>JAVANC010000024.1:13874183-14266683 GCA_033319125.1 Parnassius glacialis | reverse complement strand
AAAGTAGGTCATTTCTAGACATGAGTCTCTCCTTATGACTTAATAACACTTAACAAATGTATTGACTATCGCATTATTCCATTCTTTAAGCATGGTATTCTACGGCTCACGTAATCGACATGACTGCGACACTGTCTGGGCCACGGATTGAAATTCCGCACGGAACAATATTAATATAGTATTTATATAACTTACAAATAATGGATGAAGAATACTTGTTAAGTATGTAACACACCCCCATGATATAGGTGAATTAGTGTAGGAGTAACACGGTCACATATAACAATGTTCTAACAATGGACAGCGACTTGAATGCTAGCTTTCTTAAATAAAATATTGGGTTATTTGTTCGACGCAAAAATATTTAAATCTAGTATTTATACGTATACATGGGAAAGAGCTGATGATAGAAGCATGATAGATTTCATAATTGTTGATGAAAGAATGAAGAGCGCGGTGGTGGATACAAGGGCTTACTGGGGGTCTACCGTAGGGACGAACCATTACCTGGTCTTATGCCGAATTAAAGGTTTTTTCAGACGTTAGCGGCATCGGACATCTGGGTCTACCACTGCGTTACAGCGTATAAGAACAGAGACGATACAAGATGAAGGTATGAAGGAGAAGTTCAAATGTAGATTAAGAGAAAATATAAGTGGTATGGCTGAATTGTGTATGAATGATTTAGACTAGGAGACTATGTGGTATAATGCCAAGAAAGGTTTTGGTGGATGCAGCTACCGAATTATGTGGTGTAAGTAAGAGAACGAATGAAAGGAAAAATAACACTTTATGGCGGGATGATGAGGTACGGATGGAAATTGAAGCAAAAAAGAAAGCATGGCTATATTTACTAGCAACCAAGGCTAAAATTCTAGTGGTATGAATGATGATATTGAAAGGAAAAAGGCAGCCTTTAGACGTCTAAATAAGAGAGTAAAAGAAGTAGTTGAAAGGAAAAAGCGAGAAAGAACGGATAAGAATGATAGAAGAATATCGGATAACTTCCAAGCAAACATTAAAATGTTCTGGAAACTCGTAAGAACAGCCAGGGGATATTCAAATCAGCCTAGGATTAATGCTATACGAGACCAGAATGGCTGTATTCTGAATGACGAAACTTTGAGTTTAAGGAGATGGAAGGAATATTTTGAAACCGTGTTTATGAGTGATGATGAGACATTTGAATTAAATGAAATAGAAATTCCGAAAGAAGAGGAAACAGATAGAGATATAAGTATAGATGAAATAATGAAAGCAATGAAAAGTATGTAAGCAGGTAAGGCAGCCGGATATGATAGAGTATCTCTCAAAATGCTGAGGGCTGGTGAAGGAGTGGTGGCAGACCTTGTTCAATTTATGTTGGGAACTTAAGCGGGTACCTGGAGACTGGTGCAAAGCCGTAATAGTCCCAATATATAAGGGAAAAGGATCACAGCAGGACTGTAAAAACTACCGTGGTATCAGCCTTCTTAGCATTGTGGGAAAACTGTATGCTAAGATACTAATTCAAAGAGTTATGAAAGAAACTGATGGAAAAATTTGGGATGTGCAAGCGGGATTTTGAAAGGGAATGGGATGTACGGATCAGGTCTTTTCCATGCGATGGTCGCGGAGAAGTTTTTGGCCAATAACCAAAAAGTTTTTTGTGCGTTCGTGGACTTGGAAAAGACTTATGACAGAGTGGAGAGGAATGTGTTATGGCAAACGCTGAACTCATTTGGGTTGAGCGCTGGGTTGATACAGGCATTGAAGTCTCTGTATAGGGACTCTAGTGCTTGTGTTAGGATCAACGGGGCTTACTCGGACTATCCATAAAAGTCTCAGACAGGGCTGTGTGGCATCCCCGTGGCTGTTCAACCTATTTATCGACAGTTGTTTAGAAAATTTGAAATTAGAAAAATGCGGGTTAAGAATGGGTGAGTTAACCGTCAAATGCCTTTGTATACCGATGATCAAGTCATACTTGCGTCGTCGGCGGCCGAATTGCAAATGATGGTTACATTAATGAACAGGACATTAAAAGAAAAGGGAATGAAAGTGAATGCAAGAAAGATGAAAGTTATGGTTTTTGAAAGAGAAGAAAGTAAAACGATATGTGAAATAAGAATAGAAGGAGAGTTGGTCGAGCAAGTAGATGAGTTTGTGTATTTGGGATGTGTATTTAGCAGGGATGGTAGATATGAAAAATATAGAGCGACGAGTGAACGCAGGAAATAGAGTGAATGGGGCTCTACACCCTATTGTCAGAAGTGTCCAAAAAGGCACGTATGGCAATTCACAATGCTGAGTTAGTCCCTACTTTAATGTATGGTAGTGAAAGTTGGGTGTGGCAGAAGAAGCACGAGAGTAGAATAAATGCTGTAGAAATGCGATCATTAAGGAATATGTTAGGGATGAATCTGAATGACAGAGTGAGAAATTGTGTGATAAGAGAAGAGTGTGGCTTGCAAGATGATGTTGTGACCAGGATTAAGAAGGGAATGCTTCGGTGGTTTGGGCATGTAGAAAGAATGAATGAGGAAAGAGTGACAAAACAAATTTATGTTGCAGAGGTGAACGGCAGAGTCGGGAAGGGACGCCCTAGGCGAAAGTTTATCGACCAAATTGGCGATATATTCAAAAGGGGCCAAATCAAGAGTACCTTCAACTGACGAGCGTGTATGCATAGGTATATGGATGGGGAGGAAGCGAGAGAGGTGTGTCAGGATCGTGCCAAATGGAAGTCCATAGTCTCTGCCTATCCCTCTGGGTGACAGACGTGAGTGTTTATGTTTATGTTGTATTTAGAGCTGTTACAATTACAATAGCTATTACACAACATGCTGTTTTTTTTACAAGCTTTTATTTAACTTGCAATGTAACTCAATTTTGAAGCAGATATCTTCAATCGTTTGAGCTGAAATTTTATATATACGTTAAGTTTTGATGACAATGCATGGTTAGCTGTGTGACGTTATTCTAAAACCAACATGGCGGAACCCCAAGATGGCGGACTAGTTAATTTTAATGTACTCCTACAATATGGGTATCAAATGAAAGGGCTTGCTTAGTGTAACTTGAAAAATAAAGTGACGGCACTCTAAATCCAATATGGCGGACTTTTAAAGATGGCGGACTAAGTTTTTATACTTTCCTACAATATGGGTGTCAAATGAAAGGTCTTGCTTAGTATAACTCGAAAAATAAAGTGACGTCACTCTAAATCTAATATGGCGGACTTCTAAAGATGGCGGACTAAGCTTTTATGCTTTCCTACATTATGGGTATCAAATGAAAGGACTTGGAAATGGAGAATACGAATGCGAGTAAACCAAAAATAAGATAGTGATCATAAACTTAGTTGTTCCAATCCGTCTGAAATTTTTGTGCACTGGGGTTTTTGCAGTCCTAAATAATGATATTGAGGTCGAATTTTTCGAGTCTGTAGCATCGGTTGGTTAACTTTGACTTGTGTAATTTTGCGAGATAGGCGTCAACAGCATTGGTTTGCAACCTGTCTAAGAGAAGTATAACTCCAAAATCAAACCTGGAACTGTGTTTCGTAAGGCACAAGTAAGCTTCAAGCTGAAATAAATAGTGCATTCCTCCAAACACCTGAGGCAAGATGAGGCCGTGCCGAGGACTGAGTGGCATTAGGGTGTAATATGATGTCAATCCGTCTGAAATGTTGGTGTACTGGGATTTTTGGAGTCCTCGAATATGATATTGAGGTCGAATTGCTCGAGTCTGTAGCATTGGTTGATAGACTTTGACTGTCCAAAGGTCTGGTGAATGGTGCCATTGGACATATTACAGAAATCATATGGCTCTGCTTCCAGAGAGCACAAATGTATGATACTGACATACCATCCGTCCGGATAGACTTTACCGAAGTAAAAAAGGTGTTCATCTCATTAAACCCAAGACTACAATTTCCAGCAAAATATAGTCACGGCACTGCAGAACGAAGAATGCTGCCAATTATATATGTTGGGCTTGCACAGTACACATAATGCAGACTA
The DNA here is from genome assembly GCA_033319125.1 of Parnassius glacialis. Lineage (NCBI taxonomy): Eukaryota > Metazoa > Arthropoda > Insecta > Lepidoptera > Papilionidae > Parnassius > Parnassius glacialis. The sequence goes on along the minus strand of JAVANC010000024.1, from coordinate 14,262,679 downwards.
GTACTGTCGACCATGCCGTTGTATACTTAGGATCGAAGCTCTTCGCTGCTGGTCAAGCATACGTGTCCTTAAGTAGGGTAAAATCATTAGGTCTCCTTATTGAAGAGCTAGACTGTTCGAAATTAACCGACTAACGACCTTGCAACAATGATGCGTTGAATGAGATAATCAGACTGAGAAACCTGTCCAGCGATAACTAAAAAGTACAAAATAAATTAAAAGTAAAAAAAAATCTTATTTTTAAAACAAGCTTACTATCAACTCATAACGTCATTGCACAATTTATATGATATAAGAGCTTGTCGCGAGATTTACCTGTGTAGATAAACAGGATCTGATTGATGTTATTTTTTAAAATTTTCAAACTAAGTAAATACGAGTAAGTAGAAATGAGTAGAAACATAAATCTCGCGACAAGTTAAAAGTAAAAGTTTTAAAGGAAAAGTTTATTCTTTTTAGCGCATTTAAATAAAAGCTTGTTTTAAAAAAAGTTTTTTTACTTTTAATTTATTTTAATTATCAGTTAAAAAAAACTAGTAAGTACTGTCTTTGTGTTTGTTTGTATATTTACGGGACCTTGATACACAGATACAGTGAAACTGATAACTTCTAAATATAATCGGGGCAGTAGGAAGTCATCATGTCATTATACTTATCATCACTGTGACTATCCAATCGTTTGCCAAGCTTAACTATTTGAAACTATATTATTTTTTTATTTAACTAATATGATAGGGATAGAGCATGCAATTAAGGGAGGGCGAGAGGTGCTATTCAAACTAAGAGACATCATTTTATTTAATTATTGCGCGGGTCTTAGCAAATTGATTTTGACACCTTTATACGAACTTACAGCCCACTTGATGATCAGGGGCTACTGCAGTCCGTTGACATTTACAGCCTACTTATGCGTTCTCACATATGAGTCATCATTATCATTATCATCATTACAGCCCTTCATAAGTCCACTGCTGAACATAGGCCTCCCCCAAGGAATGCCACAAACCACGGTCCTGAGCCACCTGCATCCATCGACTTCCTGCATGCCTTACCAGGTCGTCACTCCATCTCGTGGGGGGTCGCCCTACATTTCACCTACCGGTACGAGGCTGCCACTCGAGAACCTTTCTTCCCCATCGGTTGTCGGTTCTTCGAGCTATATGGCCGGCCCACTGCCACTTCAGCTTGCTAATCCGTTGGGCTATGTCGGTTACTCTAGTTCTACTGCGGATATCCTTATTCCTAAGTTTATCACGCAGAGAAACTCCGAACGAACCTAACGAACCGAAACGCATCAATGGAAGCAATGCTATTTGACTGCAGAAATAGGTAAAACAGACCCATAGGCAGAAAAAGAGTTAAGTTAGTAAAACTTCAATCATTCATTCATTGTAATTGCACCCCATCAAATGGTGGGTTGAGTGGATCTGCTATTAACGTACAGCTATGTTACGTTTGTAGCATGAATGGTGTATAGCCACGCTCTCACAGAATACCAGCGTAAAATAGCAGCTAAATGCTGCTGTGTTTCGTATGGTGAGTGTAGAGAACTGGAGACCCTTTTTACTGGAAACGAGGCGTTCCATCTTAGTCCTCAGGTATGACAACGCATCTGCATTTTGATTCGCTTACGAGCATAAATGTAAATGTCTATGTATATTTTGATTCTTAATCAAGGATAAATATCTACATATTTATGAGCCACAGCACCCACTTACCATCAGGTGGAGTATATTCGTTTGTAATTGTAATTGTATGTACGTTATACGAGAATTTACGACAAATTTCGTATTATATTACCATTATTATATTACATATATTACATAATATCACATATATTATATTTAGTACATATATTATATATCATCATTACAGCCCGTCACAAGTCCACAGACTTGAACATAGACCCCCCCCCCCCAACAGTGCCCAATAGGATGGATTCTTACTATAGTATGTGCCAAATCGATTGAGAAAAACGGACAATGACCTTTCGGTCGTTTAACCAGGGGTTACAAACCTTCAATATATAGGCACATTTTATATGTAGTACTTTCTTTATTTATAATGATTTTTTTATAATGATTGATATAATATATATTTATTAACTATTATTAAAAAGTTATGTGAAAGATCGCTGTAGAAGAAAAATCATCTATTGTTATAAAGTACTTTATTCATTTAACAACAAAAAACATTAATTTATAACACATATAAAGATTCGAGTGATAACGACACCGAATAAGTACGTACTTATGCAAAAGATAAAACTTTATTTTTAATATTATATAAGAACTTTATTTTTATTCGGTGCAATCATCACTCGTATCTTCACTTGATGAACTATCTGTAACATTAATTATAAAGCGATCTGCAGTTTGGTCAATTCTATCATCCATGCCACGCATTTTTTGTTCAACCTTAAGGACATGCTGAACACAGTTTTTCCATTTATCTGGCGTGATTTGAGTTAAACCATCTTTAAGTAAATTTTTAACATCTTTTAACTTGAAAGTTGTATTTTTTCGTGCAACGTACCCTTTCACATCTGCCCACACAAGTTCAATGGGGTTAAGCTCACAGTGATAAGGAGGTAACCTTACCACTGTGATGCTTTTTTCTTTTGCCATCTCGTCGGTGACGTAACTTCGATAGTTATCTTTAACTGCATTTATTTTTTCCATTAAGTGGGTCTTTGTGTCCGAGGGCACGTATGCGATCTGTTTAGATTCTAGCCATTCCTGCATATTTTGTTTCCGCCAAGACATTGTTGGGGTTTTTTCTAAACGTCTGGAGTGGTAACTAGCGTTATCCATAACTATGACATCGCCGCTTTGCAGTTTTTCTATTACTTTTCTAAACCAGTCCTCGAAATGGAGAGCGTCCATACTCTCATGGTAGTCACCAGTAGATGATGATTCAAATACCCAATCACATCCCTCCAAAAAGCCATTTTCATTGCCAACGTGTACAACTATTAATCGCTTTCCTTTACCCGAAGGGGCTTTCGCGCCAGTAGAGTAGCCTTCTAACCGTGATTGACGAGAAGATTCAATTGTGGTGTCTTCCCATACCTTTCCCATAGTATGACCTGCGTTAATCCATGTTTCGTCAAGGTAAAAAATGTTACGTCCCTCGTTTCTTAATATTTGTATTTCTCTCAAATATCTGGTACGCCACAGAACTATCTCTGGGCGATCTATTAGACCACTTTTTCTGTTTCTCTTTATATATTTGAATTTTAAATGGCGCAACACACGTCGCAGGGAAGTTTTGCTCAAGTTTGGCAACTGGTCATCTTGATTTATACTGAGCAAAATTTTGTCTAAAGTCGGTAATTCTCCTGCAAGAAAGAACTGATGCACTTTCGCTCTTATAGCCGATTTATCAAAATCGTCCAACTTGTCAATTACAGACTTTTTTCTTTTATTAATTATTCCCTTTTCTGGTATTTTATGGGAATCTCTATACACGCTTAATACGCGATATATAGTGCTCTTGCTGACTCCTGAGATCTCCGAAACCTTTTCTACCATATTAACGTTTGAAGGATACACGTCTTCGGGCCAGGTGTTTTTGACATATTTGTATACATTAATGATAATCTCTTGTTCCCCGACCGACAAAGTGGTAGGTTTTCTCTTTTTTACTGGTGACGTTAAAGGTGCTCCAGAAGATGGGCCTGTAAATAAATGACAAAAATATACTACCATAGTACTACATCACATAAATACATATTGTTTTAGAAAATAAATACCACATGGTCACATAAAAAGAGCGCTTTAAGAAATAGAAAGGCTACGTCGTCGCATTTGTACCTATTTGTACGTACCTGCTACGTTTATTATGGGTCGGCGACGTCTCTTTCCACTTGATGTTGAAGGACCGGGTCCTTCACCAAATTCTCCTGAACTCATGTCGATTTAGTAACGACCGTCACAGTAAAACTAATATAACAGATTCAAAAAACAAAAACTTAACGATATAACAAATTTAACAGTAAAAACTCAACTAAAACAATGCAATGAATGCTATGAATTACCCGAGACGTACACACGCAAGCGCTATCCGAACACGAATGAAAACAAAATGGCGGACCGGCCCAAAAAAGGTGACGCATCTCTGGCTGCCATTGTCACGTTTCTTTTAGAACGAACTGACGTAACGCGCGTTTTGTTTATTTTAAAGGGATGAATTTGCAAAAGCTCAATATGGTGATTATATTGCTTCAAATATTTTTTTAATATGAAACTGTTATTAAATGAATTGCTGCGTTACTTACCATAAATTGAAATATAAAATATAACACATTTTTCGCGATGTACCGTAAGATTTTACTATGTTTATAGGAACCACAGACAATATTATTTAAGAAACAAAAAAACAAAACATATGTGCTGACCTAGAAGTGGGAATAATATCAATATTTAAATATTGTTATCACATCTAAATTGAGATTTTGTAAGTTACGCCTTTTGACACTCGGCTCATATCTGAGGTCATTGTCCGTTTTTCTCAATCGATATGGCACATACTATATACCTACGGGTGGTGGATATTCTTACACCGCTACTGTAGGGTACACACATAGTAAATTATTAAAAAAAAGTTTCACTTGGTTTCGTGCTGGTTCTTACAATGAACCAGGGCTAGGACAAGCTCCAGCTTTTTCTAGCTTTTATGGTTAAAACATAAAAGACCTTCAATAAGTATTATGTATGTAGGTAAAATTAGGGTTTTCTATTCTATTCTGTTCTATAGTTGATTAATACTAATCGAAAATTTACCTCGTATAATTTGCACCACCATATACAATAGGCACTGTGTCATGTTCCAGAGCTGTCAGAAGTTTCTCTGTAACATAATCTTCCGCGAATGAATTCTCTAAAGACATGTAAAAGAAATAATCCCGTTCTAACATATCATCACAACTGTGTTTAGCGTGTCTAGGGCATTTCAATGGGCCACAATCGCCATACACGTCCACAGCTAGGCCATATTGTTGCAAATATTTTTGTAAATTCCTTACTAATGCTTTTCTTCCACTTCTGCTAGAACAATTTGACACGAACCATGCCGCTGCCTTGCTTTTATTCCCGCTAAACGTTACATCTTCATCAACTGATAGATTTTCCTTCCATTTCATGTCCTCCTTTGGCCCCACAACTTCACCATTAAGATTTTTTATTTTTATATAGGTAAATGGAATGTCAGAGTTCAATTTATATGTCGCCGTCCAATTAAAAAAATCATCGAACATGGAATTGCACACGGGATAATTATCTGAAGATTCCATATTGAAGTATATATATTTCTGATGCAGCGACCTATATTTTGGAAGCTCATATTTTGTCATGTGTTTAATATTACGTCCGTTGAACGCTATGGCGTCGAAATTGGTGGTATCACCATCGAAGAAATACCTGTTATCTGTAACGTAGCAGTTTATCATAGAACAGTTGTACTTAATGAAAGCGCGTTGCCCTTCACCCAGTTGATGGAACGGTTCATAATCTTTCCGTGTCCACAGCAAAATATATTTAAGGTCCTTCGACAGCCATTCCTTTTTTTTGTAAACCTCCACATATCGAGAATCTCTTGCGATATTTTCCAGTGCCTCTTGTACAATATTGTCGTCCTCTGGTATGTAATTTTCTTTGCTAGTTAACTGTATAAACAATATGGAAATTAGAAAACTGGCGGAGATAACCAATAAGAAGAATTTAACAGTGGTCGTTTTAATCAAGACTGAGGTGAAACAATACGGTAGCTTAACGAATAAAGGCATGTTTGCAGCGTCATGATAAGGCACTTTCTGGAGTGATCTGTGTTGGCGGGCATTGGTGTGTCTGGTTCAAGAATCTTGTCACTTGTACCTGTAGAAAAAATGTTAAAGTTTTTTAGTTTCTATAAAAAAGGCACTGTAATCTCTACAATCATATCTTTTTTTTATATAAAACTGTAGTTTAACGGTACCTTATAGTCCACAAGATAGCAAGTAGCTACTGCAGTAAATGGACACCTGCAGTAAACTTTAAACAAAGAAGGCTATTGTCTACCTCTGCCTACTAAGACGGTTTCTAAATGTAGTAAGAAAGATTTTGATTTTGATTGAATTGTTTTACTAATCGGTTATATTAGAAGTATCGATTATAAGTAGAACGGGCGACATGCGCCTCACTGGTTGCCAAATGGATGATGCATTGACTAGGCCATCACTCTTGCTACCTGCGCGTGAAATAATTACCTACAATCGCGAGCTGTCCCAGGGGTAGATTAGGGATGCACGATCTGAATCGATTTTCTGAAAGATCGATTCACCGCCATGCGATCTACCGATTTTTGAATCGATTCAAGGGAATGCAATCGTCACCCAGATCGATTCGTATGCCTACAAGATCGTTCGAAAAAAATCGTATCAACTAAAACCTAAACATCAACCGAACCGGGTAGCTTCGAGTTACATCAAAAGCGTTAATGTATGAAATATGAAGGTAGGTATGATAATATTTTGTTTATTTTATTATCGGGTACCAATGTTAGTGTTCTATGATCTTTCATTCTTTGTTTTATTGCGATACGAAAAGTTGAGATGTTCTGTGAGCGTAAACTATTATTTTAAATACTTTTTAATATGGCCCCAACCAAACAAATCAAACGTTTGGGATTTTTTTAATTAAATGTGACATGGGTGGACAATGTAAAATGTGTAAACAGATAGTTAAAACTAGTAGAAATACTACCAATTTAAAAAATCATCTCAAGAGTCATCATATGTGATGCCTATTTGCACTAATTCTGAGCTAAGTAAAAGTAAAGAAAGTTCTACTACAGCAATTGCCGAAATCGAAAGTATCTATCGTCTATACAAGTAAATGTCATTGAAGTGTCTGTTTGTAATGTCAAAATAACAGCTTTTTACTAAATACATATCAAAGTATATACGGATTAGAATTTATAAAATAAATGTTTTATACTTTTCAAAGATAATTATTTGGAAAAACTCACTCGATACCGTAATAGTCATTGTCAAAATATGTAAATAATTTTGCATGCATACTGTGCTATTCTTTATTTTTATAAAATTAAGATACGATTTTCCGAGATCGAATAAGATCGATTCAATTCAATATGATTAAATCGTGAATCGATTCACGAGGTTACGATCCATTACGATCCAGAAAATCGATTCAAAACAAAAAATCGGGCATCCCTAGGGTAGATCGCAGTCGGGGCTAGAGCGCTCTATACGATTGAAAGTTAAAGTTTATTTTAACGAAGTTTACGTAAAAATTTTTTTGTAAATACTTGTTGAAATACTCGTCGAAATAGTTTTTGTTTAGTGTTTAGTATATTTAATTGTAGGATAAAATAATTGAAAAAGTTTTGATGTAATTTAAGAATAATATATATGTATATTACCTATCTATTTGATAAACTATGATGGCGAAATGTCGTTCCTACTATAATTGTTGCGGGGATAGATGCTTAATGAGCACTTAAAAGGATTCAGATATATCTTTTTTTGAGTTACCGAAGGATAATGAAAGGTAAATTTATTTAATTTTTTTGTTAGATAAGTACTAATAGCGAAAAAATAATTAAGTAATAGTTTAACTACAGAAGTAATACTTAAGTACTTTATTACAAAACTTAGTTGAAATTGACTTCACTACCCAAGTACCTACTCACATACCTATACTCGTCTTTGTAATTAAAATATTTTAAGTTATAATAGCACAAAATACTGAAAATAAAACTTTGTTGACAAGATTTTCAACTAAGTAGATAACGATCATATTTCTGTTAAGAATTGTATTTCGGGTTTATTTGTTATTTACGCTATCTACATATACGAATTAAGCATCGCGATTCCCGACGAATGGCCTTGCAAGTTGCATGCGTTGGACATCACAGAACTCACATTGTGGTTAATATGCTCGATTATAGTCAGCACAGGTACTTTACCTAAGTAACTTACCATTTCACAATGTATTTTTTACACTTTAGTAACAACTTTTAGCAACCAACGAAAGTTCGTTGTGACGTAGAAAAGAGAAAAGAAGCAAAGTAATACGGACACTCGCGCGCAGCGATGAAGTTTTATTTAGCTTGCGTGCGCGATTTATCTGATTAACCCTTCCAGTACCGCGTGCACTATAACAAAAAACGGCTTTGTACCGGGGGCTTCTGACGTCATCTCGGCACGCGGCACTTGTTTCAACATTTATGTTTTTCACGACTGTTCGTTTATGTTATAAGAGGCTTGAATTACAGTTCTTTAAAGCTGATAAGATTGTCGATAAGTAGAAACAATAACAATTACATTTGGATGTTTAATTAGTTTTGTACAGCTCTTTGTTTCTAAGGGATCTTGAAAAAGTGTATTTACTGCCAATAAATTTGGTTTTAACAATGAAAAAGTGTAAGTTTTTATTTTATTTTTATGTCTTCACAATCAATACAAAATGGTCTTCCTAAAATAAACCGAAATTATGCATGTAACCATTATAATAATTCTACTTTTTCACTCGCTGTCTTCGTAAGCTTCGCCACTTAATAATAACTATGTAGGCTATTAAAACGTCGGCAAGCAGTCAACATCAAAAGAGTGCAAGTCCTGTACGTATTACTTTTATTTATTCTGTGGTCATACTTCAGCACAGGTGCTGCTTGTGGAGGCTCGTCGGTTCGGGTGGCTATGCAGTTATGAGCTCCAATTTTTATTACGGACATACATTTATACATAATTCAGAATTAATTGTATGATTCCATTGTAATATTAATCAAAAAAAAATTAGCGAAGTTTTTTTCGCCGTTTCTTCTCTGATCAGCGGAACCTCATTTCAAAACGGTAGTAAATTTAGTAGATTTATGAAATAACATTTGAAAAACGAAATTTTATTTTCTTACATCGAAGAAATATAATTTTGCCCATGAATCATGCATTGAAATTTCAGGAATTTCGGGTAGTGAACTATTAATATTTCATCATCATCATCACAGCCCTTCACAAGTTCACTGCTGAACACACAAGTTTCCCAAGGAATGCCACAATGTACGGTCCTGAGCCACCTGCATCCATCGACTTCCTGCATATCTTACCAGGCGATCACTCCATTTATTAAGGGCCGCCACACACTTCGCCTACCGGTACGAAGCTGCCACTCGAGAACCTTTCTTACCCAATGGTTGTCGGTTCTTCGAAATATATGGCCGGCCCATTGCTAGTTTAGCTTAGATACTAATCCGTTCTTAGAAATGAGGAGATCCGCAGTATAATCAGACTAAATGACATAGTCCAACTGACCAGTGTTGATGTTTACCTAACTAGTCCTATTTAGAAATATTTTCATAATATAATGCAAAATATATTATGAATAAATATATTATATTATAATAATAACTATAGCACAGGTTTTTTTTACGTGGTAAAGCCAGCTATATAAAAAAGCAGCTATATTATGGTTGTAGCACGAATGGTTCGGCTCGACCAGGGTGGGACCACGCTCTCACAGAATACCAGCGTAATGCTGCTGTGTTTCGTATGGTGAGTGTAGAGAACTGGAGACCCTTTTTACTGGAAATAAGGTACTCCATCTTAGTCCTCAGGGGTGATATCGGATCAGTATTTTGAATTTTAATCGAGGATATATGTCTATAGGCCACAGCATCTACTTACCATCAGGTGAACTGTGTGCTCGCTTGTCACCCTTATTCTATAAAAAAAAGTCTAAAAGTAGTTAGATTGCAAAAATAGTTAATAAAATTTCATCGAACTTATTTTGAGTATCTAATAAAATGAAAGACTAATGAAGAGTAGATAAGAGAGTAAATGCTTTATTTATCGTGATAAGCACAAGACTGAGATAAGTAAAATCCAATCCAAGTGTAGGTATAATGTGATAAAGTACTTAACTATTATATTATCAAGATATTAACTTGTTCTGAGTGAAAATATTATGTGGAGCTACGTGAGAATATTATTTATTGAATTTTAAGTGGCTTTAGTTAGTAGAGCCGTGGTAGCTCAGGGGCTAAGCGCTCGCTGTAAATTTAACAGTACGTGAGCAACCCGGTTTCGATCTCCGCTGGCACCAATTAAATTGTTAATTGCAATTTTTTAGTGCTTGTTTACCACGTGCTCGGCGGTGAAGGAAATCATCGTCAGGAAACCTGAGCAATAACAAAAAAATATTTCGAAAACGTGTGAAGTTCCACGCATTGGGGCAGCGCGGCGGACATTTCCTTACCCTAAAACCCTTTCAGAAGTGAAAGGAGGCCTGTGCCCAGTAGTGGGATGAATATAGGCTGTTACTTTATTAAGTAAAGAACTTTATTGATTTCTTATATTTAAGGACCCATATCACAATTAAATTCCGTAATATCAGCTTTATTCATACCGTATTTAATATAGAGCTAAATGAATAGTAGTTGTAACTTACCCCCCTCAATTATTACACGAAATTAGACTTTACGGACTGTAAGTATTGAGTAGCAATACACACCTGTTGTAACGCCCTTGACGTCACTCGGTAACCCAAACAAATATGAAGGTCACCGTGCAAAAGCACAGACTTCAGGCTTACTGACACCGCAAATTTGCAGTTCTGCCGCACATGCGCATAAGGTTTGACCCAAACACGAGCAATATTATCGGAAAACGCATCGAATATTAGGTAAAACACACGTCACTTAAATACATTTCCAATAAAAATCACGGTTAATTTAGTTTAGCAACGACGCGACGGTTGTACACTGGACATTTTAGTGAAAGGGGTGAAATTAGTTTTTTGTACAAATTCCCGTTGAGCGGCAGAACACAAGCGCGTGGTACGGGCGCATAGCGCGACGCACACAGGCATACTGGATTACTGGATACTGGCTGGTCGTCTTCGTTTGCGTTTGCTTTGTCAAGGTTAAATTAGTGATGTTAAATAGTGGCTCGATGATTTTGGTATAGATGTGACAAAAAGCTGGTACTATTTCGAAAATTTTGTTAACCATACAAAAGCTACTATTGTTATAATATACTGTATACTTTATTTAGCTTTTAATATTGAATTACATTATATTAGAAAAATCCTTCTAAATTCGAATGCTTCATCTACAACTCATTATCGGCCTATTTCCATTCTACCATTTCTTTCAAAGGTGCTTGAATATATTGTCCACACATAATCGGCCAAATTTCTTAACCGTGACAATATCTTAAGTACTTTTCAATGTGGTTCAAAAGAAACCAGAGCAATTTTTTTTAAAGTTTTTCAATAACATTTTTACGTGCTAAATGTTAGCTTGTTCCTCTTAAGTTTTCTTCATGATTTTAGATAAAGATTAATAATTACATTTCACAGATGGAGATTGATATTAGCTCGCTAAGTTAGAACTTTTATGAACTCGAAGTATCTCTACCTAAAGTATTTTCGGTGAGAATTAATAAATATGAAAATGTCTAGCAATAGTTACTGTCGCATATCGCAATTTGTATGACGGATATCGCTTATGCAGTTTCGTAGTACGAGGCTGGCAGCTGTCGTCAAACGTGGGGCTTAGGAGAGCCGACGCGGTGGCCAAGTAACTAGCGGACCTCAACTTGTAATGAGTTTAGGAACCCCGTGTAGTAGCGGGTAAGAATACTCACTACCCCATATCTTCCCGTGGGTGTCGTAAAAGGCGACAGAGGGAAACAGGCAGAGGATGGGCAGCAGTACCTTTCTGATAACAGCAAAACAACAATAAAAAACTGCGGTTGCCCACCCGCTCGCCAAGCGTGGCAACTATGGCAATACACCCCCCATGAAAGTAACGAAGAGACGGCCCCCAGTCCCCGGCGTCCCCGCTACGGTACGGTCCTGGCTACGGTGAGTACGGTGGCGACCATGGTAACGGCGGGGCAGGGGGTGCTAAGAATCTCCGGTGGAGGTTCGGTTGCCACCTACGCCGACTCGACCTGGCAACTTAAGTCGAAGCCGAAGTCCGAAGACAGGGGGAGGACACGGTAATCTTCGAATCCAGCAACTTGTTCTATCACCGGGAGGGCGACCATCTGTCCCAAGGAGGTGTCGGTTTTATCGTCCACAAGTCTCTCGTTAACAACGTTGTAAAGATTGGAAGTGTGTCAACGACGGTTGCGTACCTTATACTCAGAATCACCAAACGGTATTCGCTGAAGGTCATACAGGTTTACGCACCAACCTCGGCACACCCCGATGAGGAGGTGGATGAAATGTATGAGAATATCTCTAGAGCCATGCATTCCTCCAAAACTCACTAAACAGTGTTAATAGGAGACTTCAACGCAAAAGGCACAGGAGAGAACAGTGAGATGAAAGTTTGTAATTTCGGAATAGGGCAACGGAACCCACGGGCCAGCAGCTGGCCGACTTCATGGAGAAAGAGGGACTCTTTATGATGAACTCTTTCGTCCAGAAGCGGTCCCACAGGAAGTGGACTTGGTCGAGCCCCGACGGTTCGACAAAAATGAGATTGACTTCATTATGACGACCAGACGACAACTGTTCAGTGATGTCTCAGTGATCGCGAGGGTGAAAACCGGCAGCGATCACCGAATGGTGAAAGGCACACTGAACCTAAAGGTTAAGTTGGAGAGATCACGTCTAATGAAGTCAACGCTCCGTCCCCCTCGTGCTCTAATCCAAAGTTCCGAAACATTTCAGGTCGAGCTACGAAACCGTTTTCAGTGCCTAGAAGATTGCAATGCAGTGGACAATATGAATGACAAGCTCGTGGAAACTGTCCATGCGGTCGGAGCTAAATTTTGCAAGACCCGGCGCAGAAGAACACAAAAACTCTCCGGTCACACTCTTAATCTCATGGCTGTTAGACGGGATATGAAGCTGCAGTCTTCAGTAATTTTGACAGCATATAGGCTATAACTATATACCTATATAACTATAACTGAACAGACAGATCTCTAAATGCATGCGGCGGGACTTACGCAACTTTAATACTGCTCGTATTAAAGAAGGGATTGAGCGGAACCAGGGCTCCAAAGGCTTTGCTAGAGATCTATCTGCCAGAAAGAGCCAACTGTCGAAACTGAAGACCGAGTGTGGCAGCGTCGTTTCCGGGACACCTGAGATTTTGAGTGAGGTTGAGAGGTTCTATGGGCAGCTGAACACATCATCGATGGAGCCACACGTAAGTATTAGTAACGATCCAAGAGCGAGTCTTATCCGACACTATTCACACAGACATCAGTCTGTGCGAGATTAGAATGGCCCTCCACCACCTAAAAAAACGGCAAGGCCCCAGGGGGAGATTGAATTACAGTGGAGCTTCTAAAAGCGGGTGAAAACCCGGTACTTGAAGTCTTTCAAAAGCTCTTAAATTCGGTCCTCCATGGTGGCACTACACCGGAGGCGTGGAGCAGAAGTACGGTGGTCTTATTCTTCAAGAAAAGTGACAACGCTCTCTTGAAGAACTACAGACCGATTTCCCTTTTGAACCGCGTCTACGTGCTGTTTTCGAGAGTCATTACGAATCGTTTCGCTCGCAGACTTGACGACTTCCAGCCTCCCGAACAAGCCGGTTTCCGAAAACGCTTTAGTACCATAGACCACATACATACCTTGCGGCAGATTGTACAGAAGTAAAGTTTAACAGTGGTAGAGCCACGCGGCAGTTTTTTCTGTCGCACGGATGGGCCGGCTCGAACCGAGGCGGTACCACGACCTCACAGAATACCAGCGTGAAGTAGAGGTTTACCTCTGCGTTTCGCTTGGTGAGTGCAGGTGGCCGGAGGCCCTTTTTACTGGAAATGAGGCATTCCATCTTGGTCCTCACGGGTGACAACGCATCTACATTTTCATTCGCAAACGTGGATAGATGTAGATGTCTATCTGTCGAAGACAGAGGAGTACAATCTGCCTCTATGTCTGACGTATGTGGACTATGAGAAAGTCTTTGATTCCGTCGAAATTTGGGCGGTGCTTCAGTCCCTTCAGCGGTGCCAAGTTGACTGTCGGTATATCGAAGTGCTGAAGTGTTTGTACAGTAGAGCTACGATGGCTATCCGAGTACAGAATCAGAGTACGAAACCTGTCCAACTGCAGAGAGGTGTAAGACAGGGTGACGTTATATCCCCGAAACTCTTCACCGCTGCATTGGAAGACGTTTTCAAGCTTCTGGACTGGAAAGGATACGGTATTAACATGAATGGCGAGTACATCACTCAACTTCGATTTGCCGACGATATAGTCCTTATGGCATATTCGCTGGAGGACCTAAGCACTATGCTCAATGACCTCAATAGTGTTTCCCAACGGATAGGTCTTAAGATGAACATGGACGAAACAAAGATTATGTTTAATGTCTATGTCATGCCTATGCCGGTAGTTGTTGGGAGCACTAAGGTCGAAGTTTTTGATGAGTATGTTTACCTGGGGCAAATAGTACGACTAGGTAAGTCCAACTTCGACCGAGAGGTCAATCGACGAATTCAACTCGGTTGGGCAGCGTTCGGGAAATTACGGCTCATCTTCTCGTCAGGTATACCTCAAAACTTAAAAACAAGACTGTACAACCAGTGCGTGTTGCCAGTGATGACCTATGGTACTGAGACGTGGTCCTTCAATGCTGGCCGGATTAGGAAGCCCAAGGTCGCTCAGCGAGCTATGGAGAGGGCTATGCTCGGAGTTTCTTTGCGTGATAAACTTAGAAATGAGGATATCCGTAGTAAAACCAGAGTGACCGACATAGCCCAACGGATCAGTAAGCTGAAGTGGCAATGGGCCGGCCATATAGCTCGAAGAACCGACAGGCGATGGGGAAAAAAGGTTCTCGAGAGGCGGCCTCATACAGGCGGACGAAGTGTAGGGCGTGTAGGGATGGAGTGAAGACCTGGTAAGATATGCAGGAAGTCGATGGATGCTGGTGGCTCAGGACCGTGCTTTGTGGCATTCCTTGGGGGAGGCCTATGTTCAGCAGTGGACTTGTGAAGTGCTGTAATGATAATGATGATGACAGTACAACTACTGCTCTCCTCAAGGTAACGAATGATATGTGGCGCGGTATAGTTATTCAATGGTTTGATTCCTACCTCCGTGGTCGTTCTCAGTGTATTCGTTCAAATTAAACTTTATCTAAGTGGTGCAATTTAGCTACGGGTGTATCTCAAGGTGGCGTCCTTTCTCCTTTACACTTTTCCATCTTTGGAACATATCACACATCATTATGAACTGTATCACCAAGGTGATATCTTCAAACTTCCATCTCTATGCAGACGATTTGCAGCTGTATCGTCATTTTCTAGTGACTGAAGCAAATTCAGCAATGTTTGAAATAAATAAAGATCTAAATAAAATCTATGAGTGGTCTAGATCATATGGACTAGTTATAAACCCTAAAAAATTACAAGCAATGATTATAGGCACCAGGTTTACTCGTAGCTTACTTGATTCTACTTCACTCCTAACTCTTCAAATTAATGGCATTCCACTAAGCATTTCAGAAACGGTTAAGAATCTGGGCATCATCATGGATTGCAAGTTGATATGGAATGCACAAATCACAGAAATTTGGAGGAAAATGAGTTATACTTTTCATTCCTTAAAATGCTTTCAAAGTTTTCTGTCGTTATCATCGAAGATTTCTCTTGCCGAAACACTTATTTTTCCGATTCTTGATTATGCCTTTTTTATTTTTTTATTATGTCTGTTATGTGGATACCACTGAGGAGCAATTAAACAAACTTGAGCGCTTGCAAAACTTATGTATTCGTTCTATTTTCGGGCTAAAAAAGTATGACCACGTCTCCTCCTATCGCAAACAGCTCAAGTGGCTCCCAATCCTACTTCGCAGGAATACCCGAATCCTATGCCTCCTCTTTAACATACTATACAATCCAACATCACCACCATATATACGTGATCGATTCCGCTTTGCGCATTCCCCCGATGCAGTTTGCAGATCACATTTAACCCCCCCCCCCCCCCCCTAAATTTCCCTTCCTCCAGAACTAAGTCCTATTCTCACTCTTTTAAGTACATGCAGTTAAGTTATGGAATTCTCTTCCTGCTGCAATTCGTGAGGCTCAAACAGTTTCAGTGTTTAAAAGGCGAGTTAAAGAGAACTATCTGTCTTTGTCGTCCCAATGATCTAATGTATAACTTGTATAAATGTGTATCTATAGTAGTATATATACATATATAGTATTAAGGTACGTACGTACAAAGTATGTTTGTATGGATATAGGTTTTTATTATCTTTACTTTATATAAGTATATTTTTCGCGTGAAAACTCAATGAATCTCTCAAGTAATCCATATTATATTAAATTAGATTGTTTAGTGCGATTGCAAAGTCAATTTATATATTTAAAACATAAAAGATTTTTAATATTTGATAATTTTACGGCTCCGTGGCGCAGTGGCTTAGCAATGAGTTGCTGCGCTGGGGGCTGCGGGTTCGAATCCCGCACGTATCAAGTATTTGTATGGCCTACAAATAATTGTTCCGGGTCTGGATGTTTGTCCTTGTGCAATTTGTGTTTGTAAACTGCCTCCACGATACAGGAGAAAATCCTAATATAGGGGAAACGTTTTTTAAAAAAAAAATATTGATATGATCACTATAAGATGTTGTTAGGTTAGCTAATTACGTAATAACTTTAGACAGAAGGACCCTTAAGTAGGGACTGAATAAATTAACCGACTTGGTATTACATGGATCTCACAACTTTTTACGGTAGAAGAACTGAGTTGCAAGACTTGGTTTTTTTACAAGTTATGTTTTTGATGGCATGTTATTTCTTTTTGTAGATAGTTATATCTAGGTACCTATCTACACCTATTATTCAATTATATTACACATATATAGGCACACTGATTCATTCACTGCAAATGTAAATTTGTAATCCTATATATTTATATGGAATTACAAAGTTATTTATTCAGTTGGTGTATCTCGAAATCTGGACTAAAATTGCAAAATATTTTAATTTTTCCTCGATTTATATACTAAACAATAGTTTTATTCCAAATTTGAAGCTTCTATGTCTGCTAAAAGTGCCTTAGAGTTTTGATGATCGGTCAGTCAGTGAGTGACAAAATTAAGAGACATTGACTAGTTATAATTCTTAAACTACTAGTTAAAATTTAATAAAATTTAAACCATATCGAGATTATACAATGCCTACTTGGCTACTAAAAATTCAGGCTTGTAGTTTTATCCACAACGAAGTTATAGGGTTTCGAAAATGGCTTGAACTGCTTCGAGAAAAGGATGGTACGGTCGTGCCGCTTATTGCTCGACTTGGCGGGGGCACTACCGTGCCCCCAGATGTACAGAAGGAACAAATTTCGCGACATCGACGTTCCTGTTGTGTTGTTGTTCATGTTCCTTTTTGACAGTAGGTTAAGGTGCGGCTGGGGTGGCCCTTGGGCGATCCTAAAGCCGCGTACATTATAACGATATAAAATGTTATATTGAAAGAATTTAATTTTACATTTTGCTTCGCCATATTTTTCATGGGACTTCTTCTTTAAAATCAGACCCTAGTTTAAACCTAATTATAAACTACTTTTTGTAATAAGAAGGATAAGGTTTTATAATTAAATATTATTAAATATTTTTATGACAAGGTAAATAAACTTTTACTAGGTAATTTAAATGCTCAAATTCGTGATAAACAGAAACAACCCGCGTAGATTTCACTGCCATTTATCTCTATAATTATTTATTTATTGGTTCTATTGGTCCTAGGAGTTGTGTCGTTCTACTACAAGACGTGTTGATCACATAACCTCGAAGGACGTTTTTATTTCTCAGATACAGATTTCTCGACCTTCATCGTCGAGCGCGTGACAACCAGCACTAAAAGTTGCAAAGCAGGTGGAGATCTAAATCATTTTTTTTGTGTAGTAAGGTCTTTTGAGTTTGCAATCTACCTTCCTTCCCATTTAAGACCTATTTTTATACTGTCGTTTCTTTCCAAAGCACTAAGCACAAGAATCATTGGTACAAAAACAGTCTGGCTTCCGCCTAGGAGACAGTACAACCACAGCATTACTTCAAGTTACAGAAGACTTTAGAGAGGGCATGCAGAGAGATTGACTGTTCTTGTCCTTATTGACTTTTCAAATGCATTCAATTGTGTTGATCACGACTTACTCCTTGGATTACTTTCACGACTATATTTCTCTTCGTCAGTATTAAACTGGTTTTCCTCTTATCTTCGCGGTCACCAGCAAGCTGTTCGGTCTGGTCAGGATTTTTTCGACTCGTGCGATCTGTTTCTAGGTGTACCGCAAGGCGGCATTCTTTCTCCTATCTTATTTTCGATGTTTATCAATCTTCTAACTACGCACCTTCAATGTTCTTACCACCTCTATGCTGACGATCTCCAATTATACTCACAAGCGTCCTTGCCTGAAATTGGTACTGCTATCGCAGCTGTTAATCGTGACTTACAACGTATTTCAGACTGTCACAGCGTTTTGGTATTATGGTAAATCCCAATAATGCCAGGCTATCGTCACTGGGTGTCCATTGGTGTCACAACTTAACAAATCTGAACAACCATCTATTCACTACGAAAACTGCGTAATCCTCTTCAGCTTTAGTGTCAAGGATCTAGGTTTAATTATAGACCCGTCTCTTAGTTGGATATTACAGGTATCAGAGGTTTGTTGTAAAGTCACAGGCATACTTCGTTTGATCTGTCACCTTAATAATAATAATAATAGTCATTTATTTCAGGCTTTTTTTTAACACCCATTTCAAATATCAATAAATGTTAAATGTTAAAAAAAATGAAAATATAATTATAAGGATACAATAAATAAGATAAATAAAAGACAATTCTTTCTGCCTCCTTCAAGTAAACTTCCTCTTGTACAATCTCTAATTTTTCCATTATTTGACTATGCCGATGTTTGTCTCACTAATATTTCTCAGGAGCTGCTAAACAGGTTGGCCAGGTCATCTAACTGTATACGATTCATATTTGGCCTGCGCAAATATGATCACGTTTCAGAATTTCGCTCTCAGTTAAAGTGGTTGACTATACGCCAGCGCAGAGATTTCTGAATCCTGTCCACCCTGTTTTCAGTTCTTAATGATCCTTTCTCACCACTTTATCTAAAAGAAAGATTTCAAATCCGTAGTGACACTGATTCTCTCAACCTCCGTTCTTCACACAGTTTATTACTGTCTACTCCTCTCTACCATTCTGGACTTATGTCAAATTCTTTCACAGTTACTTCCATCTCCCTCTGGAACAAATTGCCCGTTGACCTGTGAACAATACCCGCCAAAAATGTTTTTGAAAGAAAACTATACGAGCATATCCGTAGCCTACAAAGTTGAGTCAACTTACAACTTACAATATAAAGTAATATGTTTATAGTTATTTATATATACATTTATTGAGATATATATGCACAAATGTGTGTATTTATTTATATTTATATATGTTGTATCAATTATATATATTTTATGTATGTGTTGCATGTATATATTTTAACTGAATCATAACTAGTTAACTGCCCATAACTCACTCTCTGTTCTACCCAAGGTTAGCTGGTAGACAATGCTGTGTAGCATTAAGCTCGCGTTTTGTGCAAATATTTGGTGCAATAAAGAATAAAATAATAATAATATTTAACGAATTAAACTTTTTATTTTCAAAAAATCAAAAAGTATAATCTATATAAATAACTCCAAAATAGAATACTCCTGCATTGCAACGCTTATCAGAAGTGATATAAACATTGAGTTTATCTATCGATTACTTCGATATAGTGTACGCGATGTCAAAGAAATTGATACTTTTTAAAATAGTAAATTCACGGAAAAAAATAAAGCGTGAATTACCTAATTAAATTATTAATCGAATGGATTTTCAAAATAATTCATCTTAATCAAGGTTTAAAAAAATATAAAATTTTATCGCCGGGAAGAGCTTTGACGTTCGAATTCTCGTTTTTGTAAACGATAACCACATTATATTTTCCGATATTATGAAAGATTAATTTTATTGGATTATATTCTTAATTGGTTACATTGCTATTTAGATACTTTATTTTCTAATAATAAGAGAAAACTTATGAAAGTAACTTTTGCACTCCGAATATTCGGACGCTCACATCGTGCTGGACATTATGCGTGCATCGGAGAAGGGAGACGTTTAACGTCAGAAATTCACGAAATGTCTGTAATATTTACTGAATGAATATGCCAAGGGCGAACACAACAAACAAACCCTAACATGTGTTAATAAACCATTATAATGTTACCCACGTATGAATTTAATATAAATCCGATACGTGATGAAAAATATATATTTTCATCTTATCAATACTATAGTGAATAAATAATAATAAACAACAAACCTTCGCTCCTATATAATTTTATATAGACGATATCACCTAAATGACGGATAATGTTACCTTTGTATACAAAACACAACTGATAATTTTCGTGGATATAAGTGTGCATGTAAAAAAATTGTTTAAACATGAAATATACGGTCACACAACAAAAATTACACAATAATTTTTAAAGCAAACATCTAAAATACAATAAAAAACTCTATACATATGCATAGAAAATCAAAATATTGCAATAATAAGCTGAAATCAATTATATTATATATAAAATAAAAGTTTGTCTTCGTTTTTTTATTAGTCATCATCATCATTTTATTATGATCAGGTAAAAAAGTAATTGTATTCTATATCTAAATATTGTTTTCCCACAATAATAAATCATTCATAATCATTAAAAATTACAGTGTTTACAGGTGCAAATTAATATCAACCCACTAAATTGAAGTAATGAAAAATACTGAGTAGTATTAATGCCCAACAAAGGAGTAAAAATAATTTAGATTTCTCTTTTCTTTTCCTTCACATTTGATACAGATGCATCGATTGACAACTTATTTAGTATAATTAGTCTAATTGGGCTGCTGCGGAGAAACATCGATACAAACATACATACATACATAGAATGTCAAGTACAAAACCCTTACTTAAATTCGTCGTAATTGGCTAATCGTGTAGTGACGGTGTAGGAACATCCACTCACGGGGGTGTCGTAAGAGGCAACAGAAGGAAAAAAATCAGGAGATGGGCAGCAGCGACTTACTTATAACAACTAAAAAAAATGCGGTTGCCAACCCGCTTGCCAAGCGTGGACACTATGGAAATTATCCCCTCTATGAGGCAATCTATGGGGAGGCCTATGTTCAGCAGTGGACTTCAATAAGCTGTAACGGTAACTGTAATCGGTTAAAAATATAGCTTCAAAGTGAAAACCCTTGGTTGTAGCAAAACATGGCAAAGTAACCGGCAAGTCGTGGCATCAATAGTGTGGTAACATTGCCAAGCTAGTTTCATAGATAAATGTTAAGACCAACATGTTAAAAACGATATATTACATTTCCTAAGCATTAATATTACGATACAACCAAGATATGGATACCTACATTCAGTATTTTAAACAAAATCGAAAAATGTTCTGGAACACTGAACAAAGAGGTTACTTCACCAGCACAATTCCGCGTTAATATAAAATGCCAAAGTTAACTCTTATGTTGCCATATCGAAAACAATGCTATCAATTAGTTACTGTATTTTCATCCAAAAAATGGCATATCTCAAAAAACGTTACGTTTTCCCTGTTAATCGTAATTTTGTACCAATACACCCCTGATGGTAAAGTTAACTTCCATTGGCAAATTTGCCAGACTTGACTGTACATTAAGGTTACACAGCATTGTGAAATGCCATATGTACCTTTTTTCACATATTCTGGCTTCCCAAAATAGGGTAAAAGCGTTGTTCGCGCAAAAGCGTTAGTGTCAGGCATCGACGTTAGATGGCACTCGGCTCGGCCGATACGGGATGAAGTTTGTGCGTGTTGAACGTCCGAGCTTGCTGAACGGTGGCAGTCGAGAGCGTCCTAGAAAAATTAGTAGTCCAGATTCGTCGCGGCGAGAGATCGCACGCGTTCTTTTTTGTCGGGAGCTCGTTGATGATAGGCGCGTATAGTAAATATACCACTGGGAATGGTAGCGCGTATCCCTTGCTGAGAGTTTTACCCGGGACTTTTAGGTTTAACGCAGAATCTGTATAAGTGGATTCGACTGTATTAGTTACTAGTGCGGTATTTGATATTCTAGAAATAACGGTGACCTTTGATCCGTACGTTCTGTGTTCATTCGCGAGTCAAGCGTTATAACAACGAGAGTTAGTGGCTTCTGTAAGGTAGTTAATCGTACGACAGAGTTAAAGAACTGTCATCGTAGAAAACGAAGAAAGTGACTGCGGAAGAAGACCGTAGTTTGGAGAGGTGCTGAGGGCCGAACTGATGCAGAGGGAACGGTCTAATAAGGTCAATAACACTACCAGCCACACCCAAATACACATCACTGACCCTTACTTTCCTAGCACTATACATCCACACGCGACCTGACCGAATCCTGAGGGACCAGTCGCCTTGGATAGAGGTAAGTAAGCTCTGTTCAATAAATGTAACGCTCCCCCCTGATTGTTTAATGTAATTAGAAACTTTTAACCCTTGGCGTTAGGAAGCCCGACCAGCATCTGCCTGTAGCTTCTCCGTCTATGGGCCGCGGAGGATTCTACTCCTGGGATAGGCAGCTGTTGGCCGTATCAGTAAGTGAACCATTTACTCTGTGTCTCGTCCCGTATTTACTATTCGTTCCATATCCTAATAATGCTTAACTTCCGTGCTAAACACAGATCCAAAATATGCAAACTCATCCAATTGCTCTTTCTCCTGTTTTAAAAACCATTACTTTCAACTTACTTGCGTTCACTTTGATTCCTCCTTATTTTAACGCTACAATCATATTGTAACCATCTTTTACAACTCGCCAGCCGACGACACGAATATGACTTGATAGTAGGCGTACAAGAGGCATAGGATGGCACAACTACAACTCATCACACAACTCTTAACCACATTTTAACATAAAAAAATTTCAAACAATTGTCCATAAATATTGAACTGGCACGAAAAAGCTACACAACCCTGTCTTATGGGTACCAAGATCCAGTAGAGAACGTTGATCCTAACACAAGCATTAAAATCCTTGTAAAGAGAATTAATACCTGTATCAACCCAGCGCTCATCCCTAACGTGGCTCGCAAGCGTTTGCCATATACAGCAACCCTGTCCACTCTGTGATCCGTCTATTCTAAGTTTCTTCTATCACTCTTATAATCAATAGCTTATCATACAGTTTTCCGACAATGCTAACCCAAATTTCCATGGTAGTTTTTATAGTCTTGCTGTTATACAGTGGGATCGTAACAGCGCCTCTAGTCTCCTAGTACCCGCTTATTAAATTATATAAGTTCCATCACTCTCACTTTAGCCTTCAGCATTTGTAATGACACTTTCGCATACCCATTTGCCGTACCTCCTTTCTTTCTTCTCATTGCTTTCATTATATAACTCATACTTATTTCGATACCACCTTCCTTTTCTTCCGCAGTTTCTGACTTATTTTCTATTTTCATTCATTCATTCATTACGGCCCTTTACAAGTCCACTGATGAACATATGCCTCCCCCAATGAATGTCACACAGCACGGCCCTGAGCTACCTGCATCCATCGACTTCCTGCATCTCTTACCTGGTCGTCACCTAGTGGAGGGAAACTTTAAACTTTGCCTACCGATACGAGGCTGCCACTCGAGAACCATTCGTTACCATCGGTTGTCGGTTCTTCGAGCTGTATGGCCGGCCCATGCCACTTCAAGTTACTAATCCATTGGACTATGTCAGTTACTCTGGTTCTGTTGCGGGTATCCTCATTTTAAGTCTACGTCGAGAAACCCAGAACATAGCCCTCTCCATAGCTCTCTGGGCGACCTTGAGCTTCCTTATACGGCCAGCAGTGAAGGACCACGTCTCAGATCCACAAGTCATCACTGGCTACACATACTGGTTGTACAATCTTGTTTTTATGTTTTGAGATATACCTTACGAGAAGATGTGTCGTAATGTCCCGAACGCTACCAAGCCGAGTTAAGTCCGTCGATTGACCTCTGGGTCGAAATTTTTTACGCAAATCGTATTGCACAATTTAACAATTTGATAGACTAAAGCTACACACTTTAACTTGACCTAAAATGCAAAATATAATCCCTACTTAATAAATTGCATGATACGAGTATGATGAAACCAGTTATTACGGTAATGTATAGATAAGATTTAACATGTGTTCTGCTACGCCCACACCATACAACATAATTTCGCTTGAATATAAGAACCGGGCGATACATTTGAGCATATGTACCTATGTATGTAGTGCAGACCGAAAATTTTAAAAATGTAATAGTGCAGAACAAAAAAATTATAAAGATAAAATAAAGTAGAACGCTTCGACGGTTGACTGCGTGATGATGATGAAAGTAGTACTTTTTATAATAATTTATATTTTATTTTATTTATTTAATAAAAATTTAAAATAATTATTTTTGTTGATTTATGTTGAAATGATGCGTTAACGCAACGTTGTTAGCCAAGTTTATTTTCTATTATCGCTTACGCTACTTGAAAAGTATAAATACGTATGAAATCAATATTAGGTCCTGGGACAGTCACCTGACTTTAAAATGTTAAAAGTTACAGCCTATATCCCACTCTGAGCACAAGCCTCCTCTCGTTTCTGAGAGGGTTTAAGGGCAACAAAATGTCCGCCGCGCAGCCCCAACACTTGTTGGCGAACTTCCCATATCTTCGAAATATATTTTTTCTTATTTCTCAGACATGCAGGTTTCCTCATGATGTTTTCTTCAACGCAGAGCACATTGAAAATCATCACTTAAAATTGCAATTAACAATTTGTGCTAGCGGGGATCGAACCCGGGTTGTTAGCATCTGAGCAACCACGTCACCTGACTTTTCGACAACATAATTATGCCATTTCCATTTATTTATATAGTTTTCTATTAGCGTTAACATTGTAGAAAGTTAACTTTGCTAACCTTGCAGAACTGTCTACGCGGAGAATTAATGATTAGCCCGTACATATGGGGAACCGTATGCCATAACATACATCGCATTAAAAACCTTTCTAACTCCACTTTGTCAGCTTTTCAGGATAAGGTTAGACATTAATAATACTTTTTATCAAGTTCGTTACTTCTATAATTTTATTTCATACGCGGAATCCCAGAAGAATTTGAGACCACCTTCGTAAAGGAAGATCTTATTAAGCAAGGACTTCCGGTCCAAGAGGTGCACCGTATGGTCAATAAGATCCACACGCCTTATAACCTGGTGTCGGTAATTAAGAAGTCGGTAAGAAGATTTTCGATATACGCACGGTATGTCACCTCTCGGAGGTCTTGATAGAACCCGCATAAAAATAATGTTCCCGGGCAAGTGCCATAGATGCCAACTCTATGAACATTCAGCCCGCAATTCGATGAAGTTGTAAAGGCCGCAGAGCTAACATCATACACTCTCAGAAAAAAAATCATGCATTGAATACATAAAGTCCATTACTGAACATTGAATGTTTGAGATATTTGACATAGTTATCGCGCTAGACGGGCGGATTAGCAATAAGTTTTTTTTTTATTCTTAGATATTATCAGGATGACGTAATTAATGTTTCAAGATGGTATCAGCCCATCTCCAGTTTGGTTTCCTACTGTCGTCTCTTACGAATCTCACAGAAGGATATGGGGTTGACATGGCTTACACAGCAATAGTTTATTAGCGTTTACGATTATGGACATTCTACTAGTTTAACCCTACTGTACCGCTAGCAAGACTTAGATCGATGCGTGACGTCATGACGTTATCGGCAAACCTTCTGCGCGATACTTATACTCTAAAGATGCGTACAAATTCCATATAAATTACAAGTATATTTCACAAAAAAAGTAAAGTGGACTACATCTGGGCACCTACCTCTCAATTCTGAGAGGGTATTGGAGCAGAATAAAATTCACATCTCATAACATTTTTAATTAAATATATTTATTAAAATATACAATACTAAAAACTATAATTAAAAAAAAAACTAAAACTAGAAACTTAAATATCATATAGTCCTACTCCCCGCGGTATCGTGCCAAGAACACTGGCTGCGTTTCCCCGCTGAATGGCTATACTTAGCCTTTGAGCAAGGAAAGAGCCAGCCCTCTTATCACCAGCAGCAACGACCAGCCGCGGATGGAGTTCCTTTAAGAACCTCACCGCACGTGGACCCCACGGACCGATAGTCTCTACTTTTAATATTTCAGACATGCAGTTTCCTACGCCGCCGAGCACGTGATAAATAAATCGGCACCTAAAGTTGCCAATTTCTTTGACGCTGGCCTGGCGGGTCCGAACTCGGTTTGATTATGTACAACCCGCCGGATTTAGGTGTTTAGGGACCACGTTGGACTGCGGGCACTGCATATCGTTCCGTGTTCGCATATTAATACCAGAGTACCTACCATAACCAGTCTTAGAGAGACTCTATTTGCAAAACGTCAAATGATAGGTGTACACATATTGAGCTACTACGGCTATTCGAACGATATTCCATGTAATTATTATGTAACCAGAGACCAGTATATCATTTTTTGTTTTTCAAAATAATCTCGAAATTTTTCAAATAAAATATAACCTAAATCACCCCTGGCACTGCTCTCTATCTTCTCGTAAAATTCCGAAGAGTAGCTTGGACATACAGACAGACTAACAAAATTTTTAATAATATTTCTGTCAAAATGGCTTGCCAATAACTCAGTTCTTTTGATATTACGGTGTGTACACATTGTATAACATTACATGTTATAAACATCAACAACAACAATATAACAACAATAGTGGTTATATAACATGTTTCAGTAATGTGGAGGCTGAATGGTATAAAACGATTGTTATATAACTCGAGCTGCGACGGAGGCGTCGCGCGGGGCAACGACAAACGACAATGTCATACGGCAATGTCATATAAAATTGTTATGTTCTAATGTGTACAGTATTGTTATATGTTGCAATGCTTAATCACAATGTTACATAATGTGGACGTGTTATAAAACAAAAGTTATACAACATATTACTTGATCTGTACGCACCCTTACAGACAGACACTCATAAGGCATTTCTTTCGATATTATAGACAGACGCTTCAATTTAATTTATATATATATATATTATTCCAAAACATTCATTAATGCAAACAAAAATGTTAATACTTATTCTTAAACACTTGAAAATGTAAAATAATCTTTTTAAAACAAAGAATCCGACGGCAGTATTTTATTGTGAAACAAAATGACGTGTTCATTGTAATACACTTCAAGAATTTTTTTTTATAAGTAGAGCCATGCTGCAGCTATACTAGTAGTATAGTTGTAGCACGTATTGGGTCGGGTCGACCGGGGAAGGACGACGCTCTCACATAATACCGGCGTAAAATAGTAACTCAAAGCTGCTACGTTTCGTATGGAGAGTGTAGAGAACCGGAGACCCTTTTTACTGGAAACGAGGCATTCCATCTCAGTACTCACGGGTGAAAACGCATCTGCATTTTAATTCGTAATCGAGGATAGATGTAAATCTAGGATCTATGGGTCACAGTAACCACTTACAATCAGGTGGACTGTGTGCTCGTTTGGTCACCCTTATCGTATAAAAAAATATGGACTGTGAACGTCACAGTTGTGTTACTACTATAAAATTAGATTGAACACTCCGGAACGGGAGCTAAAGATGAATCCAACGAATTACTTCCAAATCCGTCAAAACTAAAACTAAAAAAAAAGCACTTGGTGGTGGGAATCCCTTTCTGCCTACGAGTCCGTCGGGATATGTAGTTGCCGCCATCAAATAGCATTGTTTGTGCAGCTGTATTCTGCTTGGAAGGGTATAGAGATCCCTTATAATTACAGGCTGTGATATATTCCATCTTAGTTCTCACAAAAGTAACAACGCATCAGTAGCTTTCTTTGTTTGAAGTTGGCTGCAGGTGTTCATGGCCTGCAGTCCACTTATCATCAGGCGGACTTGACCTTGGGTTGTCTTTTTTTTTTTTAAGTACATTAAATACACACTTAGTATATTACACATTAAATATTATGTATTATCACTCGGAAACACTTTAAAAACGGCTTCTGGTTTCAGGAGCAATCGGTTAAAAATCGCAAATTTTTGCAAGATAAAAACTTACATGATTCCTTAGTTCACACATTCACACTAATTCACTTGGATATATTTTAAAATGAGTTTATGAGTGTTCGATGTTCGCAGAGATTTTTTTGTTGTTTTATTCGTTGTGAGACAGCGAAGCGCGGGCATGTAATGCGACCAGTCACGCTATCTACTACATCCGTGTCATGTTTGCTTTTTTAGGGCTGCCTACATTAAAGCAAAATTAAAACAAAAAAAGAAACTTGTTGCTTTAAACACACACAGGGTAATTTAATTATACGTCTATAGAAAAGAGGGTTTCAATGATGTAAAAATAAAAACATTTGAGTTGGGTACTGATGTCAAACGTACAGTATGGCAACCAAAAAATATATAAGTTGCGAGTGCTTGTCTTAGGTTAGGCTCTGAGGTACCCGTCATCTGATTTTCAACGTAATCCGTAAAGCTAACTTAGGTGGATCAGATTCGGATGTGATAGCGTTTACATAGACTCAATGACATAAATTGGTATTTCTTTATATAGTATACACATATTATTTATAACTTTAGATAAAATATGTGTATTTTGTAGTTTGTTATATAAACATAAAATCGTTCCAGATGGTACCACCTCTTCTTCCAAGGAGTCTTCCCAATTTTTTTATTATAACATATACGTTCCGATTTGAGGATTAAATTTAAAAAAATCATGCTCTCACTTACGTACCACTGTAAGATACCAAACTCGTTTTTTTATATTCTACTAAGCCAGCGCTTATCTACGATCCCACCTGATGGTAAGTGGTGATGTAGCCTAAGATGGTGAAGCGCACTGACTTAACAAAAACCTATTCACCCTTGCCTTGAAGACACCCACACTATAATCGGATGGAAAAACAGATGCTGGCAACTTATTCCACTCCTTTGCTGTACGCGTGATGAACGACGTGGCGAACCGTTTGGTTCGAGTGCGTGGTAAATCAGCAACGAAAGAGTGGAGACTGGCCGAACGTCTGGTTGTCCGACGGTGGAAGGGAGAGTGAGGAATTAGATTATGCAATTCCTGCGCACACTCTCCGAAATGCATCCTGTAGAAAACCGAAAGGCTGGCTACTTTGCGTCTGTGTTCGAAGCTGGTAAGATTAGGTTTTACCAAATTCGGGTCACCAGTAAGCCTCTTAGCACGCCTTTTCATTGAGTCCAAAGCTGCTAGGTGGCATTTGCAGCACCAGCCCATATATGGCAGCAATACTCCATGCACGACCGGACTTGCGCTTTATATAAAGTAAGCAGCTGTCCCGGCGTGAAGTATCGCCGCACCTTTGCAAATTAGCAGACTTCACGTGATCTCAGATATTTATCAGTAATTTATTCATGTCTGTATTATAGAAGTCATTCATTACTTAACATTTATCATATTTTGATAGCATTAGTACAGTTAGCTTAAAAAAGGTACCTAGCAGTCAAGGCATAGAACAACACGGGCTACCGGCGGACCGAAGAGGATAACGTTTTTTCTCGATACAGAACTGTCTGTCATTTTAGGGGGGGAATCTGCGCACACAAAACAATCGTCTGTCCTACCAAACTCACACAATTAAAATAATTAACTAACAATTTCCCACACATATAAATACATTATAACAGTATCGCTCGGTGACAGCGACAACTCGGATACAGACTCGGATGAGTCTCTCGACCGATCTGCATGTGGCGGCGCTGTCGTCGCGCCACAAGCGAAATACATCGAAGCCTAAATCGCGCTTACAAAGTTCCGAAGTTAAAGCAGCATATATAGAATAGCTCCGAACTACCACTCGGAGCGTTGGCCGCTCCCCGGGCAGAACACCTTGCCCGGCGGGAGATCTCCTCTTTTCCTTCCACCCGCCACAGTGGTGACCCCGACGTGATTTGAACACGCAACCAACAACCTTCGGAAACTACAACTTCATATCTTCGTCATCGTCCTCAAGTACCCCATTAATTCGCTCCCGAGACAGATATTGTATGCAGTCTTTACATTCTGCAAGCCATCAAGCTTTACAAAGGTTCATCGCAGCACTGGAATAATAATGCTTCCTGTTCCTTCAAGCTACTCTCTGCGCTACAGTGTTCGGCACGGCTCTGAGCCTTACTGCTCGCCTCTGCTTCACGACACTCTCGCAGATTACTTGCCTTCTTCTCGACTCACCGCAGACTACAAGGCAATCCCTGGCACTTGCAATCGGACTACACTATCGACCTCCGGTCTGAGCAGGGGCGTGATGTGGCGGCGCTGTCGTCGCGCCACAAGCGAAACACATCGAAGCCTAAATCGCGCTTACAAAATTCTGAAGTTTAACTTCATATATAGAATAGCTCCGAACTACCACTCGGATCGTATGCCGCTCCCCGGGCAGAAGACCTTGCCCGGCGGGAGATCTCCTCTTTTCCTTCCACCCGCCACATGCATATTGTGCGCGAGCAGCCCGTGTTAGTAAACTATTTCGAAACAACACGATCAGTATTAGTGTAATTTTTAAGTTTAAGAATAGCAATAAAAATAAAGTGATTAAACAAGTGAAATTTAAAAAATACCACTTTTTTATCATATTTTTGCATTGTCACCCGAATTTGAGTTATGTACAAAATTTTAAGTTTACAAGATCTCTCTAGATCTTGAAGCGTGCTTCCATTAAAACATACTTCAAAGCCGCCAAAGAAGATTAGTCAGTTTTTACCATCAGTCAAGTGTAATGTCCTCTGCAAGATGCAGGAGTACACAAGCTTGATTATGAATGTAGTCTCTCTTAAACAGGACAAACTGAAAGATCAATAAAAACCCGCTTTAAAGAACACATTGCTGATATGAAGAACCGTATTACCATATAACCGTATACCGTTTTACCGTCATCTACATCCGAACTCAATAATTTTTCAGCACTTAATTAGCACTTAATTCCTTGCTATTTATCGTATATCTATTATCGTCACTGCGTTGCGGGCGATACGTTTTGCCAGCAACGCAAATCTCAACAGTTCTTAGAGCACCTAATTTTTAAACTTGGCACCTAATTAGCACCTAAAACTCCCCTCATTTTGGGTTTTTCTGAATGCAAATTCTTGAGTTTGCGTTGCTGGCGAAACACAGCTATCAACATGTACATACGCTTTCAGCGATATTCTGCTATTTGTTAAAATTTCTTCACAGGAACAAAACGCCTAAACACCGCTGGTAAATTAAATATCCTGTAATGTGGAAGTTTGTATTTAAGTAAATATTTTGCTCATCTGCTTTGTGTATATATTGACTCAACACAAAGAGATTAAATAACACCAGATGCGACGAGAATATTTATTAATTAATATTTTTATAGGTGAAGGATTACAATCAAGCACACAGTTTATTTGATGGTTAGTAGATGCTGTGGCCCATAGACATCTACATCTATCCTCGATTAAGAATCAAAACATAGATGCTTTGTCATCCCTGAGACTAAGATGGGATGTCTCAATTCCAGTAAATGGGTTATCTGACACTCATCATGCGAAACACAGCAGCATTAATGCTATTTTACGCTGGAATTATGTGCGAGGGTAGTCAATCCCTAGTCAATCCGACCCATTCGTGCAGCATGAATCTACCACGAAAAACAATTTCCATAAAATATTTTCTTCAGATGTTTGTGAACTTTGATGACAATCTAAAGTGCAGGACCTTAAAATATATCATAATTGTTAATTTGAATGTCTCAAGCGCTGTATATTTGTGGTAGTGCTAAATGGTGAAACAGAAAGCTACACGAATTGCAGGGTGTAGTGCAACTTGTATTGATAATATTTTTACAGGTTTTGTACCAATCAATAAATCAATAATTCAAAAACTTAGTTCAGATTACTGTGGACAACTGGTTTCATTACCTTATATGCACAAAAAACAGGAAATTGAGAAAATTGTGTTTGTTCCTATTAATGCAAAACGCCTGGAGAGATTTAGAAGTATCATGGTAAAAAAACCTTCCATCGCTTTCTTATAAGAACAATGCAGACTATTTATATGGAGAATTATTTACCCTTATAAGCAAGGAATTTAAAAAAACATTTACTTCTAAAACATTCTCCAGAAACAGTCGCAAGACATTTAATGAGTGGGCGACAATAGGAATTCATAAAAGCAGACGAAGGTTATATGACCTTTACCATGAAAGATCATATAATCCTTCCGACGCTTTTAAAGAATATGTCAAAAATTATTCTAAAATTTTTAAAAGAGTTTGCTCCACAGCCAAATCGTTACATATTAGCAACAAAATTAAGACGGCTAAGAATAAAATTAAAATGACGTGGAGTATAATTAACAGCGAAACCGGTAAAGAGAAACCTCGTAACTCAAACTATCAATTAAAAATTAATAATGAATTGACTAAATCAAATCAAGAAGTCGCAGCGGTGTTTGAGACATATTTCACTGATATTCCTATCTTGACAACAGAGTCATAGAATACTTCTCCAACTGTCGCCGAGTCATTACGCAATCAGAATGTTAAGACCTGTTTAAAAGAATTTAGATTTGAAAAAGTATTACCGCAAAATATTGTAAAATACTTCAAAACCATTGATGTAAAGAAAACCGCAGATTTGTGGGGGATTTCCGTTACAGTTATTGCGTCCATAATAGATTTAACTGCACCTCATCTTGCTATTATTTTTAATAATTGTATCGATTCTGTTGTGTTTCCTGATTTAATGAAGTATAGTAAAGTAATACCTTTATTAAAATTTGGTAGTACATTGGACCCCGCTAATTTTAGACCTATTTCTGTACTACCAACTCTCAGTAAAATTTTTGAAAAAATAATTTTGGATCAATTTTTAATTTTTTTTAATACAAATAAATTACTTCATAAAAACCAATTTGGTTTTAAAAGGGGTCGTTCGACGTCTTACGCTGGTGTTGAGCTTATGATACACTTTTTTAATGCCTGGGAGAATTCACAAGATGCCTTAGGTATTTTCTGTGATCTTTCCAAGGCTTTCGATTGTGTTCATCATGAGACATTAATCAGGAAACTACAACATTACGGTGTAAAAAATTTGAAGCTTAGATTTCTTACTTCATTTTTAAGTAACAGAACTCAAAAAGTCGTGATCAATGGTAAAGGTTCCTCCGGATCGGTAGTATCAATGGGCGTTCCTCAGGGGTCGATTCTTGGCCCATTCCTGTTTTTAATCTATATTAATGACTTACCTTATCTTGTAGGGGACAATCACAATTTAGTATTATTTGCTGACGATACCTCTTTAATTTTCAAACTCAAACGGCAGTTAATTAATTATGACGATGTAAATAATGCTCTATCGAAATTAGTACATTGATTTAACACCAACAATATGCTCTTAAACGGCAATAAGACAAAGTGTATTAAATTTACAATACCTAATTTAAAACATTCGAATACCAATGTGCTGTTAAATGGGGAGCAGTTGAGTATTGCGGATACCACTGTTTTTCTCGGTATTACTATTGACGCGAAACTTCAATGGGTCCCCCATATATCTAAATTAGCAAGCAGACTTAGTTCTGCAGCATATGCTGTAAGAAATATTAGAAGTCTCACAGATGTTGAGACAGCTAGATTAGTGTATTTTAGTTACTTTCATAGCGTAATGTCTTATGGAATTTTGCTATGGGGTAATGCGACTGATATTGAAGCTATATTTGTTTTGCAAAAGAGAGCCGTTCGGGCGATTTATAATCTAAATTGTAAAGAGTCCCTCAGACAAAATTTTAAAGAAATAAACATATTATTAACTTTGGCATCGCAATATATTTATGAAAATGTAATGTATGTACATAAAAACATAAATAGCTTTAATAAGAATAAAGATGTGCATACATTAAACACTAGGAACAAACATAAGCTTGTAATACCAGTTACTAGACTCCACAGAATCAGTAATTCATTTATGGGGCATTTACTTTTTATTACGCTTTTACAACAAAATCCCAGAAGATATTCAAAGTTTGTCAATAAACAAGTTTAAAAGTTTTATTAAAGAGAAACTGTACAAAAAGGGTTATTATAATATCAAGGAATACAGGAATGAAAATAATCCCTGGGAATAAGGTGATCGCCACCATGCTGGTTCTATGAAAAATCATTTAAAATTGTATAAACGAAATTATTGTTAAGTGATGTTTGAAAAAAAATCCCGCTGGATTTTCTTGCTGGTTCTTCCCAGGACAGAGGTATTTTTCGGACCAGTGGTAAATAAAAAAATGACTTTCAATAAGAATTATGTAATAATCAATATTGAATAAAAAATTATTCTATTCTATTCTATTCTATTCTAGAAGCAGCAACAGAACCTTTTTTTATTTAATATCGATTGTAAATAATACTTATTAAAAATCACTCTTTTGTTTAATTTACCACCTGGTTTGAAAAAAAACCTCCGTCCTGGCAGGCCTGTCTCACTCCGCGCTTTAGGCATGAAAATATACCTACGCTACGCGACCCCACAAGCAGGGCAAATTATGTGAGGTTGTCACGCGCCCGCTCGAGCTGACGCGCGCCTTACGTTAACAAAAAAAATATTTTTCTCTAAGTATTTACCTACGTAAGTATTTAACAGTGGTAGAGCCACGCGGCAGCTTTTGCTGTCGCACGGATGAGCCGGCTCGAACCGGGGTGGTACCATGACCTCACGGAATATCAGCGTGAAGTAGAGATTTACCTCTACGTTTCGCTCGGTGAGTGCTTTTTCGCTTTTACTGAAAATGAGGCATTCCATCTTAGTCCTCACGAGTGACAACGCATCTACATTTTGATTTGTAATAGAGGATAGATGTAGATGGCTATGGGCCGCAGCGACCACTTACCATCAGGTGAACTGTGTGCTCGTTTGTCACCCTTATTCTATAAAAAAAAACGTAGAAGCGGTCTTAACAAAGGCACGTAACGGGCTAAGTGATACAAATACTCGCACGCGGACGTATGGTGCATTTTGATTTAAAACGCGCGCCACAAAATTTCTTTTTCGACGAAATAAACTGTAGGCTAATTTCACGAAGGTCACTTCCGAGGCGTGCAAAGTATTAGGAATATTAGCGACGTTGTAACTTTTATTTTATAGGAGTGGGGGCAAACGAGCATGCGGCTCACCTGATGGTAATTGAGTACCGCCGCCCATGAAAAACAACAATACCAGGGGAACCAGGGGAATCGCAGATGCGTTGCCGGCTTTTTAAAAAGGAGTAGGCTCTTTTCTTGAAGGTCCCTAAGTCATATCGGTCCGGGAAAATCGCTGATGGTAATCGATTCCACAAGGAAGAAAACATCTTCTAAATCACACAGTGGTGGACCGCCAATCATCCACATGGTGTGGATGGTGTCGGGAGTTATGCCGCGATGTGCGTTCGTGAAATTTGGCGGCTGGGATTAATACGAACAATTCCTCAGAGCACTCCCCGTGGTAAATGCGAAAGTAAATGCAAAGGGATGTAACATCTCTTCGCAGCGCCAATGAATCGAGCCGATCGGAAAGGACTCGGTTGTCAACGATTCGAGCCGCTCTGCACTGGATGCGATCAAGTGGAAGGAGCTGGCACTGGGGAGCCCCAGCCCAGAGAAGGGAACAGAATTCTATGTGAGGCTGAACCTGCCCCTTGTAAAGCTATAGGCGTTGTGCTGGCATGAAATATTGTTCCGATCTACTGAGCACGCCAAGCTTTTTGGAGGCCAATTTGACCTTCTCTTCCAAGTGAACACGAAACTGCACGTCACTCGATATGTCGACGCCGAGGATTCCGATACTGGCTGAGGTAACAAGGGGAGTGCCTTGAAACTGAGGAGAACAAACAAAGGAGTTCTTTTTAGCGGTAAACGCACAAACTTGTGTCTTCTGAGCATTAAACTGGACTAGATTTAGTCGCCCCCGATCCGGGACTTTCTTCAGCAAAAACGCGACTTGAGACACAAGTTTGTTCCGGTACTCGGCAACATCTTCCTATGAAATATTGGCACGGCCAGTGTATAGAGGTGTATAGAGCGTGCTTTCATCCGCATATCAATGAATTTTACCAGTTTGCAACATATCATTGATATGCCGAAGAAACAGCGTTGGTAACACCAACGCTGTTTTCTTGAAGGTCCCTAAGTCGTATCGGTCCGGAAAAATCGCTGATGGTAATCGATTCCACAAGGAAGTTGTGCGAGGAAGTATACATCTTCTAAATCGCACAGTGGTTGACCGCAACGCTGAAGCACGCAGGCTTGTGTAACACCAGCGTTAATAGGCTTGTAGTCGGAGCATGCACCATCTACAACGACCTTGATGCTCCGATCTGCAAGAAAGCTGGTGATCCAATTGCACAATTTCTCGGGAAGCCCATAGGAAGGGAGCTTCGAAAGAAGCGCTTTGTGCCAAACCTGATCGAAGGCCTTCGCAATGTCCATACTAACGGCCAAGACCTACTCCTTGGACTGTACTACCTCCGCTCATCTATAAGTCAGGTAGACCAGAAGATCACCAGCTGATCGACCCCAACGAAAACCGAATTGGCGATCACTAATCAGCTGGTGATCCTCTAGGTACCACAAGAGCTGGCAGTTTATAATGGATTCCATTATTTTGGAGAACAAGGAGGTGATGGCGATAGGCCTGTAGTTGGACGGGTCTGATCGGTCGCCTTTTTTAGGGATCGAGTGGATGAAAGCTGTCTTCCATGATTACGGGACTACGTCTAGCGAGTAGGAGTACCGGAAAAGACGTGTTAGAACCGGTGTCAACTCTGGAGCACACGTTCACAGCACATTTAGGGGAATTCCGTCAGACCCACTCAATTTGTGGATGTCCAGGGAGAGGAGTGCTTTGCGAACCGAGCGCTGTGAAAACCGCACATCCGGCATGGAGCACTCACACCGCGAGATGGTTGGCAGTGTGTTCCCCCCTTCATCAAGAATCGAGTTGGACGCAAAAAGGGAGCCTAAAAGGTCAGCTTTCTTTTTGCGGCGTGGGCCAGTGAGTCGTCCTCCCTGTTCAGAGATGGTAGTCATGGCTTACAGAAATTCCCTTGTCAGCCTTGGCGAGAGACCAGAATGCACGGATTCCCAAAGGAAGGTGAACTAGTTTTTCGCCAATTCTGCCTATGTGCTCTGATTTTGCCTTGGCAGTAACTCTTTTGAAGGGCCTGGAGGTGAAGATATACGTCTTTTTAAGCACGTTGTTGTTTACATCCCGAGCCGCTTATTCCCCCCCCCCCCTCCCTCCCATCCAACATGGTAGCGGAAATAAATCAAAAACTACCCCAGAAGGGTACCAGCACCCCTGGAGAATCCCTCGCTGAGCATCCACTCCTTCACTCCTGAACGTGGGTGCTCAGGCTGCCCTGCGTATTTAGGGGGCAAAATTCCGCTCAGAACAATAACTGCTCGGGGCAAACTGAGCAACAAGACCAAGGCGACCCCTGCCACGCTATCCATGAATTTCTACAACATAGAAATCTGGGGTACAAATGGAAACACTCCTTTGTGCCTCGGGCTGGAGTTTGCATATACGTCAGAGAGGACATCTGTTCTCGACGCCTCGGCAGTCGTGAAGGTACCTGCCCATCCTTTGGCTATGCGTAGACAGCGACGACCATCCCCGCGTCTACGGGTGCCTCTATAGGTCCCATAGCGCTAACGCCGAAACAGACTGACTCATCGACCACGTCCAAATGGCTACAGATTCCTTGCGATTTCCTTCATTGGCGATTTCAACGCCCACCACGCCGAATGGCTTGGTTCACGTTTAACCGATCATGCGGGGAGATCTGTTCATAACTTTGCCTTGGCATATGGTCTAACACAACTGGTTACATCACCTACGCGGATTTTAGATGTTGAGGATCATACACCTTCCCTGTTGGACCTTCTGCTGACCTCTCATCCGGACGGATATCAAGTTTCCGTCGATGCCACTCTCGGCTCTTCGGACCATTGTCTGATCCGGAGTGTAGTGCCATTCACGCTCCCCTCGCAGTTGCGTTCTGCAGGTTGCCGCCGTGTTTGGCATTACAGGTCGCGGATTGGGACGGGATACGGTCTTTCTTTGCATCCTACCTATGTGGGCGGATTTGCTTCTTGCCGAATGATCCCAGCGCTGTTGCTGACTAGCTAAGTTTAAACTCGCAAGTTTGCTAGTGATCCTTCTGTTCTTTTAACTATTATTTATTCTGTGGTCCTGGGATGAACCAGCAAGACACCCACCGGGACTATTTTTGAGTTTTTTTGACCCATTATAGATTTACCCCTCGGTAATAATATATAGAGCTACTTCTCCACAATAAAGTATGAGTAAATACCAAGATAATTTGAAATAAAAGATATTTTTTAAGATATATATAAAAAAATTTAAGATAGGGTTTTATAGTCAGAAATGAATATGTCCGCCATCAGTAGCAGTCCCGCACTAAATTACGCAGCAGTCGTAAAAAGTATTTCATCATTATTTTTTTTATATGTTAATTTATGCATATTTAATTGGATTATATTTCTTAATTATTTTTACAACTGAATCTGGCAAACGAAATGTTCTTAAACTAGATGGTATTATTTTTAACGATAACAGGTGATAGCACTCTTTTTCTGCCTAAGTTACAATAGCACAAAAGATTTAACAAATAAACATCTCCTCAGAAACTTTTTAATGATTCATAATACAAACTATGTATCCATGACTGATGACATAAGTGATAAAATCTGTAAAACTAGCTTAATTTAAATGATACAATATTATAGTTTTAAATAATAAACTGGTAATTAGAATTTTAGTTAACAGTATCTGAGACGCAGACACTTTAGATTGTACTGAGTTACACAAGTTGAATTAAAAAAGCTCAGGTCCGACTGATTATGCTCTTGCTCCTATGAGAAGATCTATATCTTGATTTGAAGGTCAAAAGACTATGACTGTATTAAGGCATACAAACTTGATTTTCGGGGATGATATCACACGCACCTGTAGTTTTCTTTGTTACAAATGACTGTGGGTCTCCTCCATACATATAATATTTACCGCTGTTACAATATAGGCTCTCTTAGCTAGGTAATGCAATCTTTTGTGATTTACGAGATCTCGTAAAATATACAATTCAAAACAAAGTATCTTACCAAAGAAATCCTTAACAGTAGATGTTCTAGAGAAATTGAAAGAAAATATCAAACAAGATTTGTATTAAATTGATTAACAATGGTGTCCCGTACTATAATAATTCATTTATCATCATTTAAGGTGGAATCAAAATAAAATAATTAGCCTTCAATACTCGTTCATTATAAAAAGAAAATTATGAAATTTAGGTAAAGTTGCATCGTCATTGTTTTGAAACTAGATTTTGAGAAAGCACAATATATCAAAAATGCATCATCGAACGTATGGAGTCTAATTTAAGACAAATAAAACGTTTCTGTAAGCATTATGCCTAGTTTTTATTGTACTGAGAGTGCCAAAGAATTAATTAAGAACTATTAGAACAAGAACTGCAAAAGTTTCCTGCGACACAATAAAATTCTATTTTTAAATTAAAAAGAAATTTAACACTTCATTAATCGACAGCCCTTAATAAAATTAAACAAACGAGTACGCCACGTATGACCATTCATTATGCATCAGAATATTTGATCCTTCACTGTTTACAGATAGTTATCAATCGAGGTTGTTATTGTATTGGTGTTCAATTATTAAAATAGTTACTTTTTATACTAATGACAATAATAACAATTTGAGTTTAAATTACGCAGTGAAAGAGAAAGAAACGTAAAAAATTTACCGATCCAATCTTCTATTATGCTATTTAGAATTTTTTCTCAGATGTGATATTTTTAAGTGTGTGTACCCGCGTAGTGGCGGGTTGGAATATCCACTACCCCATATCTTCCCGTGGGTGTCGTAAGAGGCGACAGAGGGAAACTGAGACAGAAGATCGGCAGTAGCATCTTTCTGATAACAGCAAATTACAACAAAAAACTGCGGTTGCCAACCAGCTTGCCAAGCGTAGCAGCTATGACAAATATCCCCCCGTGAAATGAAAGTGACGAAGTGGACCTGGTCGAGCCCCGACAGTTCGACGAAAAATGAGATTGACTTCATTATGACAACTAGACGACAACTGTTCAGTGATGTCTCAGTGACCGCGAGGGTGAAACTGGAAGCGATCACCGAATAGTTAGATAGAGGCACACTGAACCTAAACGTTAAGTTGGAAAGGTCTCGTCTAATGAA
This sequence comes from Parnassius glacialis, assembly GCA_033319125.1. Lineage (NCBI taxonomy): Eukaryota > Metazoa > Arthropoda > Insecta > Lepidoptera > Papilionidae > Parnassius > Parnassius glacialis. Next base: position 14,222,299 of record JAVANC010000024.1, on the reverse strand, counting down.
GTCAACCCATCTGCGCACACAAAAACAATCGTCTGTCACTACCAAACTCACACAAAAGTTACAAAAAGATGGCCCGCAGTCCCCGGCGGCTGCGCTATTCCTGGCTACGGTGGTGACCATGGTAACGGTGGGGCAGGGGGTGCTAAGAATCTCCGGTGGAGGTTCGGTTGTCACCTAACACGACTCAACCAGGCAACATACAACGCAAGCACCCTGAGGACTGACGACAAGATCCTGGAGCTGGAAGAAGAGATAGACAAGTTGCGCTGTAATATTATAGGATTATCCGAGGTCCGAAGAGAGGGAGAGGACACGGTAATCCTCGAATCCGGCAACTTGTTCTATCACCGGGAGGGCGACCATCTATCCCAAGGAGGTATCGAATTTATCGTCCACAAGTCTCTCGTTAACAATGTAGTAAAGATTGTGAGTGTGTCTACGAGGGTTGCGTACCTTATACTTAGAATCACCAAACGGTATTCATTGAAGGTCATACATGTTTACGCACCAACCTCGAAACATCCTGATAAGGATGTGGAAGAAATGTATGAGGATATTTCTAAAGCCATGCATTCCTCCAAAACTCACTATACGGTGTTAATGGGAGACTTCAACGTAAAACTAGGCACAAGAGAGAACGGCGATAGGGTAATTTAGAATAGGGTAACGGAACCCAAGGGGCCAGCAGCTGGCCGACTTCACAGGAAGTGGACTAGGTCGGGCCCTTACGGTTCGACAAAAAATAAGATTGACTTCATTATGATGACTGGACGGCAACTGTTCAGTGATGTCTTAGTGATCGCGAGGGTGAAAACTGGTAGAGATCACCGAATGGTTAGAGGCACACTGAACCTAAACGTTAAGTATGCCCCCCTCGTGCTATAATCCAAAGTCCCGAAACCTTTCAGCTTAATTTACAAAACCGTTTTCAGTGACTAGAAGATTGCAATGCAGTGGACGATATGAATGACAAGCTCGTGAAGATTGTCCACCTGCCGCAGAAGAACACAAAAATTCTCCGATCACTCTCTTAATCTCATGGGTGTTAGACGGGAAATGAAGCTACAGCCTTTAGTAGATTTGACAGCATACAGACAACTGAACAGACAGATCTCCAAATGCATGCCGCGAAACTTACGCAACTTTAATATTGCTCGTATTGAAGAAGCGATCGAGCGGAACCAGGGCTCTAAAGTCTTTTAGAGAGAGAGAGAGCGAAAAAGTGCCAACTGTCGAAGCTGAAGACCGAATGTAGCAGCATCGTTTTAATGAAATCTGCGATTTGGATTGAGATTGAAAGGTTCTATGGGCAGCTGTACACATCATCTTTGGAGCCACATGCAAATGTGAGTAACGATCCAAGAGCAAATCTTATCCGATACTATTCAGATGATATCCCAAAAGTCAATCTGAGCAAGATTAGAACCAGCACCTTAAAAACGGCAAGTCCCCGGGCGAGTATGGAATTGCAGCGGAGCTTCTGAAAGCAGGAGGAAAACTGGTACTTAAAGTCCTTCAGAAGCTCTTTAATTTCGTCCTCCATGGTGGCACTACTCCGCAGAGGTGAAGCAAAAATGCGGAGGTCTTGTTCTTCAAGAAAGGCGATAACTACAGACCGATTTCTCTTCTAAGCCGCGTCTACGTGGTATTTTCGAGAATCATTACGAATTGTCTCGCACGAAGACTCGGCAACTTCCAGCCTCCCGAACAAGACGTGTTTCCGAAAAGGCTTTAGCAACATAGACCACATACATACCCTTCGGCAAATTGTACAGAAGACTGAGGAGTACAATTTACCACTGTGTCTTGTGTATGTGAACTATGAGAAAGCCTTTCATTTCGTCGAAATTTGGGCGGTGCTGCAGTCCCTTCATCGGTGCCAAGTTGACTGTCGGTACATCGAAGTGCTGAAGTGTTTGTACAATAGGAATACGATGGCTATTCTAGTACAGAACCAGAGTATGAAACCTACCCAACTGCAGAGATGTGTAAGACAGGGTGACGTTATATCCCCAAAACTCTTCACCGCTGCAGTGGAAGACGTTTTCAAGCTACTGGACTGGAAAGGATACGGTATTAACATCAACGGCGAGTACATAACTCACCTTCGATTTGCCGACGATATAGTCCTTATGGCAGAATCGCTGGAGGACCTACGTACTATGCTCGATGATCTCAATAGGCCTCCCAACGGATAGATTTTAAGATGAACATGTACAAAACAAAGTGACTTAAGTTTTATCAAATTAGATAAACGTTTTGAAGCACATCATGTGTATTCCAAAATATTACACATAACTTCTTACACCCACTTGTAAACCAATTTGAAATGAGGGAAGGCCTACCTTTAGAACATAATAGTCAGTAACTTTCCTTTAATGTGACATGTAAACCGAGGGTGCCATTTTATTTAAAATTGAAGTAGATGGACAAAGATATCATTAATCTTAAATATACAATGCAATTTCTTACATGACCCACAACTCAAAGATGGGCCTTTTCTTTTCAGTGAAGTTCTTGAAGCAGGAAATAAATAAAGCAGCCAATGCTTTCGCAAACATTGGCAAAGTAGATTATTTTTTTTTATACACTTAGTTCCGATTAAGAATTAAAATGCAGACGTTTTGACCATCCTGAGGACTAAGATAATCAAATTAGGGTATGATAATTAAAAATCAATTGCTGTCAGTTAGTCTCGCTGTAAGTCAAAAACGGAAAGTAAAAGTGCGAAGCCGGGGCGATTCGCTAGTATACAATATATCATATCCTACAATATATCATAAGCTGTATATCATATCATATTTATACGAGTTATCGTAACATTTTACGCTGAAATTTTAAAGAGAGCGTGATTCTTTTCTGGCAATTATCGTGAAGCGACAATTAAAAGAAGAAAGAACCTAACCTACGATCAGCAAAACAACCAAATAGACCAAGACAATAATATATTTAAGTTTTTAAAAGAGTATTTACAATTTTATAAAAAAATGAAATATGAAGATGATGGATGATGTGATTTACAAATTATATTTAAAAAAAAGGGTAATAAAAAAAAGATTTATGTCGTAGCTGAGTCCGAAGATCCCAAGCGTGCTCTCAGCGCCTGGAACGAGCACGCACGGCGTAGGTGGGTAGGCGTGGGCATCTCTAGGCGACGACCTCAGGTGACTGCGGCGATTGCAGGATCGGCGACTTCAGCCCAGACAGGAGCTTGCAGGATCCTCAGCGACTTCAGACAGCGCAGTGGCCTGCAGGATCCGGTGACTGCAGGCGAGACAGAGGTTTGTAGGTTCCGGTGATTTCGGGCGGAACAGAGGTTTGTAGGTTCCGGCGACTCCAGGTAGAGTAGAGACTTGTGGGATCTCGGCGACTTCAGGCAGAGCAACGTTTTGTAGGATCCGGCGACTTCAGGCAGAGCAACGGATCGTAGAATCCAGTGGCTTCAGGCAGGATAGAGGCTTGCAGGATCCCGGGGCTGAGCGGCCCCGGGATAAGGCCTTTAGAAGATGCTTCCGATACGAGAACTGAAGCAAGACTGAATTTCTTCACCGATTGTTCGGCTTTTATATCTTTCTAGAGAGAACGGAAAAATTATTTAAATTAAAAGGAAATTTATTGTAAATGACCTACAGCCAAAAAGTATTTATGAAGAAAGAACATCAAACCAGAGACGAATTTGAATAAAAGTTACCATGACAACTACAAAAACAATGGTTATCAAATATAAAATTTTTGGTTTTTAGGAATATAATTGGAAAATCTTTACCTTTAAGTAAGAAATGAGATATTATTCAAATAGGAAAAACTGATGCGCGACAGCGCACCGAAGCCTGAAATTGTAGAGTTACAGAGAATTCAATAAAAGACCAAAAAAAGGTAAGGCTTCGTTGACAGCTAGTTTAAAAGTACTAAATAGTGTGAAAATACGCAGTAAAATGATATGTTATTGTGTAAAAACGTTACAGGATCCTATATAAATAAAGGTGATGCAAAATATAAATGCAGAGAATCAAAAACAGAATGGAAAAATAGTATAAAGTGATGCAAAACATGAATGCAGAAAATCAAGAACAGAATGGAGAAATAGTATAAAGTGATGCAAAACATGAATGCAGAATATCAAAACAGAATGGAGAATTAGTGTACAATGAAATGTAAGTAGTATAACACTACACAATATTATTAAAAACCGTTAGCCTCCTTTTTTCATATTTTGGATTGTTACAAAGTTGCTGCCCATCTCGCTCTTTGTCGCCTCTTAAAACATCTCAGGGATAATATGGGGTAGAGACGTATATCGCTAATAACTCAGATTAATTATCATATAAAAACATTATCATAACTGGTAGAACAGTATAGTCTTTATATAGGTACCTAGTCACACATACTTACGGTTTCAAATTCCTCAAAAGCCACCTCTGTAAGCCGATTACTTCACCGAATACTGAGAGCAATCTCTAATTTATCGTCACGTGCAAAATTTTGCTAAGCTCGCCAGTAGCCCTTTGATCGCTTGAGAGAGTTTTAGGCTTTTTATACCGTTAAAACAACCAACTAAGCAAGGTCACCTATGTAATCGATCGAATGGCATGGCCAACCACGATTGTGAAGTTGACTAGGCTATTCGAATTTTAAATGAGTAAAGTTATATTTATGTATATTTGTAGAAATTGTTAATGGAATTTTCATATTCTACGTATGATGGGTTTCTTATATCTAAGGATTCTCGTATGGGTTATATCACCTCATCTGTCCCGTGAATGTCGTAATAAGCGACTGTGGAAAAGACCAGAAAGACCACTTGGCCTTCAATTGATTGCAGTTTACAATCTTTTTTTTTTATATTATAAGGGTGACAAACGAGCACACAGTCCACCTGATGGCAAGTGGTTGCTGCGGCCCATAGATATCTACATCTATCCTCTATTACAAATCAAAATGTAGATGCGTTGTCACTCGTGAGGACTAAGATGGAATGCCTCATTTCCAGTAAAAGGGCCTCCGGCCACCTGCACTCACCAAGCGAAACGCAGAGGTAAACCTCTACTTCACGCTGGTTTTCTGTGAGGTCGTGGTACCACCCCGGTAAATCTTATATGTAAGATGTAAAATAGGTACCAAGATAGGACGAGGAGTAGCATCAAAGATGTGAGGCATTTGTCACGTGGTAGACTCAAGCTGCAGCTATATAATGGTTGTACTATGAATGAGTCGGCTCGAGCGGGGTAGATCCACGCTTTTACAGAATACAGAAAATTTCGCTTTTTGACATTTTATTGTAAAAAAAACGTGGGGTGCTTTTTCATATATTTTTATGATGACGCTAATTTTACAAATATCCACAAAAATATTACAACAAATGGCATCAAGCACCCCACGCTTTATTTTTTATGTTAATCACTATTTTCTTTTTTTAAACCAATTGAAAATTATTTTCTACTTTTTAGTTCGGTTATCTACAAAAGCGTGTTTTTTGTTTGGATTTTTTTAAATATTATTTATTTACTGTTCTTTAGTGCGGCTAACTACAAAACTTGCTTTTATTAACGAAGTTCTTTTATGCGGCTTACAGTAAATTAAACTGGCAGAAATCGTAGTTGTTTCATGAATTATTCACAAATCCTTAGGATCCAGACAAGGATAATGGGACAAACTATTTAAATTATTGCATTGTCATCGGTTCTTGATAAGTGTGCGAAGTTTCAAATCAATCCGACGTTTTGAAGGGGATGAAAATCACATTCAAAAACTCCGTTACATAGATACATACCAAGCTAATAAAAGCGTGTTAAAAAAATCTGATTGTATGATCACTAATCTTTTACGATATCTCATACCGTTTATACGATAAGTTCGAAGGTAGGTGAGTTGAGGTCAGGTACTTTGTGGTAGCTACAGTTGCGGTATGGCTGCAGCAGTAATAAGCTATGCCCGATTGGCAAAAGGATCTTGCTAGGACAGCGCATTTCTATTTGGAATCTTAATCGTGGATAGATGTACGTATATATTGGCCGCAGCATTGGTACCGGAAACTATCAGTTTGTGTATGTTACAGGTAATGCCTGAAAAAGTAGTAAATCTGTTTACATGGTGCATTTTGGGTAGGCTGAATAATTTATAAATAATATACGAGTAAATGACCGCGGCATTTGGTTCAGCCACTGTCATATTGTCTTGTCACTGTCTGTGATATTACGTGATAGCATCATCATCAATAGGTAATGTAATAAATTGATGGGTTTGATTTACTTTAAAGTTTATTTTTTTTCTTTTTAGAGCATTTCAATAAAAGCTTGTCTTGAAAAATATTTTTTTACTATTAATTTATTATAGAATAAGGGTGACAAACGAGCACACAGTCCACCTGATAGTAAGTGGATGCTGCGGCCCATAGACATCTATCTTTGATTAAGAATCAAAATGCAGATGCGTCGCCACCACTAAAGATCAAGATGGAATGCCTCGTTCCCAGTAAAAAGGGTCTCCGGTTCTCTATACTCACCACACGAAACACAGCAGCACTAAGCCGCTATTTTACGTTTGTATTATGTGAGGGCGTGGTCCTACCCCGGTCGAGCCGACTGCTGGACACAGGCCTCCCCTTCCCGAGAAAGTCATGGAGCAATTCGTCCACCACACTGCTTCAATGCTCTAGACTTCCAATGTCCTTAAAATATTTTACAATCACACACATTTAACAATCCATTTTTTTTTCATGTGATGCCGCCGAGATCGAACCCGGAGGACTGAGTCCGTCTACAAACCTCTTATCTATTACCTCCGTCAAACAGTAGGATTTCACTTGCTCAGTGTTTCCTTTGGTGGATGTTTTTTAACAGTTTCCTAACTAAGAATTCCATGTTAGTTCCTAGGTTCGACAACGCATCTGTGACCTTTCCTGTTTAAAGGAGTTTGCATGCGTCCTTGGGTTGCAATAGCCACTAACCACTAAGTGGATTATTAGATTGTTTATCACACCAGAATTATAAAAGATAACAATTATTGTATTATTGTATTTGAACGTGGTAGAGCCATGCTGCAGCTATATTAGTAGCATAGTTGTAGCACGAATGGGTCGGCTCGACCGGGGAAGGACCAAGCTCTCACAGAATACCAGCGTAAAATAGCAACTTAACACTGCTGTGTTTTGTATGGTGAGTGTAGAGAACCGGAGACCCTTTTTACTGGAAAAGAGGCATTCCATCTTAGTCCTCATGGGTGACAACGCATCTGCATTTTTTCGCAAACGAGGATAGATGTAGATGTCTATGGGCCACAACAAACACTTACCATCAGGTGGACTGTGTGCTCGTTTGTCACCGTATCCCATAAAAAAATTATGCTTTGATATATGAATGACATCAGAACTCCAACACCTCAGTCCTGATTGAAGCGTCTGTATGTAATATCTAAACAACTACATTTCACTAAGTTGACTGAAATAACCTCGATTTGCATGCAAATAATACATGAAAAGAATTTAAAAAAATTTTGTTTATCTGTCTGTCTGTCCGGGCTTATATTTGAGATAGCTGAGCCGATTGTAATTCCACATAGACAGCAATTCCAAGACTGATCTTAGGCTATATTTTATACAAAAATATTTGAGTGTTTTTTGAGATTTTTTTTAATGAAATAAAGGGTCTTCGATGATTATCTTAAATCTTCCATTTCAATCCCAGACGAAACCGAGGCGGGTTCTAGTTCTGAATAATATTTATAAAATGAATTTTAAGGAATATTACATGTTTGTTTGTATTATCAAATATGTATTTAAATCTTAAATGTATCTATAAGTTTCATTTTACTTAAATTGCAATTCTCAACGCAATTTCAATTCAATTCAAAATGCAAACGGGGTCGGAAATAAATCAAAACAAGTAAAAAAATAATACAACACAACCAAACACGTTGACCACAGATATTATTCACGGAAACGCGGAGAAATTCGCCAAACAGATATAACCAGAATTATACCACACGCTTGTATTAAACAACGGAAGTTTGCCGCTTTCCCGCCATCTGCCCGCAGAGAACCGCCATTTTGGCAAACAATAAAATAAAAGAAATAATCATAAAAAATAACACCTCCTTTGTCCCCGGAAACAGGATGGTGAATCGTTGAGAAAATCGAATAAATTTTAAATTCGACGGCGCATCACAATGAGCACGGAAGATATTTTCCTTTATAAATGAACCGCTTGAAGGATGCTTTGTTTCGTAAATCTTCTGAATTGGATTTTCGAATAGATTCAAAGGCGATTTAGACATGGAGTTGCAGTTAACGATTGCTTCAATATTCTAGAGCTTTTGTATCTATTATTTAAGTTTTTTTATTATTTATATAAATTAAATAATTCAATTATTTAGTATTTACTATTTTAAGAGATAGCGACATATACAGTTAATAGTATAAAACTTTTTTATTTTAATTGCATGCAGCTCTAAGAGCTAGGCCTTTTCTTCATCTTTGTCAGCCCGTAATAGTAGCCCACTAACATTTAATACTTTAAATTAATTTTTTAACATTTAATATTTTGCCATTTGCTGTAGAGACTATCGGTCCGTGGGGTCCACGTGCGGTGAAGTTCCTAAAAGAACTCCATCCGCGGCTGGTCGTTGCTGCTGGTGATAAGAGGGCTGGTTCTTTCCTCGCTCAAAGGCTAAGTATAGCCATTCAGCGGAGAAACGCAGCCAGCGTTCTTGGCACGATACCGCGGGGAGTAAGACTATATGATATTTAAGTTTCTAGTAGTTTTTTTTAAATTATTATTATAGCTTTTAGTATTTAATGTTTATTCAGTTATTTTAAAACTTATTTAATTTTGACTTTAAAATTAACTCAAGATGTAGATCTTGACTGATACAGAGAACTTGAATTGAACTGTCTTAAATAATCGATTTGGTTTAAATAGTGTAGGAAGCTAGGAGGTAGGGGTAAAGATTAGGGAACAGATTTTAACAGTGGTAGAGCCACGCGGCAGCTTTTGCTGTCGCACGGATGGGCCGGCTCGAACCGGGGTGGTACCACGACCTCACAGAAAACCAGCGTGAAGTAGAGGTTTACCTCTGCGTTTCGCTTGGTGAGTGCAGGTGGCCGGAGGCCCTTTTTACTGGAAATGAGGCATTCCATCTTAGTCCTCACGGGTGACAACGCATCTACATTTTAATTTATAATAGAGGATAGATGTAGATGTCTATGGGCCGCAGCAACAACTTACCATCAGGTGGACTGTGTGCTCGTTTGTCACCCTTATCCTATAAAAAAAAAACAATATTATTCTAGTTTGTGTTATCATCAATTTATTTTAAGATACAATTAGGAATGGTAAACTTTGGAACAACAAACATTAATATTTATACATAACAATCTAATGAGTTTAGCTTATAAGCAAATTAACAAAATAAATTATATAGGACTTATAACATAATATAAAGTAGGTAAATAGTATCTATTACATAACAATAGTACCTATAACATGACATACGGCAGTACCTGCAGTCCCTTTTACATCGTTACAATTACATTAATATTATATGATAACTTAATATAGCCTAACGGTCAGTAATATTCTTTGCAGAATTTTTTCTTACAAAAAAACGTTACCCCTACAGTATCCTCCTATATCGTGGAGTCGTTTTACATACTTTAATTGTACATGGACCAACGTCTAGATTGTAGAACCGGAATAAATATTTGTGGGACAAACACATGTTCCGTGCGGGATTCGAACCCGTGGCTCTGTCTGTAATGTCGCAACTGTATATTTAGCCACTACGTGAAAAAAATTGCGTTTGCCAGCCCAGTTGTCGAGCGTGACAACTATGGCAAGTACATCTTATGAGACAATCCATAAGGGGGCCTATGTTCAGTAGTAGATTTCGATAGGTCGTGATGAGTGAATGAAAAAGGTATACTCTCTTTTCATTCACATAATATTGTATAAACGAAAGAAAACCTTACAGGAATAACATACATATGATTAAAATAGGGCTAATAGGGTAGTTGACAATATCATTCATATCATTTAAAGTTAGAGTAATTGCATACATATGATAATGAACTACTTATACTCGATGTCAGATCGAGTATTTTCTATATTGTATGATATTCTTAGATAAGAGTGCAGCGTAGTTTAGTGATAATTCTATGTCTGTGGTTCTATAAATATAGAAGAAATGCAGTTTTTGTAACAAAAGCATTTCTTCGTTCGCCACTGCGCCATCTAAATTCAATTATGGAACACGATGATAAAACAACAATCATTAATGAGTGAGTTATTTTTGGAGGTATTTTACTTTTGTCGTTGGTAAATATTCTCAGATATAGGTTTTTAACACATTACTCCTTAAGTTTACAATACAGTTTTGAAACAAAACAAATAAAGTATATTATAATGTCAGTAGCTTTTATTTGAATATTTTTACACTTTAAAATATTTTTATACTTTTTTGATTTTATACTTTAAAATATTATTTTGTTAATAATTCATTCTAGAGTCACAATACAAAGGAAACGCGAGGACCCCCTTGACTGGAAGGAATATTTTATGGCAACAGCATTTTTGGCGGCAAAACGAAGCAAAGACCCTAGCTACCAGGTTGGAGCTTGTGTTGTAAACAAAGATAATAAAATCTTAGGAATTGGGTAAGTTCACTAATTAATTATTATAAATATGTTACGGCAGAGTTGGGAAGGGTCGCCCTAGGTGAATGTTTATCGACCAAAATGGCGATATATTAAAATGGGGTAAATCAAGAGTACCTTTAACCGACGAGCGTGTGTGCGTAGGTATATGGATGTGGAGGAAGCGAGACAGGTGTGTCAGGATCATGCCAAATGGAAGTCCATAGTCTCTGCCTACCCCTCTGGGTGACAGACGTGAGTGTTTATGTTTATGTTTTATGTTAGCTGGCTACATACCCCTTAAATATATTTCTGCCGAACAGCAGTACCTACATCCACAGTTCGAAGTTTAAAAGAACGAATCCTCAGAGTTACAATAACAACGCACCATTGGTGGTTTGTAGTTATTAGGTAGCTTAGTTGTTTGTTCTTGGGCAATAGTATCCAATAAATAACATGTTTACTTTTATTCTTCTTAAACAAAATATTTATGTAGTACACGTATATATTAATGTATTTGTGGGTTTAGTGAGAGGCGACAGACGGAAACCGAAACAAGAGATGAACCGCAGCATCTTACTGATATCAACTGAAGATCATAAAAATCTGTGTAAGGTGCTTTGGGTTAAATCCTACATATTTTTCCCGATTAGTTGATACGATAAATATTTAAAAATTATTTTTATAAAATCTTTTCAAAGGACATTGCCCTACGCCCATACATTGTTCGCCCTGGAACCAAGACCATCGGAAAATTATGTATTTTATTGTTGATCATTAGTAAATCCCTATTTGGTTTTATTTTTATAGCGGACTAACTTTTTTTTATATGATAAGGGTGACAAACGAGCACACAGTCCACCTGATGGTAAGTGGTTGCTGCTGCCCATAGACATCTACATCTATCCTCTATTACAAATCAAAATGTAGATGCGTTGTCACCCGTAAGGACTAAGATGGAATGCCTCATTTCCAGTAAAAAGGGCCTCCGGCCATTCACCAAGCGAAACGCAGAGGTGAACCCCGGTTCGAGCCGGCCCATCCGTGTGACAGCAAAAGCTGCCGCGTGGCCCTACCACTGTTAATTTCTAAACTTTAAAAAAATAACTGCATAATTTCAAAAAAATATCAGATTTTGAGGTTATAATCGAACCACGAATATTACGGTTTTTCATAGATCTGAGTGACTTTTAAACACTGAAAAACGATGTCATAAAACATTTAGCTATTTTTAGTACCATTCTACAATATTAGGTATGCATTTTTTGTTCGAAAGCCTAAGTGTATGTAAGTGCAACGTATAAATACATAGAATCTAGTTAACAAACCTGCTTTCTGAGCATTGGTTTTAAAATGAGAGATAATATTTGTGTGTATTAATGTAAAAATTAAAATGTATGTTTATAATGACTGTTAGCATTTAGTCATTAGCATATACGGCATATACGGGTACGGTAAGATACCTATTACCATGGAAATACATGTACTTCGTACAAACTGGAACCCACACTTTCGAATGACATAAAAAATACAAGAAAACGTCCTTGAAATTTTTCATTACCCCTCAGTCTCTTTCTAATTAGGGTGAACACAAAATACAAGAATTTGGGATATTATGGGGAAACATCAGTTTATTTTTATTATATTCATTTATAAAATTTTACTTTAATTGAAAATAGTAGAGTTCCATTGAAACGCATGATATTAGAAAAATTCATAAGGACGAGCCTGCGGGCGGAAGTTTATTAATTAATATTATTTATTCGTGTACTTTTTTGTCAATAAACGAATAAACGAGTGAACTGGCTTTATATACAAAACTTTAACTAAAACTTAAATAATTGTTGTCCGAAAATAAACAAAAAATTCGATTTCCTATACAAAATGTTTCGGTCACGTGACCAATTTTGTATGGGATGTCAATTTTTTTAATTTCCACAAAGAAAATTCTTCAGTACCTTACTCAGGATGATGGCTCATGGTTAAAGTTTTCGGAAGGCTGTTTACATCTCTTATAATGTAACATTAGGAAATAATAAAACTAAAATAATCGTTTTTATTTACATTTATTATTACAATAGCAATAGTGTCTACAAATTTAAAATATACAATAATAATAATTAGAGGTGAAGGTTTTTACAACAACTCAATTTTTATACATGATTAAATAGTTTTGTGAAATTTTTGTCGCTTGGTACGAACAGCACTCAATTTTTAGTCCATATTTTTTTTAGATGCGTTTTGAGACACATGGTCAAAAAAGAGTTTGAAATTCACAGCAACCATTTACCATCAGGTGGACTGTGGGCTCGTTTGTCACCCTGTCCTATAAAACAAAATTTAAAATTCTGGATTAATGAAATTAAGAGCAATTAATACTGTCATCCACAGGCTGATTTTTTGTTATAGAATACGGATGACAAACGAGCACACAGTCCAACTGATGGTAAGTGGTTGCTGCGGCCTATATTTATGTATTATGTATTGTGCGATCAAAAGACATTTACATCTATCCTCTATTACAAATCAAAATGCATCAGAATGCCTCTTTTCCAGTAAAAGGGTCTCCGGTTCTCTACACTCACCATACGAAACACAACAGCGGTAAACTGCTATTTTACGCTGGCATTCCGTGAGAGCGTGGTCCTTCCCCGGTCGAGCCGACCCATTCGTGCTACAACTATAGTACTAATATAGCTGCAGCATGGCTCTACCACGTATAGAATACACTATAGAATACGTATAAATAAAACATTGGTCGCAACTGTGGTGTGAAGTGATGAATAATAATATTGATTAATACATTTTTAATATAAGGTTGACTTAGACTATTCATATTTAATGCCCTTTTAAATATTTTATCCGCAAAAAGTATAATTTTGTACACCTCTGCGGATGGAATAAGCAATTTACCTCTATTTACAAATGTTGTTGATGATTGATATTTATTTACATTCAAAACGTATAAACGATCGGTTTGTAAATGACCTGCAGCAATTAGCAAATTTTTACAATCGTTCCATTTCAGCTGTTTGACGATATGTTTTATTAAATAACCGGTAATATAATAAAGAATAGTTTTTTATAATTCGTATGGGTGTTTTGTGTCTCCAAAGCCTGCAAGTGATTTTCGATTTCATCATTAGTATCTGTATCATCAGTATTTGAGATCGGATTTGGATCAGATGAAAAGCTCCACAATGCAATTAAAGAAGGCCAAAGAACGTCTTAAGGTCTCAACGTTTGGCAAAGTTGCATATTGTTTAATAAACTCGTACGCTTTTGACAAGTAAAATGTAATGTTAATAATTAGTTCTTCTTTTCGTGATAAATTAATCCTTGCTTGCACACTTATTAGCGCAAAAGATTTGAATGGAGGAAGTGCTTTTGTCCATGACCTGAAAGAGTAAAAAGCTCTTACAACGAATATTTTTATAATGGACTAGTTAGTTGTGAAAATGCTATAGTCAGAACTAAAATCACAATTGAACTTTAAAAAACTGATACACTGAAAAAATTTAGACATAATATGTAGTTAACAATTTAATAGACCAACAAAGCATGCTGATAAAATTAAAATGTCATTACTATTTTGGTTTTTTTTTATAAGATAAGGGTGACAAACGAGCACACAGTACACCTGATGGTAAGTGGTTGCTGTGGCCTATAGACATCTTCATTTATCCTCGATTACGAATCAAAATGCAGATGCGTTGCACCCGTGAGGACTAAAATGGAATGCCTCGTTTCCAGTAAAAAGGGTCTCCGGTTCTCTACACTCACTATACGAAACACAACAGCATTAAGCTGCTATTTTACGCTGGTATTCTGTGAGAGCGTGGTCCTTCCCCGGTCAAGCCGACCCATTCGTGTTACAACTATACCAGAAATATAGCTGCAACATGGTTCTACCACGTACAAACGTATCTTCTGGATAATTGGCATAATACCGATATAATGCAGAGAGGTGGGGTGGGGGGGGGGGGGTTCCTTTTTGACTTTCGAGAGAAGGTTTGAAGTTACTTTTTGTTCGTATATACACCTCTATAAAGAGCATTGATACATATGGGAACTACCCCACATAAAGTTCAGTGGCTCTAAACATTTAAGGCACCACCACGGCAGCGCACCTTACGTTTTCGTGGTTGGACCGTTATTAGGCTAGTTAAAGAGGTGTCTTCAAACTTTTATAACTGGTATTAAGCCCTTGCTGCAATAGTCTATGGTTACATAGATCTATGGGATGGGGGATGAAAGCTTTTCGATGATACTCTATCAAATCTGAACCGCTTTCAACAAATGTTTTTTCTTTACAAAGATTTTATTGTCAAATTGATGTCATGTTAATTTCATAGAGATCTGATTCATAGTTTGAAGATGAAGGGTGGAACTCCTCAGCGAGTAACAGCACATCAATCGTGATCAGTGTAATAACTTAAGATAAATCAAAATTTTAACCATAACATACGTTAAGGCTGTAATACATAAATACTATAATAATAAACTTAGCTTATTTAACATTATAGATTTAAAGGATTGGTGACCAATTTATGAATAGGAGACCAATCCTTAAGGTAAGATTTTAGACAGTATAGTTAACTGCTACTATGGTTTATGGTAGTCAAGAACTTACTGTATTCACGTAAATTATATACGAGACACAAAAGTATCGCACTGCTGATATGATGCTCTCGATTTCTTTTTTATAGGATAAGGGTGACAAACGAGCACACAGCCCACCTGATGGTAAGTGGTTGCTGCGGCCCATAGACATCTACATCTATCCTCTATTACAAATCAAAATGTAGATGCGCTGTCACCCGTGAGGACTAAGATGGAATGCCTCATTTCCAGTAAAAAGGGCCTGATTATGACAGGCTATTGTTTAGGCATAATTATAGGTATGATGTGGAAAGTAAAAGAAAGTGAACATTACAACTTTTATAAGTGCAATTATTATTTATTTAAAAGTTTATTTTTTTACTCTTAAAATACATTTCTATGGCACACAACTGGTAACATTTGAAGAATGAAATAGGTGAGAAATTTCCAGTAAATAAAAGCACTAAAGATATGCACTTGAGTACCAATTAACGAAAATTAAAGTTTAATAATCATAAAAATTAATAATACCTACACGTTAAGTAAAACAAACAATCAAACATCTAGCTTTTTCTACCTTTAATTAGCAAAAATATTTGAGACAAGTTATTTCTCTCCGTACAAAACATCACGAAGTACATATTGCACTTTTGAATTGTACCTTATCTAACAATATGTAATCACTATCAGCAAAGTATTGCAGTTATTATAATTATCAATCACTATCACAGCTGTGAACACAATAAGGTGCATATTTTTATTTTATAAGCTAAATAAATAAATAGTATTTAGACCTTTAAAATAAACTTCATTTTTGTCATACTTCAGCATGAATTCATCGGGATTTACATTAATTTGAATCAATTCAATTTCCTTTACGATTAAATCTACAGATATACAATCTTTGTCAACTCTCCTTGGTATTAAAAATACTAGACAATTATTTCTTCGTACGGTTTTATAAAAAGATATTTCATTTTTTCCCAACTGATTATTACTTATTTCTGTTATTTTTCTTCTTTTCTTTAGCGTACAATTTCTTCTCGGCCGGTCTCTTCTTTTTTTACACCAAAAGTTCAAAACATTTGAAAAGTAACGAAAATTGCTAAACAAATTTTACGAATTTTATCACATTTAATTTTACTTTTTAATTCCAAAAGTTTCGGGTACTTTACTGCTTAAACCGACATTATATATCCATTTCCTATTTTTATAATATCTAGCCAGTATAATACCTCCGAGGTTATATACTATAGCTTCTTTTACTTGATTTTTCAATATTATTGATTTACCTTTATTTTCATTTTTTTATGTATGTCCTGATTATTATTTACTTCAGCTTTCATCTCTATATTACGAGAATTATTTTGATTTACTCTGAATACCCTTTTTTCACATTTGCAATCTTCATCTTTAACGACAACTTTACTATCCAGTCTTTTAGGTCTAGTCTCAGTGTGAGTTTGTAAATCGGTCTTTTCAATTTCATGTAAAAATATAATGGCAGCAAATATGATGGCTTATTTATCGTCTACTCGTTTTCTTATTATATCCTTGTCTTCTTATTATATCTTCTTCTGAACTGGTTGAGCTATTTTCATACTTTTTCCTTAGTATTTTTAATGTTATTTTTTTCTTTATAAGTTGGTACCTTTTGGTACCTTGATTGTTCAAATTATTCTCCATCGCGGCTAAAATTTCTTTGAATGTATTGTCTTCTTCTTTTTGGTCTTTTTCAATTTCAAACTGCCAATTTTCTTTATTCATTTCTTCCGTATGAAAATTAGTCTCAACCTAGTCTACTATATCAACATCTAAATAATTTTTGCTGTCTTCTATTATATCAACATTACTCCGAAGATTAATTAAACCACTCATAGAATAAGTGCTTGAACTTCTTTTTTGTTTATTGAGTTTTTTTTTTGAAATACTAGTTTTTCGCTTTTGAGATTTTTCCGCATCTTTTTCTAGATGTTCTTTTTCTATATTTAGCTTTAAAAGAATCTGAGTAATTACTTCTTTTCCTTTAGCAATTCGGTGTTTTGTTATATTGTTATTGTTATCTTGCCAGATCCTTTTAAAAACGAGTTCTTCAAAACTGATTTTGAATATCATGATCATCTTTCTGATTTCTGAAGCATTGTGGTAATATTGATTATTGGTTTGCCACATATGATAGAAACTCGTAGTCTTTCTTTAAAACTTGGTTCACTAAGCAGAAATAAGAGGAGTGCCTGATAGTTCGTTTTTATTCGATATCTCAATGCATATCAATCTTAGTAATTTTGGAACTGCAGATTTCAGCTGGACTCGTGGGCTTTTTTATTTTGTATAATTTTTTTCAAACCTGGATCAAACTTATCTTGTGGAACTACATTTGAGTTTAAATGGATAAATTACAGACTTTTTGAACCCATTTTGAATAACTTCAATATCTGTCTGTTGCCATGTCTCAGGAAAAGTTTGCGCAAATACATTTTTTGGCATTTTTTATCAACAATATGGCGTTGCTACTCAACTAACATTCTGTCTCATTTTTAATTTGAATGATTTAAATACAACTACATCAAGTGGCTGTGGCAAATGTGAGGCGGGAGTTTCAAGATAGTTATATTATTTTTTACAGCCAGTTCAATTATATCAGCATCGACATGAGTAGATTGACTGTCGTAAATTAATAGAACTGTGCGTTCAGTACGACCAAAGGATGGAGTAAGGATTTCATCTATATTATTATGAAATATCCGGGATTCCATCCAGCCCCTAGAGTTGACAGCATAGGACACTCAAAATCAAATTCACTCAATGTGGCCATCCATTTATCCCACATTTGTTTCCCTTTAAAATGATTAAAGCTGATTTTTTTACCAGTGGCATTTACGGCCGCTAAGACCTTAATATTTTCCTTTCCCGTCCCTAACATATGGGAAAATTTCATGGGTTTTGATTTTTTCGCGCAGAACTCTAATGTTTTTCTAAAATAAAAGTAGCTTATTATACTACTGTTACAAGGAGTAGTTACTCCTTGTGACATCAGCTATATGTAGTTAAAGTCCCGTCAAAATTGGTTCAGCCATTTCGGAGATTAGCCGAAACAAACTGATGGACAGACAGACAGACAGACAAAAATATTTTAAATTGTTTTCTTTTTGTTATAAGTACGGTATACTTTCATATGCATTTAGTAAAAAGATGTTATTATGGCATTACAAACAGATACTTCCTTTTTATTTATTTGTATAGATGTATACCTAAGTGATAAAAATGTAGTCACTATTATACTTATAACGAAAATATAAAAGTATGCTAAATATAATTATTTTTGAAATAAAGCTATTTCTATATTTTACAGATACAATGGTATGCCTATAGGATGTAGTGATGATGAATTTCCCTGGGGTAAAAATACACCATCACCATTAGATAGTAAATTTTTTTATGGTAAGTTCCCTATGTCTTCTTAATAATTTTAAATGTTACTTAAAAATTATAGCACACAAAGATATGCAGGAGATGTGATGTGATTGGTCCTATTTGTTGTATAAATGTGTGAGAAAAAATGTAAAAAGGTGGTGCTTATTACTTGATTGTTATTCCAAATTGCTATTTAGGCATAATAAGTAATGATATAATTCAGTTTTGACACATGAAATTCTTTACCACAAATAGTTACTCAATATTTGATCTGTTCCAAGGCTTAAAACATTCCGAAACATTAATCCAAGCATATGTTTGTAAATTAGCTTCAGAAGCCTTGGTATTTTGGCAAGAGCCCTGACTGCACTTTTTTTTAAAAAAAATGCACATGACCGTCTTGGAGCTAAGAAACTCAAGGACATGCTAATTTTGATTCTAATTCTTAACGAAAGATACGCCTCTGCACATCCTCACTGATTGTTGACCCAAATATAACACTCATCTGGGAAACTGTATAATGTATGTAAGCTCAGATGTAGTCAAAATGATCACAGCGACGCAAATCCTTCAGTGCTAAGCCACATTTCTTTAGTGTATTGAACTAAAACTAAAGCAGCCATCACAACAGATTTTACTAGGTGTAGTGATATTGGTCTTGTTAGACCTGCATAGCTGCTTGCACTTAAAAAAATTGAGCTGTATTTCATTAGTTGAATTATTTAGGAACCCGATTTCATTTAAAATATATACCTTTATTTAAATCTGGTAGTACATTAGACCCTCCAATTTTAGACCAAATTGTTACTGCAAAATTTATGAATTTTTCTTTATATTATTAAATTGCTTCATAAAAATCAATTCGGTTTTACAAGGGGTCGCTCGACAACTGACGCTGGAGTTTAGCTTATTGAACATATTTTTTGTGAATGGAAGAATTCAAAGGATGCTTTGGGTATATTTTGTGACCTTTCCTAGGCCTTCGGCTGTATTCACCTGAGACATTAATCAGGAAACTACAGTACTATGGTATCAAGAACACAGTGCTTAAACTTATTATTTCATATTTGACTAATAGAACGCAGAAAGTAATTAGCAATGGTAAAAGTTATTGTTCCGGGTCACTTGTACTAATGACTGTCCCTCAAGGCTCAATTTTCGGCCCATTCCTATTTCTAGTGTATAATAATAATTTACGTCCCCTTGTAAGAGATGTTCATGATGTAGTATTATTGGCTGATGATACTTCCTTGATTTTACAAATTAAATGTTAATTATTTAAATGTGACGAAGTGAATAAAGCTATATCAAAATTGGTGCATTGGTTTAACGTTAATAATCTACATTTTATCGGAAATAAAACTAAATGTATTAAATTTACAACATAGAATGTTAAAAATCTGAATACTAATGTATTATTATTACTAATGTATGAGAAAAATTAAAGAAATAGATATTAACTTTGGCCTCTCAGTATATTTACAAAATTTAAAAAAACAAAGGTAGTTTCAGAAAAAAAGTTATATACACTCTGTAAACACTAGGAAGAAACACAAGTTAGTGACACCAGTTTCTCGACTCCACAGAGTCAGTAATTCATTCTTGGGGCAATGCATATGTTATTACAACAAAGTCCCAAAAAATATACAAGCTCTCTGTATTACCAAGTTTAAATATTTTATTAAACAAAAACTGTATAAAAAGGGTTATTATAATATAAATAAATACATGGTTGATAATAACCCCTGGGAATTAGGTGGTCGTTTCCAAGCTGTTTCTAAAATAAATTTTGTAAATAATTTGTACAACCATTCATGTAAAAAGTACTTTAAAAAAAGTCCCGCTGGGTTTCTTGCTGGTGCTTCCCGGGACAGAGGTTTTTTTTTCAAACCAGTGGTAAACTACAAAATGACTCAATAAGAATTACACATGTGATCTATATTGATTAAAAAATATTCTAGTCTATTCTATTCTATTACATGTCTGCAGCGTGGCTCTACCACATAAAACTTCCCCTACATCAGCCAATAAAAGCCTTTTGCTAGACATGGGCCCTTCCTCTTCTAGGAAAGATTTGCCTTTAGCGTCACGATTGGCAGGCAGATTGAGAATCACAGCACCAGATGCTTGCAACTTTAACACTGCTCCATGTTGCTGATATGAGTATATATTTCTAGGGTATACAGATGACTATACTCCTATCTAGTGAAAGCCACACTTATTTTCTGGCATTTTCCATAGTTGCCTCTTTTGTTAGAGTTGTTGTCAACATAGTTGTCAAAAAGCCAGTGCTTTACTAAACACACCTGGTAGTAAGCAGTGATGAAACCCTAGATTGTAAAAATTTTAATGTCTTAACATCATCATCATCGTCATCATTACAGCCATAAGTCCACTGCTAAACATAGCTCTCCCACAAGGAATGCCACAACGCACAGTCCTGAGCCACCTGCATCCATCGACTTCCTGCATGACTTACCAGGTCGTCACTCCATCTGTGGGGGGTCGCCTTACACTTCGCCTACCGGTACGAGGCTACCACTCGAGAACCTTTCTTCCCCATCGATTGTCGGTTCTTCGAGCTATATGGCCGGCCCACTGCCACTTCAGCTTACTAAGCCATTAGTCTATGTCGGTTACTCTGGTTCTACTGCGGATATCATTATTTCTAAGTTTATCACGCACAGAAACCCCGAGAATAGCCCTCTCCATAGCTCGCTGAGCGACCTTGAACTTCCTCATCTAGCCAGCAATGAATGACCACGTCTCAGATCCGTAAGTCATCACTGGCAACACGCACTGGTTGTACAATTTCGTTTTCAGGTTTTGAGGTATGTCTAACGAGATTTTTTTTTTATAGAATAGGGGGCAAACGAGCATGCGGCTCACCTGATGGTAAGTGACTACCACCGCCCATGAACAACCGCAACACCAGGGGAATTGCAGATGAGTTGCCGAACTTTTAGAAAGGTGTAAGCTCTTTTCTTGAAGGTTCCTAAGTCGTATCGGTCCGGAAAATTCGCTGGTGGTAATTGATTCCACAAGGAAGTCGTGCGAGGGAGAAAACTTCTTCTAAATCGCACAGTGGTGGACCGCCAACCATCCAGATGGTACGGATGGTAACGCGAGTTTTGCGCGATTTGCGATGGTGAAATTGAGCGGCTGGAATTAGTCCGAACAATTCCTCAGAGCACTCCCCGTGATAGATGCTATAAAATACGCAGAGATATCTCTACGCAGTGCCAGTGTATCGAGCCGATCAGAAAGTACTCGGTCGTAGACGATTCGAACCACTCTGCGCTGGATGCGGTCAAGTGGAGCAAGGTCAAGGAGCTGGCATTGGGGTGACCCGGCCCAAAGATGAGAACAGTATTCCATGTGGGGCCGAACTTGCGCTTTGTAAAGTTGCAAGCGATGTGCCGGCATGAAATACTGTCTCGCTCTGCTGAGGACGCCAAGCTTTTTAGAGGCCAATTTGGCCTTCCCTTCCAAGTGACCACGAAACTGCACACTATTCGATATGTCGACGCCAAGGATTCCGATACTGGCTGAGGCAGCAAGGGGAGTGCCTTGAAACTGAGTAGATACGACAAAGGGGTTCTTTTTAGCGGTAAACGCGCAAACTTGTGTCTTCTGGGGATTGAACTGGACTAGATTTAGTCGGCCCCAATCCGAGACTTTGTTAAGCAAAGACTCGACTTTAGACACAAGTTTGTCCCGGTACTCGGCGACGTTTTCCCGAGAAATATTGGCACGGCCGGTATATAAGGCATCACCAGTGCTGTCGTCTGCATAGCAATGAATGCTACCAGTTAGCAACATATCATTGATATGCAGGAGAAACAGCGTTGGTAATAGCACGCAGCCTTGTGGAACACCAGCGTTGATAGGCTTGAAATCAGAGCATGCACCGTCTACTACGACCTTGATGCTCCGATCAGCAAGGAAACTGGTGATCCATTTGCACAATTTCTCGGGAAGCCCATAGGAAGGAAGCTTCGAAAGAAGCGCTTTGTGCCAGACCCGATCAAAGGCCTTCGCTACGTCCAAACTAACGGCTAATGCCTCCCCCTTGGACTCTACTGCCTCCGCCCATCTATGAGTTAAGTAGACTAGAAGATCACCAGCTGATCGACCCCGATGAAAACCGTACTAGCGGTAACTAATCAGCTGGTGATACTCAAGGTACCTCATGAGCTGGCAGTTTATAATGGCTTCCATTATTTTGGAGAACAAGGAGGTGATGGCGATAGGCCTGTAGTTGGACGGGTCTGAGCGGTCGCCTTTTTTAGGGATCGGGTGCACCAAAGCTGTCTTCCATAAGTTCGGGACTACGCCTTGGGAGTAGGAGTACCGGAAAAGACGCGTTAAAACTGGTGACAACCCCGGAGCACACGTCTTCAGCACAATGGGAGAGACTCCATCGGGCCCACTCGACTTGCTGACGTCCAGGGAGAAGAGTGCTTTGCGAACCGAGCGCTGTGTAAATCGCACATCCGGCATGGAGCACTCACATCGCGGGATGGTCGGCGGTGTGTTCCCCCCGTCATCTAGAGTCGAGTTGGACGCAAAAAGAGAGCTCAACAGATCGGCTTTCTCCTTTGTGGCATGGGTTAGTGAGTCGTCTTCTCTGTGCAGAGATGGCTGACAGAAGTTCCCTTGGACAGCCTTGGCGAGAGACCAGAATGCACGGGTTCCCGAAGGAAGGCGAACTAGCTTCTCGTCAATTCTGCCGATGTGCTCAAACCTTGCCTTGGCAATGACGCTTTTGAAGGACCTGGAGGCGGAATTATACTTCTTTTTAAGTGCTCTGGTGTTTACATCATGAGACGTTGATGTGTCAGCCCAGGCCCGGTAGCACTCTTGCTTATAGCGTGATGCTAATTTACAGGAGCGACCAAACCATGGCTGGGATCTGCCTCCGATGGGCACCACAGAGGAGGGAATAAAAAGTTCCATACCCTGAAGTACCACATCAGCAACAGAATCGGCAACAACGCTGGGATCTTCCGGCGAGAAGCGAACCCCGCCCCCAAGGGTAGGATGCAAAAAAAGACCGCATCCCGTCCCAATCAGCTGACCTATAATGCCAAACACGGCGGCAAGCTGTAGATCGCAACTGCGATTGGAGCGTGAGTGGCACCGTACTCCGGATCAGACAATGGTCCGAAGAGCCCAG
Source organism: Parnassius glacialis (assembly GCA_033319125.1). NCBI lineage: Eukaryota > Metazoa > Arthropoda > Insecta > Lepidoptera > Papilionidae > Parnassius > Parnassius glacialis. The sequence goes on along the minus strand of JAVANC010000024.1, from coordinate 14,198,477 downwards.
AGGGGCATCGACGGAGACCTGATATCCGTCCGGATAAGAGGTCAGCAGAAGGTCTAACAGGGAAGGTACATGGTCTTCCACATCTGGGATCCGCGTAGGCGAAGTAACCAGTTGTGTTAGACCATATGCCAAAGCAAAGTCATAGACAGATCTACCCGCATGATCGGTTAAACGAGAACCAAGCCATTCAGCGTGGTGGGCGTTGAAATCACCGAGTATCACGATCTCTGCGGATGGAACCTGTTGTAGCACGGAGTCTGAAGCCATTTGGACGTGGTCGATGAGTCGGTCTGTGTCGGCATTACCGCTATGGGACCTATAGAGGCACCCGTAGACGCGGGGATGGTCGTCGCTGTCTACGCGCAGTCATAGGATGGACAGGTCCGTATCTTCAAGACTGCCGAGGCGTCGAAAACAGATGTCCTCTCTGACATACACGCAAACTCCAGCCCGGGGCACAAACGAGTGTTCTAATTAGTACCCCGGGTAGGAGAGATACGAAGTATCAGCCGGAGAGGACACCTGTGTCTCGGTTAGAAAGAGCAAGGCCGGCTTAGCTGTCTCCAGATGGTAGTGGACGGCGTTAAGGTTTGAATGAAGTCCCCTGATATTGTAGAAATCCACGGTAAGCGTGGCAGGGGTTGCCTTTGTCTTCTTGCTCCGCTTGCCCCGAGCAGGTGTCGTCTTGAGCGGAATTTTGCCCCCCCCCCCCCCCCCCCAGAATATGCGGGGCAGCCTGAGCACCCACGCCCAGGAGTGGAGTAGTTTGGTCGTGGATGCTCAGCGAGGGATTCTCCAGGGGTGCTGGTACCCTCCTGGGGTAGACTTTTATTTAATTCCACTACCATGTTGATGGGGGAGAGGGGGAGAATTGGGCCTCCGGCCACCTGCACTCACCAAGCGCAACGCAGAGGTAAACCTCTACTTCACGGGGTGAAGAACCGGGGTGGTACCACGACCTCACAGAATACCATTCTGTGAGGTCGTGGTACCACCCCGGTTCGAGCTGGCCCATCCGTGCGACAGCAAAAGCTACCGCTTGGCTCTACCACTGTTAACAGATGTGTTGTAGTTTCCCGAATGCTGCCCAGCCGAGTTGAATCCGTCGATTGACCTTCTCGGTCGAAGTTGGACTTACTTAGTCTGACTATTTGTCTCAGGTAAACATACTCGTAAACAACTTCGAGCTTAGTGCTCCCAACAACTACCAGCGTAGGTGGGGCATGGACGTTAAACATAATTTTTATTTTGTCCATGTTCATCTTAAGACCTATCTGTCTTAACATAGCAAAAACTTATTCACTTTTTCCTTAACTCACTCAGTAACCTGTACTAACATGATGAATAAATAATTTACTTATCTATTTATGCAAAAATGTAATTATTCACTTATTAGCTCATATCTTACTCCTTATCATTACTTTCAATCTGTCTGTGAAGTTTTATCACAATTGGTTAGGCCATTGCGAAGATTAGTAAGGACAGACAGACAGACAGACAAAAATTTCAAAATTCATGAAAACCACTGAACTTAGCAAAAAGCTATTATTTCTATATTACAGACAGACAACTCAATTTTATTTAAATGTATTAATTCATTTTGGAACAGTTAAATTCACAGATTAGTCTTTGCATGTGTAGCTAGAAGCAAGTAAAAACTGAAGTGATCAGTGAGTCTGATCCTTGAGCTAAGCTGAGCCAGGAAGCTCATGCATATATGATGTTGCAAGTTATAAACTGGATTATTGTTACTGTTGGTAAATATTATGATTTGATAAAATAATACAAATCAATAAATAATGGCTTATATGCCCTATCATTTATAAGATAATAATGTTAATTTTGTACAGTGCAATTATTACATTATGCTAACAGTTTTTTCCACTGTAAATGTAATAATTTCAATAATGCAAGTCAACATTTAAAACGTTTTTTCAATAGGTTTTACACAACCCACTTTAAAAAGTAAGAAAATTCTATTTCACAATATATTTCATGTTGTTTTAAAAATATGAAATCTTAATGATTACAACTGTATTCATTATTTTCAGTTTGTCATGCTGAGATGAATGCAATTTTGTTCAGGAATTCTGCTGATGTTAAGAACTGCACTATCTATGTTAGTCTATTTCCTTGTAATGAGTGTGCAAAAATTATCATCCAGTCTGGAATAACAGAGGTTATCTATATATCAGATAAGAATGCTCACAAAGACAGTGTCATAGCTTCTAAAATAATGTTAGATGCTGCTGGAGTTAAACATTGGTATGTTATATTCTAGATTATTATTATACATTTTAGGAAAATATTGTTAGCTCAAATAATACCAACAATAAAAGAGTGTAGATAGCTCAGAACATGATTTATGAGTTGTGGAAGCCATATGCTGACTTGGCTGCAATTGTTATAAAATTGAAGTGACAAACAAATTTACAATCCAGCTGATGATATGTGGCTACTGCAGCTCACGGACAGCTGGACAAACTTAATACAAACCAAGGTTACAGATGGGTTATGCCCTCTAAAGACTAAGATGGAATTCTTCACAGTGTGTAATTAAACTGACTCTTCTCAAAGGTCCTTAAATCGTATCGGTCCGGTAAAATTGCCGGTGGTAAACAATTCTATAGAGAAATTGTACGAGGGAAAAATCTCGGAAGGAACCCACATCGCCGCAAAAAAATTATGACGCGATGTACACTCGTCAAATTTGGGGGCTGTAATTAATCTGACCAATTCCTCAGAACACTCGATCACTTTCATCAAATGATAATTAACGCTTTGATATGATTATTCGTTCCTTTATACAGCAATATAACTCTGCTTCAATTCTGATTGGTTTAACTTTCATCATCGTCATCATTACAGCCCTTCACAAGTCCACTGCTGAACATAGGCCTCCCCCAAGGAATGCCGCAAAGCACGGTCCTGAGCCACCTGCACCCATCGACTTCCTGCATGTCTTACCAGGTCGTCACTCCATCTCGTGGGGGTCGCCCTACACTTCGCCTGCCGGTACGAGGTTTAACTTTAATGGCCTATATTTATGTTCCAGGCCATACAAACCAAAGAATGAAAAAATTGTCATCAACTTTACTGGGGAAGCATGAGCCCATCGAAATAACATGATTAATGCATAGTATAATGTGAAGTTATCAATGAAAATTATGTATAATTTAGTAATACTCGTTAATAAGACATTATAATATTATGACACATCTTTGTATTATGTAAGAGCAAAATCATGTTTAATGATAAAAAAATAAAACTCAAATATGAAATTTGTAAAATAAAATGTTATTACTTTATGCACTTTATGTACTGACAGGTGTACAAAATACTTCAAATCATACAACTGAACAAAAAACCAACACGGCTATGTGAGAACACTAGACTTTCTCACACAGCAGTGTTGGTTTTTTGTTCAGTTGTTCAACATTCATCGAGTTGAGAAAGAAGTTGAGAAAGTTAACTCGATGAATGTTGAAAAGCTTAGATTAAGCGCGCAAAGACATGTTAATAATCTAAGGTTGAAAACATATATCAATAAAAACAGCAAATGTATTGTATTTTTATTTAAAGATAGTTATGTGTCGAAATTATTCTATATCTTTTGTAACATAATATTTAAAATTAGAAATAATCAACCTGCTAACACTATATGTATATATATATATATATATAGGTATATAAACACCAAAATAAAATAATAACAGTGAAGGAAGAACATATTTCACAGGAATAATTAAAACAGTTGCCTCAATTGATGAGATGAGTAAATTGATGAGTTTGAGATACAGCAGTTTGCTTGAAATGATTTCAAGAAGAAGTAGGAATTCTTTATGATGAACTCTTTCTTCCAGAAACGTACCCACAGAAAGTGGACTTGGTATAGTCCCCACTCTTCGACGAAACATTACATTAACTTCATAATGACAACGAGACTCCAACAGTCCCCGATGTCTTAGTGATCGCAAAGGAGAAAACTGACAGAGAATATCGAATATTGAAAGGGACCTGAGATATTAAGTGAGATTGTAAGGTTTTAAAGACAGCTGTACACATTATTGTTGAACGAACATGTAAATGTGAATAACGATTCAAGAAATATCTTTATATAAATATCATAACTTTGCATATACATATGCATTTACTTATAATATTATATCATAATCTGTTTTGTTACATATAATGTGTATTAATTTTAGTTTCTATTTTTTTTCTTTACTTTTAATTGCTACTCCTACAACAAACTCTCACCACTCCATGGGTTGACTGATAGAGAATGGCTTTAGGCATTATGTCCGCCCTTTGTATCCTTTTTTTCTAAAGGGACGCAATAAAGTTTTTAAATAAATGAATAACTTAATAAATTTAAATACATAAATTGCACATAGACGAACGTCAAAACCCAGCACAATTATTTGTAGGCCATAAGACTGCTTGTTCTGTGCAGGATTTGAACCTGAAGCCCAACGCGCCGCCAACCAATGCTTAGTCGCAAATCCACCGAGCCATTAGACTTGCAGTAAAGCAGAAGTTTGGGCTTCCACGGTTCATGGCGTCACGATTTGAAGGCGGATTCGCATAGATCTCGACTAGATACGCCGAAAAATGAGAATGAAATTTTTCAATATTTCGCTTAGTATCCGAGATATCGATACTCAAAAATCGAACACTAAAACCGAATCAGCACGTCCCGAATCCACGTAGTCTTGTTTGCATAACCCTAGAGTATTTTTATAAAGCCGTAGACGCGGAGAACGACCGTTTCCGCACTTACGGCTACACTTCCCGCAGAGCCGCAGAAGTAACTTTGGGTTAATATTCCTGTGTAAAAACAGTAATATGTATCTCGGAAACTAAGCGAGATATCGAAAAATTTTATCCTCACTTTTCGGTGTATCTCGTCGAGATCTATGCGAATCCTCCTTCTTCATATCCTTCTTATTATTGCGCCGTAAGAACCGTAATCATGCCTAGAGTTAAGTTACAGCGCAAATACAACCCACAGGTTTTTTATAGAATAAGAGTGACAAATGAGACGTCCACCTGATGGTAAGTGGATGCTGCCCTACCTCTGAGGACCAAGATGGAATGTCTCGTTTCCAGTAAAAAGGGTGTCCGGTTCTCTATACTCACCACACGAAATACAACAGCATTAAGCCGCTATTTTACGCTGGTATTCTGTGAGAGTGTGGTTCTACCCCGATCGAGCCGACTGCTGAACACAGACCTATAATTTCTGAGGAATCCATGGAGCCATTTATCCGCTGCACACTGCTCCAATGCTCTAGAGTTCACGTGTCCTTAAAATATTTTAATCGGAAATAAAAATATAAATCTGAATAGGATTAAAATATTACTTATCATTATTAAGTGATAAATAAGCACATTAAAACATTAAATGTCACAAAATTACATTTAATATTTTTTCATTTGATGCCGCCGGGATCGTAATCCGGAGGTCTGAGTCTGTCTACAAATTTCTTACCTATTTGCTCCGCCAAGCAGTAGGACTGCACTCACTCAGTGTTTCCTTTGGTGAGCGCTATTTAAAAGTTTCATTTCTATGTTTAGTTCCTAGGTTCGACAACGTATCTGTGACCTTTCCTGTTTAAAGGAGTTTGCATGCGTCCTTGGGTTGCAATAGCCACTTACCACTAATTGGATTATTAGATTGTTTATCACACCAGAATTATAAAAGATAACAATTGTTGCATTATGCTTTGATATATGAATGACATCCAACACCTCAGTCCTGATTGAAACGTCTGTCAGTAATATCTAAACAACTTTATTTAATTAAGTTGATCGTATATGTATATAACAACCCCGATTTGCATGCCAATGATACATGAATAACCATTTTTAAAATATTTGCTTTTCTGTCTGTCTTGGCTTGTCTTCCAAATGGCTGAATCGATTGTAATGAATCTTTTACTTAGATAGAGAGCAATGTCAAGAGTGATTTAGGCCATATTTGATAAGAAAAGCTTACTGATATTATTTTTTTGAGAAATATAATGGTCTTCGATGTTTTAAATCTAAATAAATCCACATTAATAGTTTTGAATAATATTTATAATAAGAATTTTAAGTAATATGGTTACATGTTTGTTTGTATTACTTTCAAATGTTTCAATTTCAAACGAATGTATAAGTTTAATTTTACTTAAATTGCAATTCTCTATACAATTTCCACTAAAATGCCTAAAATATAAAAAACGGCGTCGGGAATAAATTAAAACAAATAAGAAAGTAATACAACACAAGCAAATAAAACATGAAAACACATTGACCACAGATATTATTCACGGAAGCGTAGAGAAATTCGTCAAACAGATATAACCACAATTATTCTACAAGCTTGTATTAAACAACGGAAGTTTGCCGCTTTCCCGCCATCTGCCCGCAGAGAACCGCCATTTTGACAAACAATAAAATAAAAGAAATAATCATAAAAAATAACACCTCCTTTGTCCCGGGAACAGGATGTTGTATCGTTGAGAAAATCGAATAAATTTTAAATTCGATGGCGCATCACAATGAGCACGGAAGACATTTTCCTTTACAAATGAACCGCTTGAAGGATACTTTGTTTCGTAAATCTTCTGAATTGGATTTTCGGATAGATTCAAAGGCGATTTAGACATCGAGTTGCAGTTAACGATGTGCTTCAATATTCTAAACATTTTGAATAAAACTATTTTTTACGGATTTTATCGCGTTTAATTTTACTATTTTAATTCCCGACATTTCGGGTGCTTTACAGCAACCCGTGGTCACGGGGGGGAGCAACCCATGGGTTACATTAACAGTGAACATTAACAGTGGTAGAGCCAAGCGGCAGCTTTTGCTGTCGCACGGATGGGCCGGCTCGAACCGGGGTGGTACCACGACCTCACAGAATACCAGCGTGAAGTAGAGGTTTACCTCTGTGTTTCGCTTGGTGAGTGCAGGTGGCCGGAGGCCCTTTTTACTGGAAATGAGGCATTCCATCTTAGTCCTCACGGGTGACAACGCATCTGCATTTTGCTTCGCAAACGAGGATAGATGTAGATGTCTATGGGCCGCAGCAACCACTTACCATCAGGTGGACTGTGTGCTCGTTTGTCACCCTTATCCTATAAAAAAAAATCTAAACATATTGTTTAAATATCCATTATTTAAGCGCTAGCGATATACAACTAAAGCTATACAACATTTTTTTATTTTAATTGTGTGGGAGTTCTAAGAGCTAGGCTTCTTCTTCAACTTTGTTAGCCTGTAATAGTGGTGGGTATGGGTCTTTTATTTAGTTAGGTAAACTATATACTATAAATAATGTTTGCCAGGCGGCTTGGTGTGATGGCGATGGAGTATGTACAGACTAGTTTGGTTATTTTATATCTGGTTGGTTTGTATTTATATTTGATTATTGAATCTCTATCATAATATTTTTTTTATAAAATTAACCAATTTTAGCGATATGTTTCCGTATGAAATACGGGTCGAAGGACCATTAATTTTGAGTCGATAAATAAATAAGTTAGATTTTAAATAAATTATTTCGAGTTAGTGTTATTTCGAGATCGGAGTGTCGTTTCATGCCATTTCCTTGCAGTCCCTGCTGCCCATCGTCATATATTTTGTGTGTGAACAAGTGGTGAGAGTGACTTCCTACTGACTCTAGGGTCCTTAATTCAAATCCCAGTTCGCCTGAGTCTGTATGTTTAGTGTTTGATTATTGTACAACATCTGTAAAGCGCTAAGACATGGCAGAGCCTAGGTAATACCTATAAATAGATTAGATACAGTGTTAAAGCCTGAAGGTTAGTCATAAAACATACTGGCCCTAAAATCTTTTTGTATAAATAATAATCGACTTAAAATTGATGTGAAAGCACGTATAACAACAGCACGTATATCCTACAAACATTCAAAAGTTCGTTTTTGTAAGAAGGGTCATTCCCGAGATCGCTGACTGTGCCAGGCCAGCAACACAATAAATCTTTGTGGGGATTATCCCGAATTGCGCTGACTCGCGGCTGAGTTTGTCCGGCAACGATAATATGACGTATCTATTGCGGCTAGATAAGTCCGCCCACTCGAAATATACTCGGTCTTAATATTTTTGCTGATGTGTCTAAAATTTTATACTCAGATCTATTTTAAGTCAGTTCTTAAGACATTTTAGCCATTAAAAGCGTACTTATAAATAAGATAAAAGTAGTGAAGACGATTAGTATACAAGGATAATTACCACTCGAAAATGTTTCCACCTTATATCGTAAACATATGAGTTACACACTAACCTCAAACGAATTTTTGAATTTTTAAGCGTCAGTAGCCTAATGGCAGGGCGCGGACCGCGAACTCGAAAGGTCGTGGGTTCGAAACCGCCATTCGACTACTGTCGTGAACCACTTCTAACACAAGCATTTTAAGCTTACTAGAAGTGGTTAAAGCGAATATTAGTAATGTTTGAAAGCATTACTAGTATTTAAAAAAAACAATTATTATGTATATAATCACAACGCGGATGCAACTATATGAATAAATCAATATTCGTTATTTATGAAAACCTTTGCCTGTGACCGACGCTTTTTTGGTAATAATATAATATTCCTTGGGGTGACATCGCATCTGCATTTTGTTTCTTAATCGAGGATAGATGTGTAGGTGTCTAGAGGCAACAGCATCCACTTACCATCAAGTGGACTGTAGTTGCTGTTCATCCTAAGCATAAAGAAAAAATAGGTAGTTAAGGTTTTATACTTTAGCCCCTTGGATTAAAGTATATTGTGCTTTCATCTTTTTAGCGAAATGCTAAAACACGAGGAACCTTTATAATTTCGTTCTCTTCGTAGGTCCTAATGTATCATGGAGTTTTTGGTCAATCAAATAAAACTTAAAAAGCAATCTCTTATGACATAATTTTTCTCAATTTTTAAGTGGGATAATATTACAATATATTTTTATATTTACGCTATGTGTTCTAAGAGAACCATTTATAACATTTTTTCGCTTGGGTGTCGTAAGAGGCGACTATAGAAAATGCTAAATAGATCTCCAGCTTCCGATAAATGGCGGTAAAATTATACTGTGTCAGTACCGGTTGAAGTGACTGAATATAGTCCGTCTGATGGCCATCTGCAACCAACTTTTGAGGACTTAGATGGATTGCCTCACAGCCTGTAATTTACTGTATTATACTGGCTATCTATTCCCTTTAAATGAGAACTCAGCGGAACAGGCCCTGCTATATGGAGCTAAAATATGTAAGACAGTGGTATCTACCCAGACAGTATCTTGGGCGAAAACGGAGTCCTACCAACTTACATTTTATTTAGGCCCGTATTAATAAACGTTACTCAACGATGAATTCAAGTGCGTAATCATTTGATACGCCCTCATTACGATATCAGCACCTCAAGATCGTTGCTAATTAATAAACACATAAAATCGGTATCTGAAAACGCTGTACAGTGGAACCCCGGTAATCCGGCCCCTGTCTTATCTGGCACCCCCTGTAATCCGACATGGTCTATTATTTATTATTATATATTTTTTGACAATCTTCGCAAATGCGTGATTGAACAAGTTATAACTTGTACACACCACCACTATTGTGCTCGACGCGTAGGGTATTGTTTTGAATTTTAATTTACTAAATTTTAAATACATGAAGTACAATTTGTACTTCAGAGTACATATATAACACTAGCTATGCCCCGCGGTTTCACCCGCGTCATCACGAGTCCGAGGTGCGCGACATGGCCTAGTTCAAGCATTTTATAACGGCTAGGGTTTAAGCGTCGTTCGCTCGCCCAGCCAAGTATTGAATTATTTTAATTTTACATTTGTGGCGGTGGAAGGAAAAGGGGAGATCTCCCGCCGGGTAAGGTGTTCTGCCCGGGGAGCGGCCAACGCTCCGATTGGTATTTCGGAGCTATTCTATATATGCTGCTTTAACTTTGGAACTTTGTTAGTGCGATTTAGACTTCGATGTGTTTCGCTTGTGGCGCGACAACAACGCCGCCACATCACCCCCCTGCTCAGACCGGAGGTCGATAGTGCAGTCTAGATGTCGACGAATTTGCAAGTGCCAGGGAATTGCCTTGTAAGTCTGCGGTGAGTCGAGAAGAAGGCAAGTAATCTGCGAGAGTGCCGTGAAGCAGAGGCGAGCAGTAAGGCTCAGAGCCGTGCCGAACACTGTAGCGCAGAGAGTAGCTCGAAGGAACAGGAAGCATTATTATTCCAGTGCTGCGATGAACCTTTGTAAAGCTAGATGGTTTTGCAGAATGTGAAGACTGCAGACAATATCAGCTCGGGAGCGAATGAATGGGGTACTTGAGGACGATGACGAAGGTCTGGAAGTTGTAGTTTCCGAAAGTTGTTGGTTGCGTGTTCATATCACGTCGGGGTCACCACTGTGGCGGGTGGAAGGAAAAGGGGAGATCTCCCGCCGGGCAAAGTGTTCTGCCCGGGGAGCGGCCAACGCTCCAATTGGTACTTTGGAGCTATTCTATATATGCTGCTTTAACTTCGGAACTTTGTAAGCGCGATTTAGGTTTCGATGTGTTTCGCTTGTGGCGCGACGACAGCGCCGCCACATCACCCCCCTGCTCAGACCGGAGGTCGATAATGCAGTCTAGATGTCGACGAATTTGCAAGTGCCAGTTGAAATTGTCCCTCTAATTGTGCGAACCACAACGCCGGTTCGTCAGGCCAAAATGGCGGTGCTTTTACACCGACACGGCATACGCTCGATTCCGGCAGCGTCGGTGCCGATGCGTCAAATTTGCTATTGTTCATTTCGAAAATAGACGAATAGCGAAATTAAAGTCTTAACACTGTCCTTACACTCGCGCGTGCGGGGTCACCAAATATATGTGGCGGTGGAAGGAAAAGGGGAGATCTCCCGCCGGGTAAGGTGTTCTGCCCGGGGAGCGGCCAACGCTCCGATTGGTATTTCGGAGCTATTCTATATATGCTGCTTTAACTTTGGAACTTTGTTAGTGCGATTTAGACTTCGATGTGTTTCGCTTGTGGCGCGACGACAACGCCGCCACACATTATCTCATAAACTATGCGTCCAAATAACATGGAATAAAGAACAAAGTTTATCTTCATTAAATTGTCTTGATGATGAAGTAACTTTCGTTCGTAAGGATAAATAGGCCATGCCTAATAATAACGCTCATAAATCACTTGTAAATTTTCAATATTTTTGTCACAAAATACCAAATTATGGCTTATGTATAAGAAATAGATATATGGTATCGCGGACTTTTTTTTAGACGGAGTAAAGGTCTATATTTTTCTAGAACATTATATTTACGAATGCCTAACGATAACACCAGCGTACGCGAATAAATCATTTCGGGGGTGCTTTTTCTTCTGACTTGCTTAACAAATATCCATATTTAAGGCTAGCTGAGTAATATAGCTTAATGCTAGATAGCTTATACTATTTCACATGAATTTGGCTATAATACACAAAAAGAATTTTTCAAATCAGACTGGTAGTTCCAGATATTAGCGCGTTTAAACAAACAAAAAACAAAAAAACTCTTATTATTCTTATTAAAACGCTTTATTATATTAGTATAGATATAGAATCTTATCATTGGATCTGGAATTTGTCAGATTTTATTATTTTATAAAAAAAAGGGGACTCTATAATCCGACAAATTCAATAGTCCGACACTGCCCTGCTAAATATTTGTCGGATTACCGGGGTTCCACTGTATTTAGGAATGCTGTTCTGTTACTTGCACTCAAGTACGAGTACACACACTTGAGAGTCGAGTTTCGTCAGTGTGGCACTCAGCTGATATCGTAAACCTAAACCGCATCTTGAGATATGTTTATTAATAAGATCATTACCTCATGATTGTACTCAAGTGCGGGTACTTGAGCTGAGTAACGTTTATTATTACGGGTCTTAGTTATCCATTTATATTGTTTTTCAATATTATTATACCAGTCAGCGTTATTATGAACACTGCGAAATAATATAATTATAATTATACGTGAATACTTAAAGTATAAATCGGCCAATAAACAGTTAAATAGAGTACAGTCCTTAACCACATTCATTCGTTAACATCCCAAGCGCCTTATCAGGTCGTTGGCTATATGAGAACCACGGCATTCCGTCCCTTTTAAATCTCTACAACTTGTATGATTATGTGTATAACTTATCGGTCGTATATATCGTGAAGTTATTTCACATACGTAAATTGCACATTGACCAACGTCTAGATTCTAAAACCGGAATAATTACTGGGACTTACAAACACTTGTTCCGTGTGGGATTCGCGACCCTGGAGCATGGCAAGTAAACGTTTAGCCCTTGCGCTTACCAGGATAACCTTACCATTATCGGCATTACATTATATTTATTCTAGGTATTTAGGTGAGAAATATATAAAAAACATTCTTCTCGTAAAACGTAATGATTCACCATGGAGGTGTAAGAATATCTGTTGCCCCATATCGCCCCGAGAGTGTCGGAAGAGGTGACACAGGGAAACAAAATAGTAGATCGGCAGCAGCGTCTTCCTAATAACGACTAAATTTAAAAAAATGCGGTTGCCAACCCGCTTGCCAAGCGTGGCAACTATGGTAAATATACCCCCTATTATCCAATCTATGGGAAGTCCTATGTTTGTCAGTGGCTTTTAATAGGCTGTAACGCGCTTGGCAAGCGTGTTGGCAACTGCGGTTCTAATTACGTAATATATTAATTTACCAGTGACGATGTCAACAATCCAATTTATTTCATTAAAATCAATATTACTACCCTTTACTTGTGGACTTGCCACCGCCGAACATGGCCCTCCCCGAAAAAAACAAAAAATAAGGAAATATGAATATAATACGCTATACTATGTATTTCGTCTCTAAACAAAGACTCAATTTTTATACATACCATTTTATTTTTGCCCGCATAGATATTAATTTTCTTGTATAAACGATATGCTTTTTAATAATAGTACAATAAAAATACCGCTGAATACATAATGTCAATAACAGGTAATAATACATAAAAATACTCATAACAATGACGGTACTAGTGTTGAATAATATAGTGAGAAAAAAAGGAAACAAATGTATAAAGGTATTGTACGTGGTAGAGCCATGCTGCAGCTATATTAATAGTATAGTTGTAGCACGAATGGGTCGGCTCGACCGGGGAAGGACCACGCTCTCACAGAATACCAGCTAGACATGCGCGCCGCGCCGGCGCCGCCGCGCCACGCCGCGCCCTGCCCACGCTGCGCAGCGCCGACAAATCCGATCGGCGCGCCGTGATCAACACGGGCCGGGCGCGCGGACGCAGGGTCAATAAAACCATGCAATTATTTAAAAATTCAAAAATCAATAAAAAAAAATGTAAAAATCGTTCGGTATCGCTTACCGGAATTGAAGCGAGCGGCGGAAATAGAACAAATTAAATTTTTACAGTCTCTGGAGCGCGTATCAGAACTTTCAGTATATAAAAAGTACTCTGTGATCAGAACATTTGCTACTAGCACGCCTAGTGAGCGCGTTTTTTCTATAGTGGGACTAACTGTGACTGCTAAAAGATCTAGACTAAGCCCAGTACGCGTTAATAAAATTATTTTTATTAATGAAATTATACATTGTGCAAAAAACACAATTTTAATTTCCTATAATTTGTGCAAAAAACGAAAAAGATGTGCTTTTTCGTATTTGCACAAATTATAAGGTATAATTAATCAGAACTTGTTTGGTTTGTTTTTATTTTGAGAAATTAAATTTTAATTCCTATCCAGGTCTATGTTTCACTTGTTACTACCTTATTTGAAATAAATGTTTATAAAAAATTTAAAAAAATACGGCCACGCCGGCGCGGCGTCGCCACGCCGACCACAATGGGTCGGCGCGCATGTCTAATACCAGCGTAAAATAGCAGCTTAATGCTGCCGTGTTTCGTATGGTAAGTGTAGAGAACCGGAGACCCTTTTTACTGGAAAAGAGGCATTCTATCTTAGTTCTCTCGGGTGACAACGCATCTGCATTTTAATTCGCAAACGAAGATAGATGTAGAGGTCTATGGGCCACAGCAACCACTTACCATCAGGTGGACTGTGGGATCGTTTGTCACACTTATTCAATGAAAAAAAATTATAATCAGATGTTATTTCTTAATATTATTAATATAAAGTTTTTAGTAGATACAATAATCATCCACAAAAATTCGATTTCATACTTTTATGTTGTTCTATTGTATTGACTATTATGTTCAATTATCAAGCAGATCCGACGTATTGTTTTATACATACTAAATACAGGGAAACAAACGATCTAATAACGATTATTCGATGACTAATTACAATCAGTTCATATTACAATAGGAAATAGATCAATATCGAAGTAATGACTGCCTCGTCGGTTTTGTGGTGGTAACCGCTACAGCTGATCATCTGGTCACGGGTCTAATTCAGGGTCGGGCCAAATCAGCTAATGAGTTTTTTAGTCAAGAAATTTTTATTAGCAGCCTGGAGTCAGGAAATTGACGGTGTTTTAGTCCGAAGAGTGGGGGGGGGGAGACACGTACACACTTCCTGAGTAAACCTGCATGTGTGAGACATAAGAAGAATAATATTTCGAAGATATGTGAAGTCCGCCAACACGCATTGGGGCAGCGCGACCGACATATATTTATTAAAACCCTCATTAAAACCCTCCTAAAACCCTGTAACTTTTAACACTACTAATTGATAATCTATAATATAAAAATGAATCGCTGAATGTGTTGCTAAGCGCAAATCTCGAGAGCAGCTGAACCGCTTTTGTTAATTCTTTTTTTATAATATTTCTTGAAGTACGAAGATGGTTCTTACGGAGAGAAAAAATTAAAAAATTGCCTGAGAAAGTTTAAAAACAATAATTTTCTATATTCCCATACAAAAGATTCGTAATAATACTTAAAAGTCAATTTGAACTTTAATACCATACCATAAACTTTAATATAAAAAGTGTTAGTGGAGGGGTTCCGGGAAGACAAAACAATTCAGTGACGTTAGTATCGTATAAATATTAATGTCAATATTTGTCAATATTTATACACACTGGCATATAGCTGATGTTATAAGGAGTAATTTGGGCTGCTTTTATTTTAGGGTTCCGCGAAAAATAACTCGGCACAGGTGAAGTCGCGGGGAACAGCTAGTTAAAGATTATATATTAATAATTTAAAAATTAAAATTTTGTACTGCCGACTTCAATATAAATTATGAAGAATAACTCAATAACCATTGGTCTGACCTTGATAAAATTCATATGGGACCACACGAGAAGTGCCAGCTTTCAAATAAAAAAAGAATCATCGAAATCGGTTCACCCTTTAAAAAGTTATGATGTAACATACATAAAAATTAAATTAAAATTTTCCGGACCGATACGACTTAGGAACCTTCAAGAAAAGAGCTTACACCTTTCTAAAAGGTCGGCAACGCATCTGCAATTCCCCTGGTGTTGCGGTTGTTCATGGGCGGCGGTAGTCACTTACCATCAGGTGAGCCGCATGCTCGTTTGCCCCCTATTCTATAAACAAAAAAACATACAGTCGAATTGAGTACCGTCACCTTTTTGGAAGTCGGCAGAAAACTAGCGACCCGCCGCAGCTTCACCAGTATGGGATATTTAAGACGATCAAAGTCCATTTATTTATAAATTTTTCCTTTATTTAAAAAAATCAAATTTTTCAAATAAATTATATCCTACAACCCTCGTGGTATTGCTCTCTATCTATTCCTAAAGTTTCCCCACAATCCGTTCAGCCATTCCGAAGATTAGCCCGGCCTGACAGATAGACAGACAGACGACAGACAAAAATTTTAAAATATTTTTTTTTCTGCAAATAACCCCTTGACCTTAACATAAGCCAATTTTTTTAATATTACACGACATACGCTTCAATTTTATTTATATGTACATAATAAATTTATATCTTCTCGATAAGTTGGAGCGCCTTTTCAACAATTGCATTAGGTTCATTTTCGGCTTACGTAAGTATGACCATGTTTCTCAGTACCGTACTAAGCTTAAATGGCTTTCTATTCGTCAAAGGCGTAGCTCCCGAATTTTACAAGCACTATATTCAATTTTAAATGACCCAAATTCTCCTTCTTATCTTAAGGATAACTTTCAGTACCAATATTCTACTCATGATAGAGTTCCCCGTTCCCAAAATAGTCTTAAAATTCGTATTCCACCACATAAGAGTGGTTTCTTTAATTCCTCTTTTACTGTGCACTCCATACTGCTCTGGAATGCCTTGCCTGTTGATATCAAAAAAACTAGTAACAAATATTATTTTAAAAGACTAGTTCGAGAATTCTTTAACAGAAATAATACCATCTGATATATCCGATTTTTGTTTTTCTCCCCCTTTCGCCTTGTAATTGATTTTTTGTATAATATGTATTTTATATAAAATGCACCATGTTATTTTATTTTTGTGTTGTATTATTTTATATTTATTTAGAGATTTTGTATATATAAGTATCCGTTTATATTTACTATTATTTTTTTTCTTTATTACAAAGGATATAATATTAAGTTGTATAGTTTAAAAATATTTTATTTATTTGCTTTTTGTTATAAGATATAATGTTTTTACTTATTTATTAATTTACGTAGTGGTTGCACCTACCACAGCTTCTCAAATCGTCCAGGGTTGACTGGTAGAGAATGCCACAAGGCATTAAGTCCGCCCTTTATATCCCTTATTATAAGGTAGATGTAAAGAAGAATAAATAAATAAATAAATAAAAATAATATAATAGTTAGTTATTAACAATTAGGAGATTCTTAATTACCTACTTACATATTTTTTTAATTATCATCTTTTGAAATACACACTTATTAAATATATGTTTTAATCAACTTTTTATTGACGTGGTAGAGCCATGCTGCAGCTATAGTATGGTTGTAGCACGAATGGGTCGTCTCGACCAGGGAAGGACCACGCTCTCACAGAATACCAGCGAAAAATAGCAACTTAATGCTGTTGTGTTTCGTAAGTTTAGAGAACCGGAGACCCTTTTTCATGGAAACGAGGCATTCCATCATAGTCCTCAGGGGTCACAACGCATCTGCATTTTGATAGACGTAGATGTCTATGGGCTACATCATCCAATTACTTTCAGGTGGACTGTGTGCTCGTTTGTCACCAATACTATAAAAAAAACTTTAGTATAGTTTAGTTAAAAGAAGTTAGAGCTTTTGTTCACAACATTTTTTTTTATATTAATTGATGGTTGGAAAACCGACAAAACGAATAGTCTAGTGATAACACTATTACCTAGTAGGGGAGTCCTCATTGATACATACTAGGGAATCCCTACTACGTATTCATGAGGAATCCCCGGCTTCAAAGCACAGTTCTGCTAACTCGGAACCGATAAAGGGCTTAAACTCAGTGAGTGCTACACAAAATTTTCCGCGTGACAATAAATTAAAGATCGCTCTCAGACTGCGGCGCCGTAATCGGCTTACGATGTCGAGCTTTTGAGCAGATTTCTAATTAACAGTACATACTGTGTAACAGTAGTTCGAATAAATCGAAATTTCGAGACTCGACCAATGTAATAACCATCATGTTGGTATTGGAATGTTCACTTTTGAACGTCTTTAATATAAAATTTAAGAGTTGTAGAAATAAAAACTATTATAAATTAAATTATTTTAGAGCCATTCGTCGTTTCTATATTTTATTTCATTATATCTTTGTGTTTAACAGTTATCCTGTTGCTATAGCAAGGAAATTTCGAGAGCATTATTTAATTTGCAAATTTAACAATGCCAAAAAACGAAAATAATAATAAAAAATTAAAAATTTTGTACAGCCGACTTCAATATAAGCGACTCCAATATAGGTTATTTAAGAATAACTCAATAACCATTGGTCTGACCTTGATCAAATTCATATGGGACCACACGAGAACTATCAGCTTTCATACAAAAAAAAATCATCGAAATCGGTTCGCCCAGTACAAAGTTATGAGGTAATAACACACATAAAAAAAAGACATACACTCGAATTGAGTACCGTCTCCTTTTTGGAAGTCGGCAGAAAACGTTATTAACTATTTGATTTTCATAGGTTATAACATAGATTATTGTACATATATGGTTATAGTATTGGCTTTTGTCTTATAAACATATTTTATTTTGGCACTTATACAAGCCTTGTTAGTAAATATTATAAAAATTAATAAATGTTATCTATATTATCTAAGATGTATATTTATGTAAAGAATTTTGGCTAAATTATGTTGGCGGCCTCAGACCAACAAAGAAATATGGACAGAGCAAATGTAACGCAGTACATTTTAAGTGATGTCCTGCAATATTATGTATTCTATGGTGATGCCACAACCATTCTCAGCTTCTTAAACATCTTTCTTCGTTCTTTAACAGCCCGCAAAAGTCCACTGCTGTTCACCTAAAACCATGTTGTTGCTTGCATTTGATTAATTTTAGATGCTTGTTATGTTTGCATAAGTGCCTGAAAGAATTTCACTATGCTTAGCTTGATTTCGACGTTTTTTGAATCTCTATTTCATACTCTGAGGGTGGCGACATGAAAAATCCATCATTTCGTCTCATGCCGCAGGTGCTCAAAGAGCCAATTAATGTCCGAGAGGTCTTGTGGGTTCCGTAACCTGCAACGCTGGACACAGCCTTTCTCCTTATAAAGAGGATTTTACATAAAATTAAAAAGTAAAATAATGTTACAGCCTCTATATGTCCCACTGCTGATCACAGGCATCCCGTCGTTTCCGAGAGAGTTTTAGGGCAAGGAAGTGTCCGCCGCGCTGCCCCAATGCGTGTTGGCGAACTTCACGTGTCTTCGAAATATATATTTTTTTATTTCTCAGACATTCAGGTTTCGTCTCGATGTTTTCCTTCACCGCCGAGCACGTGGTAAATTAGCACTTAAAATTGCAAAAGCAAAGGGATGCGAATTGGAGACCGCAGTACCTGAGGTCATCAGTCTGGTGTGAAAGAAATAGTTTTACGGCCTTCTATCAGAAGTTTAGAAGAAGAATAAAATCAGCCTGAGAGACATTCCATCTTAGTCCTCAGTAGTGCCAACGAATGTGTAGTGTTTATTGTTTAAAGTCGGTTTCAAATGTCCATGGACTGCAATAGTCATTAGCCATCTGATGATTTCTTGTGTTTACGCGAACACTACACATGTAAATTAAATTAGTTTTAACGGATTTTATCGCGTATATTAACTTATTTTATATTCGCGACGTTTCGCACTTTACAGCACCCATAGTCACGGTGGGAGGAGCGGGGGGACTGAGCTGTTCGATGTCCCTAAGTCATAGTTTACCACGACTACCTCCAGATTAATTTATTTTTGGTCCGATCTACATTAGTTTTGCATTAGTATGCTGGGTTAGGATTTAATTTGCAGATGGAGATGGTAGCACCCAGCCATCTTCTCCATTGGAATTGGCATGTATTTTTTATTTCAATAGCCTCGCGAATCATCCTTGATAGACCCTAAATTTTCGCTAAAGAATACCAATTCCTTGGTATTGGCGAAAATTTAGGGTCTATCAAATCTGATGTAGTGATGGAGACGACGTGTTCACAGACTATAATTAATAAAATTAAATCCCAACCCAAACATACAACTGTAAGACTTCAAGATAATTAATTTCATAATGGTCTGTAATTAATTAATTAATGTAAGAAACAATAACTATCTATTTTCAATCCAAAATTAAATTTTTGTTTCGGTAGCTTATGCCTCTAAATAAAAAAATATATATTTAAGTATTCACTCAACCATTTACTCTTGAAGCATTGTAGTTAGACATTACAATAAAATGCATGACATTAAGCTGTGTTCCCTCGGAAACGTCTCGTTAAGCATGACACGAATGTTAGCCGAGTCAAATGCCGAGCGCTGCTAGCGTCATGTGCAGATCAGGATAATTGCCTCCCCCGAGGCCTACGGGATCTTATCTCACTGAGCGCAATAATGGAGGCTTTTTTATTTCCCTATTTCACGCTGTGGATTAGCCATTATCGTTGTAAGACAATCTATTGCGGACGTTGATAGTAAATGTTGTTAAATTAAATTCTGAGACGTAATAATAGGTACCTACTTTGTATTATAATGCTGTATCTACATGACCTTCTTCTTCATCGCATTCAACACTACATGTCAAAAGTACACTGCTGAAAATAGGTCACCCCAAAGATTGACTTATAGGGGATTTGCAGTATTTACTACGCATGGCAGGCTGGTTGGCATACATAACAATATTGCATACCTTAAGCGAAAGCGCAAGGTAATGTTCTACTATCGCCTAAAAATTAAAACTCCAACATTTTATCGAATAAAATCGTATCTAGCAATCATATTATACATACAAATGATATAAAAAGCACATTGTTAGAAAGATAAATGATTGTTGAACTTATTAATATTTTTTTTAAATCGATTAATTGCTATTTTTAAATAAAAAAAAGGGTTTTAGTGGCTTATGGTGTGGATTTATCATGTCCCTGTGGCTTGTAAACACTATAACTTTTGAAAATATCAATTATTTAACTCAATCTATTTTTTAATCTCTTCATCTATCATGTGGGAAGCCACTGAATGTAAATGGCAGTGTAATTTTGTTTTGTTTAGCTATAATTAATTTCTTTCGGCTCCAAAATGGCGAAATTTTCGTTGATTTGGTTACCTCGTATATAAATTGTTTCTGTAAATGGGGATCTACAGCCACAGACTAGTTTAGTTCACAGAGTACCTTTGTATTAAGTTTAGTTCGGCTTCGGCTTCAGTCGCCGTCGTGAGTGGACATTGTTTCGGTTGTTTTCAGCGGCTCAAAAAGATCGCTGTACAAATACACAATATTCGAATAACCAAATTTCTTAAATACTTGATTATAATAATAATAAGAAATTTTTTTATTACAATATTTAAAAGCACAGAATAAATAATAGTAGTACGTACTAAAAGTAAGTAGTATAATTTTTTTTGTCATGGGTGACATTTTCATGCTTTTCGAGGGTGTCGAAACCGATAGGGTTGTCGAAATATAAATCCAAGATGGCGGCCGCAATAGGTATCAATTTATTCATCATGGGTGTCATTTTCATGGTTTTCGAGGGTGTTGAAACCGATAGTGCTGTCGAAATGTAAATCCAAGATGGCGGCTGAAGTAGGTACCAATTTTTTCATCATGGGTGTCATTTTCATGGTTTTCGAGAGAGTTGAAGCCGATAGGGTTGTCGAAATGTAAATCCAAGGTGGCGGCTGCAATGGGTATCAATTTTTTCATCATGGGTGTCATTTTCATGGGTTTCGAGGGTGTTGAAGCCGATAGTGCTGTCGAAATGTAAATCCAAGATGGCGGCTGAAGTAGGTACCAATTTTTTCATCATGGGTGTCATTTTCATGGTTTTCGAGGGTGATGAAGCCGATAGTGCTATCGAAATGTAAATCCAAGATGGCGGCTGCAATAGATATAAATTTTTTCATCATTGGTGTCATTTTCATGGTTTTCGGGGGTGCTGATGCCGATAGTGCTGTCGAAATGTAAATCCAAGGTGGCGGCTGAAGTTGGTACCAATTTTTTCATCTCGGGTGTCATTTTCATGGTTTTCGAGGGTGTTGAAGCCGATAGTGCTGTCAAAATGTAAATCCAAGATGGCGGCTGCAAAATATATCAATTTTTTTTATCTTGGGTGTCATTTTCATGGTTTTCGAGGGTGTTGAAACCGATAGTGCTGTCGAAATGTAAATCCAAGATGGCGGCTGAAGTAGGTACCAATTTTTTCATCATGGGTGTCATTTTCATGGTTTTCGAGGGTGTTGAAACCGATAGTGCTGTCGAAATGTAAATCCAAGATGGCGGCTGAAGTAGGTACCAATTTTTTCATCATGGGTGTCATTTTCATGGTTTTCGAGAGAGTTGAAGCCGATAGGGTTGTCGAAATGTAAATCCAAGGTGGCGGCTGCAATGGGTATCAATTTTTTCATCATGGGTGTCATTTTCATGGGTTTCGAGGGTGTCGAAGACGATAGTGCTGTCGAAATGTAAATCCAAGATGGCGGCTGAAGTAGGTACCAATTTTTTCATCATGGGTGTCATTTTCATGGGTTTCGAGGGTGTTGAAGCCGATAGTGCTGTCGAAATGTAAATCCAAGATGGCGGCTGAAGTAGGTACCAATTTTTTCATCATGGGTGTCATTTTCATGGTTTTCGAGGGTGTTGAAGCCGATAGTGCTATCGAAATGTAAATCCAAGATGGCGGCTGCAATAGATATAAATTTTTCATCATTGGTGTCATTTTCATGGTTTTCGGGGGTGCTGATGCCGATAGTGCTGTCTAAATGTAAATCCAAGGTGGCGGCTGCAATAGATATCAAGTTTTTCATCTTGGGTGTCATTTTCATGGTTTTCGAGGGTGTTGAATCTGATAGTGCTGTCGAAATGTAAATCCAAGATGGCGGCTGAAGTTGGTACCAATTTTTTCATCTCGGGTGTCATTTTCATGGTTTTTAAGAGTGTTGAAGCCGATAGTGCTGTCGAAATGTAAATCCAAGATGGTGGCTGCAATAGGTATCAATTTTTTCATCATGGGTGTCATTTTCATGGTTTTCGAGGGTGTTGAAGCCGATAGTGCTGTCGAAATGTATTTAAACTACTTTAATTATTCCGTATAATCATGTTATACGTAATTTTTTTAATGCGCTTAAGGTATGCCCAATTGGATTTACCAATTTTTTAAAATTTTATTATATTGCGTATTATTATTATTATCTATTGTTTTATTCCCTTCCCTTTGTCACCTCCTCCTCCATAATTGTGATTTTCTTACGCCTCCATCACACCGTGTGGTCACGTTTATATTGTTATCAAAACATGGTTTTCTTTTCTTCTCAACCGTGGTTCTTCCATAATCAATCGGAAGTCATGAAATTTTTCTGGCATATCCGTTACTTTTTATATTTTTTATGGTAGAGCCATGTTGCAGATATATTATAGCTTCAAAACGAATGGGGCGGCTCGACCGAGGTAGGACCATGACCTCACAAAATACCAGCGGTGAAACCGCAAAATAATGATGTGTTTCGCACAGTGAGTGGAGAAACCACGAGACCTTTTAACTGGTGAAGATGCATTCCATCTTAATCTCCAGAAGTGACAACGCATCCGCATTTTGATTCGTCATTGAGGATAGATGCAGATGTCTATGGGCCACAGCAACCACTTACCATCAGATGGACTGTGTGCTCGTTTGTCACCCTTAACCCATATAAAAAAATCGGTTGTCTGTAAAGTCGGTTTACTGACGATAGTTGAAAGTGACAACGTCATAAGAAATATTTAATATCGAAAGACTCATTACATTTATCGCCGCAATTATCGTTGCTATAAACAATTGACACCACATTCGCTCGCACAGTCGCTCGTTCCGCGCTCTCGCTTGCACTTTAAATGGAACGCCTAGGTAACGCCGCATGAGTCATGTTTTTTCGTGCATGCAGCGAGCTTGTAGGATTACTATTTTTATGTGTGAATTATAGAAGGGACTACCTCCTAATATAAAATCGTTGTAAATACTGGTAATGAAACAATATTAACACGTTGTGAGGTGTGCAATACAAACTTGCACACGGCAAGGTTGTATTGCACGCCTCACAACGTGAGGGAGTGCTCCACTCTCGATATCTATGTATACCTCAAATGTAAGCAATAGATTAAGATATATATATTAAATAATATTCGATATATTTATTCTAAGGAGGATTCCTATTGATTTTTGTATTGAATTCCACGCCGTTTAAATGTTATTAATGAAAGTCTCTGTTTTTTTATGGTAAAAACTATCCTCACTATTTTTATTTTTTCATCAAAATTAAATGAAAGGCTCGTGAAGCGTTTTACCTATGTATAAGTAAAATTCTCTACCTTTGCTTATATTGCAAATATGGTCAAATGTTAACATACAAGCTTCGCTAGTATTGATCATAGGGGTGCTCTCAATAGAAAAAGGTAAACGTAACTACAAATCATAAAAGCCAAGCGATTCAACATTTTAAGAAATTATAATAAATGTTCATCGTAGCTAGCAATTAATCTGAAATCGGAGTCACCTCTATCACCTCTACTGACTTGCCTTGATTGTCCGTCCTGAGTGGAGGCCTAGAGTTTTATACATGAAGGATGATAATGTAAAATTTCATATCAACTCGACGATCTTGACTGTAAAAGGATCGTAAAATTGCAAACATCTTTCTACACCCTTGACTATTTGCATCAATATTGCGCCTCGCAGTCAGTTTCAAACTCTATTTGAATTGCCTCGTTAATAAGCGGCGAGTCGCTATTTGGCACAATAGGGTATTTTACACAATGTAAAAAAAAGTCAAAGAATAAATATTTATGATAGATTTTGTAAAAAGTAAACGAGCAATATTGATTTCTATTTATAAAAATGCATTATAAATTTTATATTTCAATTTAATGAATATTTTTTTTACCTGTGCCTTAAATCTGCAAAACAATATCCGCCATATTAGATAGCGTCGTGACGTCACTAGGTCAAAGAACTAAGTTATGTGCTGTGTACTAACTAGCTAATTTCGAAATTTTTCAAGTTATTATTACGATTGTTGACTTTTATTCCGAATTTTATTCAAAAGGAATCTTGAAAGACGGATTCGTAAAAGCGAGTTTATTACTTCGCTTTTAGCACTAATGTTATAGATATTATAATATAAGCTTAGGTGAGAAAAACTTTTTATTATATTTTTTTGTACACTCTCAGACGAAATACAAAATCACTTTTTTATTTGGTCTGAGTACAAACCATGTTTTTAGTCCCATATAATGGAAGAAAACAGGAATTAAGTAAAACACTGCATTGCACTTGCAAGGGCTATCAAAATGGCCCACAAAGGGCGGGACAGACGAGCGATAAACCTAATCTATTACAAAACTTGATAATCTAATATATTACAAAAATTTGACTTGCAATAGGTACCTATCATGTCATGATGTTTTGTTTTGTTTAATCGATAGTTAAATATAAGTTATAATTAAATCAAAGTGATCTTCACAGAAGTATAGTTTAGATTTTGTAGACAATGTATTCGGGTCTCTTCTTGCCAGTTTTAACCAAGTATTTCTCATATTTAAATCAATTGGCACTTTAATCCATAACTTCCCCGGCGTTCTTGTGCTCGTATTTTTGCAATTAGGCATAACACAACAATGATATAAATGATAACTCATTATTAAATATTCAAAAGTATATTATTCCTTTGCAAAATTGTCAAAATTCTACGACAGTGACGTCACGAGTTGAACAGTTTGGCGGCTAGCGTTTTCACGCAAAAATTGAAAATGATAGATTAAAAGTGTTTTTTATGTCACTATTCGGTTTTAAAAAAATTAAATAAAAATTATAGTGGTTCATTATCACTCTAGGATTCATTTAAAACACTTTTTGAAAATATGTGTAATACCCTATTATTACACTAAGATACGAGGGCAACGCTGAAAGTTTTTAGAACTGGCCACTTGTAAACGTATTATATAATACGTTTACAAGTGGTAACTTAAAATATAATTGGGATATATTTTTTTTCTTTTTTTCCCCGATTAGTCCGGGGCAGGTCTATCCTCTGGTGTTGGCTTATCGTTGAATTTTGGGACACGTTGTATAATAAAAAAATCTGTTCAAATTTTGAACCTGGAACTCTGCCAATATTATTGTGTAGGTATGTATTTTAATAATTTGTTTACGATTTGGCGCCAAATTGAAAATTGTCTGTGTCACGTCAGCATGAATTTAACGCGAGAAAATTTTCGTACAATGATTTTTTATGGCTTTCGATGTAATTTAAGTCAACAAGAAAGTTATGATAGACTTCGATTGGCCTTTCACGATGAAGCCCCATCTTGTGCCACTGTTTACAACTGGTTTAATGAATTTAAACGTGGTCGCACTAATCTCACCGATGATCTGCATGAGGGACGGCCTTCTACGGCGACTACTGACGATAACATCAGTGTTGTGCGGCGTATGATAGAGACTGACAAAAGAGTGACTTATCAGCAGATTCTGACAAGCTTAGGCATCGGTATGAGTCAAGTGCACAAAATCCTCCATGAACATTTAGCGGTCAGTAAGCTTTGTGCCCGGTGGATACCTCATAATTTGACAGAGGCCCAAAAACTCCGTCGTGTTGATAAGGTGTCGTGAAATGGTTCGAAGATTTAACGGAGGTGACTCAAATGCTGTGTTCGACATACTTACGGGTGACGAAAGCTGGATTTATTGTTATGATCCTGAAACTAAGAGACAGTCTGCTGTCTGAGTGTTATCTTCCGAGGAGTTGTCAACTAAAGTGAAGAGACGTTGAAGCGTGGGAAAAAGATGGTGACCTCGTTCTTCGGAAGGACAGGTCATTACGCAACAATTGTTTTAGAGGATCGAAACAGTTACTGCAGACACTAACAATTGTTTGCCACTTGTCTTGGAAAAAGTTCGGGAGAAACGACCTCGCAGTAGGATCTTCCGTCACCACGACAATTTCTCGTCGCACACCGCCATGAAAACAATCGACTACTTGGTGACGTCAGACGTGGAATTTCCGGAGAAAACGTTTTATGGACGCCGAGGAAGCAGTGGCTGCGTTTCAAAATGCTGTCGAAGAGACCCCTAAGGACAAGTGGACAAAGTTCTTTTCTAAGTGGTTCCATTGGATGCAGCGATGTATTGATGTAAATGGACACTATTTTGAAAAGATATAATGAAACTAATAACTTGCTAGTTTGTCCAGTTTTTGATTTTCTAACAACTTTCAGTGTCACCCTCGTCCAATAAAATACTTAGGTATCCTAATATTTAGTGTGGTATTCCAGCTCACCGAATATTTCAAAATAGAATTCGCCCAATTTCTTCCTTTATATAGTTTTAATCAGACCAGATTATTTAACATATTCCAAATAGATTAGTAAGCTGAAGTGGCTATGGGCCCATATATTTCAGACATTCCATCTTAGTCTTCAGAGGTGATAAGGCATCTGCAGTCTTCTTTGTTTGATGTTGGTTGCAGGTAGCCATGAGCTGCAGTGGCAACTTCCGTAACGTTCCGTAAGTTCGTTTGTTGCTTAAATTTTTGACGTGAATATGTCTTTAAACTTTCTTCCATATTGGGAAGCAATTCAGAAAACTAATGATAACGAAATTGGGGAATACAGTTTGGTGTTGCAGCTACATATCTGTCATCTACACCCAAAATTTAATTATACCACTTAACTAAAGGATCAAAAAATTATTTACGTTGAGTGAAGACTGTGGCACGTCGCGCGCAGCGAAAGAGAGAGCGCCGCCATTTTGATGTCATTGGCAGTAAAACACAAGACCGCGTTCACGATTTATCGTGGACACACTCATACAGCTGTAGCCACACTCCTATATTTTTTTAAAAAGCACATATATTTTTATGCACATACATATCCCAGACCTTTTGAATTCTGTAAGCTTCAAAAGTTCTGGTATATATATGTGTCCCCATTATAATAAATACCAAAAAAAATCCTGCCCGCCAACGTCTTGTGACCTATACCACAGACGGTAACAGCCAGTTACACACAGTTTATTCACAACTTCGTACATTCTCGCAATATGTCGCCGGGCGTGAGGATAACAACCGATTTTATTGCAAGACTTTTCAATAATTTATATCATAACACATGGCGTTATTTCGGCACTCCCTACGGCCCATTTCGACATAGTAAGCTATAGAGAACAGAAGCTTAGAGATAATAAAATAAATCAATTGTCATATACTTTTATTGTTACTTATTAAGCGGTTTATAAAAGAAAAGTACAGTCGCAACCTTACACGTCCCAATGCTAGACATGGGTCTTCTCTAATTTCTGAGATAGTTACGGCGCAATTAGTCCACTGCAATACTTGTGCCGCTGTGTGTGTGACTGAGTCCTCGTAACAATGTATTCCTAAAACATGCAGGTTTTCTCACGATGTTTTCTTGAACCGCCGAGCAAATGGTGCAGGTGAAGATCGAACCCGGGTAGCTCGCGTACTGTTAAATTCACGGCGAGCGCTTGCTTAGTCTCCGAGCTACCACGGTAAAAACGTGCCGACCGATTCTTTTAAATCGATTATCTGATATGATCAATATGGGTAACAATACCCATTGTCCGAAATTCAGCACGCTGATTAAGCGGATTAGTTACTGATTTTTAATGCACGGTGGTTGTATGACATCGTTGATGTCGTTCTTGCCGTTTCGTCAGCAACGCCTTTATAAAATGAAACAATAACAATGCTGGATGTATTATGATACCGCAAATATTTCATATGTAAACTTTCCATGAATAAACGTAAGAAAACCAGTATTTAAGTTAAAAGGTTAAAGATGACCCAAATGAACCTTACGAATTAAAAAATAACTAACTATTCCTTTTAATATTTATGGTTACCTAAGTTAAATAATAATAATAATAATAATAATCTTTATTTCGGACCAAAATTAATCCATAGTAGTGTTAGTAATAATTGACTTATAAACTAGTGTTAGTAAACATTGAAGTATGTACAAACTTTTTCAAAATCGGAGAATTATAGTTCTCCGCTACTGTTTTCAAAATGCTGTTGTGACTATCTCTCACCCTTCTAAGCAGCGAAGCTGTCTTCTTACGTATTATCGCAGGAAAGCCTTCCGTGCGAGCATGCGCAAACATCTCCGACGCACTACAGTATCGAGGCAGTCCCAACAACATTCTGAAAGCATTATTATATTGAACACGCAGGGCATCCAGCGACCTTTTAGTGTAATTGATCCATAGATTGCTCGTGTACAGACTCTGGCAGTATGCCTTAAATAGGGTAATTTTAACTAGGTCAGTACATCGCGCAAATCTACGGGCCAGCATGTTACTCCTGACCGCTAGAGCCCTGCGTTCCCTTTCAATATCTACATTGTCTTTCAGGTCATCGGCAAGAAAATGGCCAAGATATTTAAAAGACGTCACTTTTTTAATTTTTGACCCATTCAAGAAAGAATAAATAATTCAAGAAAGAATAAAGAATCTATTTAATCTGTTTAATCATTTTGTCTAAGGTTAAGAATATGTGAAGATATTTCGAAACAATATTAAAGGTATGATGACCTTTAATATTTTTTCTTTCCTTTAATATTTTTTCTTTTTTTTAATAGGTCTTGATGACCAATATACTAATTCACTTCCGAAAAATGACAAGGAATATACACAGCCTTTAGTAGTATTTATATTATCTACGTTCCGTAAAATAAATATGAAACTGCTATTATCAGATATATTATTTACTACGTACTGTTATTAGTATTTATAATAAAATAATAATGCTTCCGTTGGAAATAACGCGCAAATACCTATCCCCACAATATGGCGCCTCACCTGACATAAATTAACAAAGGCGTTATGCTACATACCTTGTGTCGTAAAGGCAACAAGATTTTCTGTATCCCAGTTAACACTTTTAAAGCATATATTCGAACGCAGATTTCTCATAGTAAGACTTATGATTATTTTTAAAACGCAAGAGAATGAGAACCCCCTTTCTCTTGCGTGGTATTTACCAAGCTTGGGTGGCAATAAGGGTTTTTTTTAATTATTTGAGCTTTTAACAGGAAGGCGTTCCCGTTTCAGTTCCTATCTGTCACAACTTAAGACACCCACGGGATGATATAAGTAAGGTAGTGGTTTTTTTTATATAGGACATGGTGACAAACCAGCACACAGTCCACCTGATGGTAAGTGGTTGCTGTGACCCATAGACATCTACATTTATCCTCAATAAAGAATCAAAATGCAGATGCGTCTTCACCCGTGAGGACTAAGATGGAATGCCTCTTTCCCAGTAAAATGAGTCTCCGGTTCTCAACACTCACCATATGAAACACAGCAGTATCAAGCTATTTTACGCTGGTACTCTGTGAGAGCATGGTCCTTCCCCGGTCGAGCCGACCCATTTGTGCTACAACTATACTAATAATATAGCTGCAGCATGGCTCTACCACGTAAAAAAATAAACATATTTATATATATATATATATATATATATATATATATATATATATGTCTTATAATAGACTGCAACGATTTTGATTTAAAATATCTCATTATCATCTTTTACATATTTCATACTGTAATGAAAGTTCGCCGCCTTCGTCACTTGTGAACTGATTTTGAAGATTCTTTATTTATTATTTTTTTTAAATAAAAAGGTTATACTTTAGGAGAGGTCCCATATAAATTTGGAGAATAAATTGAAAGTGGCAAAATAGACGATGAAATTTTAATTGTAATAATTTAGACGACATTGAGATTCTTAGTTCACTCAAAAGGGAACAATTTTGACTTGTAATACTCGTAAAAACGAAAAGCGAGCTTCAACGAACTAAAAAAATATTTTATATTTTAAAGTCGGGATCTAATGCCACTAGGCAACACACTACGTTTTAGAACCGACTCTAGAAAGTGAAATTATTTTATAATTCTTAGTTATTTGAAGTCGCCTTTCACTTTTTATGAAAAGATATTTTTTATTTATACCAACAAGATATATTTACAAGTTGTGGTATAAATACTTAATCTAAGAAAGGAAGTTGCAATCAATCTTTATATGTATTACATGTGACCAACACTAGGTAAATGTTTTAAAAAAATAGATAATTATAAACTAAACATACTAGGATTGATTTCAGAGTGAATGAACATGACTTAGAATTTAAATAAGTCAAGTCAAAACATACAATAGTTGTGAACTTGTGAACAATACTATTTCAAGTTACATCTATAAAGCGTTTCGTACTAAAGCACGCAGTAAGGATGCGGCTTAAAAGCCGTAGAATGAAGCCCGGCAATACACGAAGGGGAAAATTGCTTCGAGAAAAGTGGGAATTGGCCGGAGTTGGTCTGGAGTCGGATCAAATTCACTTAGTGTATCGTTTTGTTACTGCACTGGACGGTCTGTGATAATGGAATAAGATTTTTCCTTTTCTTAGCTGCTTCTTGTTTTTAATATGATCGGAATTTTTTTTAAAAGGCCTTGACAAACATAATTACATTTGTACTTTTTTTTTATTTCCCGCCGAAAGTTGTTCCAACTTCGTAAGCAGTAGCCCTCTTCCAATTAATGGCACAAAACCCTATTACACTATGCAGTATCAAGACAGTCTTACTAAGATTTAGCGTAGTGTAATAAGAGTGAGCAAGTTAGTCTGTCTAATTAGACGGACCGAGTGGGTTCGGCCGTGCTTGATTGTTTTCTTGCTGAATATCGCGTGGTGTAATAAGACTTAGCACGCTTAGACCGTTTACTCAGCGCGCGGCAGCAGCAGAATGAAGTCACGTTTTTGTTTGCTGTGGCGTGCACAATGACTTGCTCAAAAGAAAAGGAAGTGATTATTAATCTTATTGATGTGTAACGTGACGTTATACGTGATAGAGTCATGCTGCAGCTATATTAGTAGTATAGCTGTAGCACGAATGGGTCGGCTCGACCGGGGAAGGGCCACGCTCTCACAGAATACCAGCGTAAAATGGCAGCTTCATACTGCTGTGTTTCGTATGGTGAGTGTAGAGAACCGAAGACCCATTTTACTGGAAAAAAGGCATTCCATCTTAGTCCTCACGGGTGACGACGCATCTGCATTTTGATTCTTTATTGAGGATAAATGTAGATGTCTATGGGTCACAGCAACCACTTATCATCAGGTGGACTGTGTGCTCGTTTGTTACCCTTATCGTATAAAAAAAGGAAGATACGCTTCTTTTGGTTTTCACTGTAGCCTTGTCATCGAAGTTTTTATAAATTGCTAACACCACCCGGAATCCTTCTGCACGAAATGATTGGTTTAAATAATCTTTGTGATTTTTCTGCCATAAATATGGAACGTCTTTTTTTGAGCCATTCGTGCTACAACTATACTACTAATATAGCTGCAGCATGGTTCTACCACGTATGAAATCATCCTTTTGAATATATGGAGTAACTAATTTCAACAGATATTCAAACTCAGCAACCCCTATTCTAAGGTAGTTTCTTAAGTCAGATGGTTCCAAAACACTCAGTATTTGCATATTTGATAATTTTTTCCGTGACAGTAAATACTCCTTCAATCATATTTTTCTTTTCTTTTTTGTACTCCAAGTAATAGACGCAGCAAGAGCTATGGCGATTTTCTGGTGCTTTGAAAGTCTTCCCATGACACCGCGACAACCGTCACCGGCTACGTAGGCTTTGCAAATGGTTTAGCATGCGGTATTCAGGGCGGTGTAATAGCAAGCTTGTCTAATTAGAATATAAGACAGTCTTAATAAGACTGTCTTGATACTGCGTAGTGTAATAGTCCTATAAGTCTCCTGCACCTATCGACATCCTGCATGACTTACCAGGTCGTCACTCCATCTATTATATGTATATTTTACATCTAG
The DNA here is from genome assembly GCA_033319125.1 of Parnassius glacialis. Taxonomy (NCBI): domain Eukaryota; kingdom Metazoa; phylum Arthropoda; class Insecta; order Lepidoptera; family Papilionidae; genus Parnassius; species Parnassius glacialis. Next base: position 14,165,954 of record JAVANC010000024.1, on the reverse strand, counting down.
TATATCATAAGATTATATGCATATATCCTATAATTTAACGTTTAAAGTTACTTCACATATTCGTTTATTGTTTAATAAGACAGTTACATGTTACTCTTCCACGTATAAAGAATGAATAATAAAAGAGTGACAGCAAGTTTATGCTGCAGATGTCAATGACAGACTTGGCAAGGGACGTCTCTATCGGCATAGTTGGGTTATATTGAAGATGGGCCAAGTTAACATAATGATTATTCCTTGTTCCTACTTTCAATGAATCTTTTCTATATAATAATAACATTAGCGTATTTCAACTTATTATCCATACTTTTTTATTTTTTTATTTAACAAAATTAAAGCCAAAGATTTTATTGTTAAAATATCATCAATTTTATACTATGAGCAAATTAAGTAGAAACAAAACGTTTTTTTTTTTTAATTAAGTAATTAAAATATACATTTGTACCTGAAAGAGGCTGAGTTCTAAGCCATAAATTATTTTTTATAGAATAAGGGTGACAGTCCACCTGAAGGTACGTAGATGTTGTGGATTTATAAAAATGTGCAAGTTTTTATTTATGCTTATATATAATAATTATGCTCACGATGTCATAATTCAAGATAAAAACAATACCATTAAATAAATTATTGGCTGATTAAACTAGACATAAATAACAGTATAATTGAAAAGGACGCGGGTCTTGCTTCTCAATTCGGCTGCGAAGGACACAATTGAAAAGGACACGGGGAAATGGTTTGTGGTCACGGCTCGTTCAGCAGCGAACTTCATAACCCCCTAAGTCGCCTACGTTGGGTTCGGGAACAACGTATGTGAACCCCGCAACGGAGTAACACACATGGGCGTCGACTTCTTCCTTTTCTTCAAATAGGTTCAGGCGGGGATTACGGGTCTTCCGAAGTCGTCCCGGTCCTAACGCCTAAATTCTTCAATATGTGCCGCTCCGGCGACACCAGAAGGACTGTATTTAATTTTAAAGGTGAAGGATCCCTTTGGAATATAACAGTAATTATCTTCAAACCGCTCCGTGAGAGAGTAATTACTTTCCCTATCACTTCCCTATATGCTTTTCTTTCTTGATTATATTATATACTGGTAGCTGGTCCCGAACGATTTACATGATTTTTTTTTGCGCCCGAAGCAATTGGAAAAGGGCTACCCCGTAGGGAGGCGGAAAATGCATTACGCATACCACGATAGCCGGTCTATCGTGGTTATGGGGGACTCACTGCCTACAAGGGGAACCTAAGTGATACCCCCTAAAAACCGCCTTTGAGGACTGGCAACCAGCTGTTTAAAGCTTCTTATGCCGTATCTAAAGCGACTCTCTTTTGGGAAAAGAGAGCGCAGGCAGCTACAAACCGCTTAGGCTTAGGGAGTGCCTACGAAGGCAAATTAATTTTGAATAATTTAATTTAATTAGAATTGGCCTGAGCCGCCAGCAGGTAGTTCAGGTCGTTTGACAATTTATTAGGCGGGTCCCAGAGAGTGTTTCTCGGCCTGCGGACGCGATAGCGGGAGTGGGGCTGCATAAATAGCTGCCTCACGAATGAGTGTGTTAGTATGCGACTCTGAAACTTTGAAGAAGTTTTCAGAGAGTTTTTTAATAAATTGTTGAATTGTTGGGATTTCTAAGTCCCGATGAAGGTCGGCATTACGGACGTACCAAGGTGCGTTCGCAGCTCGACGACAGAAGAGGTTTTGAACTACTTGGAGTTCGTTAATAATTTTAGGGTCAGCGTGTGCAAATATAAGGGCCGCGTAAGACATTACTGGTCGTATACAAACCTTATAGAGGGTTCGCTTATTTCTTAAAGACATTTTACTATGTCGGCCCAACATACTGTTAAGCCTACCTAGATAGAAACGAGCTAGACATGTTACTCTTTTGACATGAGGCTCGAAAGTGAGCCTTTAGTCAAGGGTGACACCTAAATATTTAGCTGACGTATGCCAGGGGACAGGGGTCCTTAACATACGTATTGGTGGAATATTTTTATGATTCTTGTTACGGCGTCGTTTAAAATCGAATTGAACTGCGGAGCTCTTCTCCGGGTTCACATTGATGCGCCATTTTTGGAACCAATCTCCTAGGTCATCGACTGACTTTTGGATCTTGTTCCTTGCGGAAGATAGCATATTACTTTTGCAGTAAAGAGCAGTGTCATCTGCGAAGAGCGAGAGCTGTACACCATTCGACGGGATTGGAATGTCGTTGGTGTACAAGATGTACAGGAGGGGAGCTAGTACTGTTCCCTGAGAAACACCAGCTTTAATGGGGCGCTGAGAGGATAACGTGCCTTCGTGTCTAAAACGAAAGGTACGATGTTGTAAGTAAGAGGCCACGAGACGTACTAGACGATCGGAGAGTCCTATTCGATATAATTTGAATATAAGGCCTTCGTGCCAGACTCGGTCGAAGGCTTTGGCAATGTCGAAAAAAACCGCGATTGTCTTTTGTCGACGTGGATAAAAACCGCTGAGGTCCACAATGCGGTGAACTTGTTGGGGACAAGAGTGTTTCGCTCGGAAACCGAATTGATGGGGAATGATAAGAGGGTCACCGTCTGTGGGAAACAGATGGCGCCTCATGCGTTTTTGGATGACTCTTTCAAAGAGCTTGCCCATGGCCTTGAGGAGGCTAATGGGACGATGACTAGAGGGGAGGTTAAGTGGCTTGCCTGGCTTGGGAATACCAATGACAGTTGCCTCTTTCCACGTAGTGGGAAAGTAACTAAGATTGAAGCAGGCGTTAAAGATAATAGATAAGAGGGTTAACACCTGCTCTGGAAAGTGTTTAAGGGCTTGGTTGGATATGCCATCCGCGCCCGGAGCCTTTTTGGACTTAATCCCTCTGATGAGGGATGAAATCTCATCATTGGACACAGTGATAGGGTCGGAGGCTGTGGGGTGTGAGTTCCGGCGGCGGACCTCATACTACACTTCCTGAATATGTGAGGGGTCGACAGAATGAGAGCTAGGAGAGCATTGTGAGGCAATGCTGTCTGCAAAGCACTCAGCCTTTTCGCCGTCCTCGAAAGCAACCGTACCGTCGGGGCGGGAGAGAGGGGGAGTGTGAGTTATAGCGTCTATACGGAGGGCTCTAGCCATCTGATAGTACGCTGTATGAGAGGGAGATATATTCTCCATGAGTTCACTCCTTTGGAGGTCTCGAAATTCAGAGAGGCGGAAACAGAGTTCTCGTTGAAGACGATTTGCCGTATGCCTATATTCGGGGGTGGGATATTTTGCTGCTCTCCGGAAAGCAGCTTTTTTAGCTTTTAATAGGTTGCTAATATGTAGGGGGAGCCCACTATTATTAGCAACCAGGACGACCCTTTCATTCTCCTTAAGGGAGGATTTAATTAGGGTTGAAAGTGAATCGACCGCGGTGTCGATTTTTTCGGGACTATCTAATTCTAAGTCCGACGATAGGTAGTTAGGGGAGTCCTGTGAGTCCATAGCTTTAGCTAGGGACTCCTTGAAAACCTTCCAGTTAGTGAAGGTTTTCGTGGTTAAAATAGGGGGTGGCTGATGGCCAAGAATAAGGGAGACCGGTCGGTGATCGGATCCTATATCGTCTAGTGTCTCAATTGACTGAGGTTGAGTGAAACTCCTTTGAGTAACGCAAAATCTAGTACATCGGGATTGTAATCGGTGGCATCGGGATAGTGAGTTGCACCGAGAGGACTGTGAACGGTAAGGACAAGAGACTGCGTGATATCAAGCAGTATCCTGCCACTACGGGTAATAGTACGGCATGTCCATTCAGTATGCTTAGAGTTAAAATCTCCAAACATAATGACTGAATTGCCTAGAGATAAAATGGCCTCAAAATCTTCTTTGAGGGGAAGGATTCCAGGGGGAATGTAACAGGAGGCTATGACTAAAGACTGATGTCTCGTCATAGCTAACCTGCATATCGTAGCTTCCATATTGGTAAGCTGCGGAGTATCAATATGAGAGCAATGTAGTGTCTTCTTGTAATAAATGGCCGTGCCGCCGCCTCGGCGGTCGGGCCTGTCATTACGAAGAAGAGAATAATTATTAATTGAAAGGCCTATAGTGTCCTTAGATTTTAAGAATGTTTCCTGTAAGAGGAGGATATCAGCTTCGCGATCTCGAAGGAAGAGCTTAAGCTCTGGGAAGGTATTCCGCAATCCGCGAATGTTAAATGAAATAAGCGATAACCCTTTAGGCTTGACACGACCATGACTTTTAGGCAGAGCAGAAGGCTCTGTCATTGTAAGCTAAGTTAATTAAGTTAACTTAACTTACAACGAACGCAATAGATTATTGTGCTCTACGAGAGCCAAAAGACGGTCCTGAGGGGACCGAGCAGCGCGCAATTTGCTCGCTAATACAGAAATTTCATTGACGTCGATGTTCCTTATCGCGGCGTAAACCGTGTTAAGGTCATCGGCGATTGACTTGTTTGATGGCGATTGTTTCTGCTGCGGAGCAGAGATTGCTTGCGGTGGATCAACCTTTTTGGGGCCCCAGGGAAATACTGGGGCTTGCGAAGGCTTTGAGAAGCTCGGAGGTGACCTAATAGGTGCCTGTGGTGGTTTTATGGGACCCTGAGGGGGTCGTGCGAAGCCCTGAGCCGGTTGGGATAAGCCCTGACGGGGCTTCCTAACGTATAATGCCGGGAATGAACGGTCATTGACCGGCGGTGGGACCTGCCTAAATGGGCGAGGACGAGGAGCGCACGGGCATCCTCTGTAGCTTGCCGGGTGGTCTGTCTGCTGGCACAGGACGCACGCGGACGGGGATATGACATCTTTACCCCGGGGACACTCTTTGGTGTTATGTGGGTCTAGGCACTTAACGCACCTGGGTGGGGCGGAGCAATTGGCCGCCGCGTGACCGTATAGTTGGCAGCGGTGGCACTGCGCCGGGAAACCACGCCTATGCGGTGGCTCAACTTTAACTCCAGACAAGCCGCACACAGTACGTACTTGCCGGAAAATAGTTTTTGCCTCCGGAACATTAGCTAAGATAACTAAGACTAACAGATATCTTAACCCGGTTCTGCTGTGCATTTTATGCACAGCCTCAACGGGGAATCCTTGTGACTTAAGGTCATCAAGGATCTCCTCGTTGGATAGTTCGTATGGGACGCCTCGGATGACGGCCCTGACTTTACGCTCTTCCGGAAGAGCGTATCTTTGTCTTTGTTTTTTTTAAAAAACGTTACCCCCACACTAGGATTTTCTCTTGTATCGTGGAGGCAGTTTACAAACACAAATTGCACAAGGACAAACATCCAGACCCGGAACAATTATTTGTAGGCCATACAAATAATTGTTCCGTGCGGGACTCGAACCCGCGCCCCCCAGCGCAAGCAACTCATTGCTAAGCCACTGCGCCACGGAGCCGATATGATACACGGAACGGATATGTGTGATATGATACACGTTTATTGGTAAATAATCTAGTAAGCGGCGAAAATCGTCTAACGATTGCGGAACTATTTTTATCGCGACGCCCATGTTAATAGCTTGATCGTACTTGATACCGGTATCATAGCAGATCTTGCTGAGTCGTGTGAATGCTGCCTTGTCTCTCAAAAAGACAGGGGACGGGACTTGCTTCTTTGCAAGTTGGGGAGCGCAACGCATGGCCGGTTTCGACGGCGCTGGGATGTCTAACGACTTACGGGAGGTCGGGGCAGCGGCGGGGGCTGCGGAGGTATACGTGGCAGCTAGGGCTGCGGGGGCTGAGGCAGCGGCGGGGTCTACGGGGGTGGGGGAGCAACACGGGCCGCTGCGGCGGGGGGCGAACGATTTTTCGCGCCGCGCTTCGCTGCGCGCTTTGACGACACCGTGGTGAACGATTCGTTTGAAGCACCGGTGTCATCAGAGTCAGAGGACTCCGATGTCCTGGTGCTGGACTCTGTGGCGGACCTCTTCCGGGAGGCAGATACCGATGACGTTGACGCGGAGTCGGAGTGGGAGCACTCCATATCAATCTCCAGCGGGGAGAACGAGTTCCGGGACTCGAGATGAGCAGCTAAAACGGCCGGCTGCTGGTTTGCCTGACGGGCGGGAGAAGCCAGAAGGGCTAGGGCGGCGGCAAGCGCCTGCGGGTCATCCATCCTGTTGATGGCCTCCAAAAGGGACGATTTTAAGTCCTGAGTGGACATTTTTAGGGATTTAGAAGTTAACTAACTTAGGGACAGGGATTTACCGTTCTGAGAAGAACGGGTCGTTTTCTAATAACGGTAAGGGCGGGGGTCAACCGCTCTCAAAAGTGCGGGACTTTCTATAACAAGAAACAGAAACCCTGTTCTCAAAAGAACGTGTTCTAAAAAACACTATACACGACAAATAATTATAATAAACTAATAAACTTATAAATTAACTAGTATCTACTTATATAAAAGAAGTGGTCAGTCAGACCTCCCCGACCGAGGGCGGGGGGGTAAGAACAGTGTTAGCGCTAGCTATCTAGCGCTAACACTGTTAGTAGCGCGAGGCGCGGAACGGGCACTAACGTAGGGACGTTAGCGCGCGCGGACTACCTGGACACGACCGCTCGAGAGTGATCCCACAGACGAGATGATTTACATGAAAGTCAATCTAACGGGGTATCAAAAAATCTATACTCGAAAGAGAGCCGCGCTCTCTGTGCGATTTACAACTCAATTACATTAAATTTGTACTATCACTCCCTCACGGTTTGCCCAATATCCTTATTTGTATAAGACATACATTTATACATTTTATTTATAAAGATAACACAAAAAAATATCTATACTACAATATACATTACATTTTTATATCACAAAAAACCTTTTATTTATTCAACAAAATATGCCTATTTTACAACATATGCACCAAGTTAGAATTCTTAAATATCTAACATATAAGGTTGAAACAATGTTCTTTATTTGAAAATACAAATCTCTTAACTAATACAATAGTTTAATTCACATCTGTCCTATATATTTTACTATTTAAAACACTTTTAAATTTCTTATACAAAACTATCAATATTTCACTATTTTATAGGAATTTTAAGTGGAATTAACACAGAATTCACCTATTTCGCTCATACAGTCAATCTGAAACATTTTACAAGTCAATTTTTACATAAATTGCTGAAATTTACAAACATTTAAATTTCCACTTATTCAAACTTTGATTTTACAAATTAGCGTGCTGTTGTCCTCTGCAACTAAATGAACAACTAACTTTTACCCCACTCTCTGTTGTCGGTAAAATAGGTGGCAATTTTAGCCCGTTTCTCTGCGGTCTATCAACACAAGATGAGTAACTAACTTTTATACGACCCCTATTGTCGGTAAGGTGACTTCCAATAAGAATCTCTTATCAGACATCAAGGCTGTTATCAGTCACCGTGTTATCAGACCAAAACAAAGGAAATATTTTACAAGCTAAACTTTGAAAATAAACATTTTATTTTCATACAAAACGTATCAAACTTATATAAGACAATGCTTATGTAATTATTTTACATTAATTTCACTTATACACAAAGTGATTATTTTGACCGGGGAACAAATCCTGGTCTCTAACTTTATTTTAGTATTTCTTTAAATTTTTCCTACTATTTGAAAGGTGGTCTCAACCGGGGAACTGAACCCGGAAACATAATTTATATCTTAAAAATTCCCTTTATGAATTTATTAAGAAAATATTATTAAGAAAACGACGAACTATTCCGACCTGGGAATCGAACCCAGGATTTTCAAATTATTAATTCGACATTCCTTTAAGATTTAACTAAGCGTTTTCTTATAAGATTATCATTGCTCGACAAACTGTTTTAGAAGTTATTCATAATCGGTTAACTAATAAATTGAAATGTTTTTATAGACGCGTCGCCAACAATCTCCCCCCCGTGCATCAGCACCATAATTTGGGAGGCGTCGCGGGTACCAGGACTATTATTCTGGATGTAGGTCTCCTCAAGATACCTGTGCTAGTAATGACGTCAACCACTCTGATGTGACCGTCTGGTCCCGGTAGCGTCCTATTAATCTTGCCTTTCGGCCACGTATTTCGTGGCAACGAATGATCTATTATCAAGACAATATCACCCTCTTTAGGTTCCATGAACTTTCCGTTATCACCCGTTCGAGGTAGTAAAGTAGGCATGTCCTCTTTCAGCCATCTCGTCCAAAAATGGTCGTCTAACCTCTGAGCGGCTTTCCAATTGGGCTGACCCGTCAGATGTCGCTCTAAAAATAATCCAGGTGGTCGATCACCACATGAGCGTCCGAGAAGAAAATGATTGGGTGTCAAACCCTCTTCAGGACTATCCATACTGAATGTTACCAGAGGTCTGGAATTTACAGTATGCTCTGCTTCTAAAAGCAACGTATGCAGAACCTCCTCTCGCGGGCTCCTTTCTTTGAGCGTAGCGGTCAACGCAATTTTAATCGATCTTATTAACCTCTCACAAGCACCACCCATGTACGGTGCTCCGGGAGGTATGAATTTCCATTTAATATATTTTCTAAATGACTCGTTTTTCATGCCCTCATAGCACTCTTCGCATGCTTGCAATAATTATTTATTTGCAGCTTTGAAATTCGTCCCGTTATCGCTGTATCTAACGGCTGGTTTTCCTCTTCTGGCGATAAATCGCCTTAACGCCATTATCATTAACGCTGGTGTCAATGAGGCTGCTAACTTCAGATGTACTGCTCTGGTGGTCAGACACGTGAATAAAACACCCCAACGTTTTTCGTGTCGCCTTCCCATAGTCACACTCATAGTTCCGAAATAATCTACTGCTGAGCATGCAAAAGGTAGTTCATGATGAGCTATTCTCTCCAGAGGAAGGTTTCCTTGTGGCACGTTCTGCGGATTTGACCTGTATGTCCTGCACCACTGACAATGATGTGACACACTTCGTACTACGTTACGTAAGTTCAAGACATAAAATTTTTGGTTCACCTCATTCATCACCGTCTGGTGATTGGCATGTCCAAAATGATGATGAACTTCTCTAATCATCATTTTAACGATTTCGTGTTTACCGTCTAATATGACAGGTTTTCTACTTTCTTCAGTCAAATTAGACTTGAAAGGTAAACGCCCATTTAAACGAAGTAAGTTATCTTCTCCTATTTCCATAGATAATTTACTTAAGCGTGAACTTCTATCAACGCTTTTGCCTGCTTTCAAGCATTTTATTTCCGAATGGAAACACTCGTCTTGAACGAACTTCCAAATTAATAATTCAGCTCTTTTTAAGAGCATTATGCCCAACGCGCCATCGGGTGCTTTAACCGACTTTGCTAAAATTTCGTTGGAACACATAACCGACTTTTCGGCTGCACTCCGTCCCTTAACCGACTTTCTTAAACTCTTGAATTTTTCTACCGCTTGTAAGGTGCGTGTAGTTGCCCCAAGGAATTTCTTAAAGCTGCTAAATCGTCCGTAGTCGGGTAGACTTAACGGCTCTTGTTTTCTTAGCGTATTTATGCCTTTCGGCGATTTTTCTTCACCCGTTTCTAAGCTATTTATGGTGTCCACTTGTTTGGGCAATAAATCAGGACTTGTCCTGAGGAATTCAGGTCCTTGAAACCAGTGATCACTTTCATCGAAGGTAGAAGTAAAACTTCTAGTGGCGTCTTCTACCACGTTTTGTGACGTCGGTACCCATCGCCATTTACATGGTTTACTGTGGTCTTCGATCTCAGCTAATCGATGAGCAACGAATGGTTTAAAAGTGCGAGGATCAGACTTAATCCACGCTAACACTGTACGTGAGTCCGTCCAAAATATTCGTTCGGATATCTCGTACTTGCTCTCTTCTTTAACTGATGCAGCTAATCGGCTGCCCATAAGAGCAGCTTGCAGTTCAAGCCTTGGAATAGAAATTGGCTTCAGCGTCGCTACTCTTGCCTTTGCGGCGATCAGCGTAATCCGCCTTTCTCCTAGCTCATCCGTGGTGACGTAATACACCGCGGCGGCGTATGCTTTCTCACTAGCATCCGTGAAAGTGTGTAACTCTCCCTTGCCGACGCCTTCAGCAACGGGTCTAGGTACTTCTAAATGACCTAATTTCTTCACTTCCGATATCCATTTACAAAATAACACGTGTAATTCGTGTGGAACTTCTTCATCCCAAGAGATGCCTGTCCTCCATACTTGCTGGATTAGCGACTTCCCTTAAATCTTTATGGGTGATGCGAGTCCTAAAGGATCGAAGACTGACATCACAGCGCTAGTTATCTCCCTCTTCGTAGGCGGTCGTAAACCTTCCATCACCTCTTCCTGTGTTACGAAGACTTATGGAGAAACTTATTACATCTCGTTTGATATTCCAGATCAAACCTAAAGTGCGTTCTGTGTACTCCTTATCTCCCAGCGAAGCACTGTCGCTCTTTTATTTATTTTCCATTTTACATAAAACCTCGGGTTGGTTACTGGCCCATCCCCTTAGTTGGAAAGAAGCACGTTTATGTAATTCATACATATCGTTTACTATCCTTTCGGCCGTCGTCACGTCGGGAAATGCCTGTAGATAGTCATCCATACCTGTACTAATGGGTGTCCCTCAGGGCTCAATTCTCGGCCCATTCCTGTTTCTAGTGTATATTAATGACTTACCTTCTATTGTAGAGGATAATCATGATATAGTATTATTTGCTGATGATACTTCTTTGATTTTTAAACTTAAACGTCAATCATTTAAATGTGACGAAGTGAATAATGCTATATCAAAATTAGTGCATTGGTTTAACGTTAATAATTTACATTTAAACGGAAATAAAACTAAATGTATTAAATTTACAACAACGAATGTTAGAAATCTAAGTACCAATGTGTTTTTAAATGGGGAAGAACTGAGCCCTGTTGAATCCACTGTTTTTCTTGGCATCACTCTCGATGCAAAGCTTCAGTGGGGCCCCCATATATCCAAACTAGCAAGCAGACTAAGTTCTGCAGCCTATGCTGTAAAAAATATTAGAGGTCTCACTAGTGTCGAGACAGCTAGATTAGTTTATTTCAGTTATTTCCATAGCATAATGTCTTATGGGATTTTGCTATGGGGAAATGCGGCTGATTCAGAAACTATTTTTGTTTTACAGAAGAGGGCCATTAGAGCTATTTACAACCTAAAACTGAGAGAGTCTCTTAGAGATAAATTTAAAGAAATAAATATATTAACTTTGGCCTCTCAGTATATTTACGAAAATTTAATGTATGTTCACAAAAACAAAGGTAGTTTTAGTAAAAAAAAGTGATGTGCATTCTGTAAACACTGGGAACAAACACAAGCTAGTGATACCAGTTTCTCGACTCCACAGAGTCAGTAATTCATTCTTGGGGCAATGTATACGCTATTACAACAAGGTCCCGGAAAGTGTACAGGCTCTCTCCATTAGCAAGTTTAAATGTTTTGTTAAATTGAAACTGTATAAAAAGGGTTATTATAGTATAAATGAATACATGGTTGATAATAACCCCTGGGAATGAGGTGATCGCTTCCAAGCTGTTTCTAAAATAAATTTTGTACTTATATAGTTAGTACAACCATTATTGTAAAATTTGCTTTAAAAAAAAAAGTCCCGCTGGGTTTCTTGCTGGTTCTTCCTAGGACAGAGGTTTTTTTTTCGAACCAGTGGTAAAGTAAAAAATGACTTTCAATAAGAATTACACATGTGATCTATATTGAATAAAAAATTATTCTATTCTATTCATATAGAAATTGCTTTCGGTCGCGGAAGCTGCTTCTGGATAGAGATGTGCGTTATCCTGCGCATTTCTATTCTTCACATATATAGCGATGCATGGTGATGATGACGTCATTCTATACTCTTCCGGTGGCGCGTCACGATTGTGCCGCCATAGGAATCGAAGACTGTCCCTGTCTTCTTCACGAATTTTCACTTGCAGGAACATTTCTTTAATGTCTGCCATCACTGCCACGCTCCCTTCTCTGAATCGTAGCAGAACGCCAAATTACGACTTCAATAAGTCCGGTCCGGTTAACAATGCATCGTTGAGACAACGTCCGCCCGTCCTTGCGGCGGCGTCAAAAACTATCCTTATTTTCCTTTTTTGTGGGTGGGTCACTGCGAAGTGAGGAAGATACCACGTGCGTGGGGAAATGGAAATATGGTTCGCTTTCTCTGCGTAACCGTTAACAATGAGATTTTCGATTTGCTTCTCATATTCTTTTTTCAACTCGCTATTTTTATCGAGCTTCCTTTCGATATTAAACAGGCGACTTTCAACCTGTGCTTTATTTGACGGCATGCATTCATTATCCGTGCGCCATAACAAAGCAGTCTCGTACCTATTATTAGGTATACTACATACCGTTTTGTTCAAAATATTCAAAGCTCGTTCTTCTGGGTCGTTTGCGGGCTTACGCGCAGATACTCCCAAAGATTCCAAACTAAAATAATCCTTGATTAACTTCTCCATGTCCTCCTCCTTCTTGGTGAAAATGTGGTTAACAATCTTGATTGGTTTAATGCCACCCGATATGTGACCATGTAAAACCCATCCAAGTTTGGTGGGCGATGCTACAGGTAGGTTCTTACCTCCTGAAATTAATTCACGAGTAACTATGAGATGCCAATTGTCCTGGCCAATTAGTATGGTAGGTCTGGACCTCTCATAAATTAACTCGTCCTTAATCGGTGTCAAATGAGAACATCGTTGCAATAATTATCGGCTTACCGACTGCGGAGAAAGGTTAAGTGACTTAATTGTTTGTACACTTATCTCCTCTAAGCTTTTCGAGAAAATGCCTTTTATTTTAACGTTTAAGCGATACGAACTATTGTCGTTAATTCGCTTACCTCCTGCGGCTTCAATACGTAATTCTTCTTTACGTCCGCGAGGCGCTAACTTCTGAGTCATCCACTCCTCTATGAGTGTCATGGTCGATCCTTCATCCAGAAGAGCTGTGGTCTTGACCTTTCCTTTAGGTCCATACAACTCGACCGGTATTATTTTTAAATATGCACATGCCAGTGCATTTACTGTACTAACAGTTGTAATTTGAGCCTCTTTACCCCCCTCGTCTCTTTGCGGCGAGGTATTTTTATTGGGGTATCGATGTAGCATTCGATGATGTGCCATTCTACATCCCTCTACACCACAATTTTTCGCCTTGCACTCTAACCTCCTATGGTTAGGTGACAAACATTGGAAACATATTTTCGCCTTTTTAACCGCTTCCCATTTTTCGCGATTATTCATATCCTTAAATTTGTAACAACTCACTATACGAGGGGTGATCCAAAAGTAATGATAAAGAAAATAAAACACGGTAATTAAAGTTAAAATAATAATTTATTTTTCTACATAGTCTCCTAACAAATCAATACATTTAGTCCATCTTTTTTCTAAACCCAGGATTCCCTTTGAAAAAAATTCTTTGTCTTGACCCTCCCAAAACGCTTCAACAGCGGCCATTACTTCGCTATCGTCTTCGAATTTCTTGCCTCGGAGGCGTTCCTTGAGCCGAGGTAAGAGGTAAAAATCACTAGGAGCTAGATCTGGCGAATAGGGAGGGTGTTCGAGCAGTTCGAATCCCGTTTCTTGAATGGCAGCCATCGCAACTACGGCTTTATGAGCCGGTGCGTTGTCTTGGTGAAACAGCACTCCAGCTCGCAATTTGCCGCGTATTTTTTCCTTAATGGCCTCCCGTAATCTTCTTATTTGGTCTGCGTAGTAAGAGCCCGTAATAGTCGCTCCATTTTCCAAATATTCCACCATAATTATGCCATGAGCGTCCCAAAAAACGGATGCCATAACCTTTCCCGCCGAACTTGAAACTTTGAATTTCTTTGGCGTCGGTGAGGAGGCTCGCTTCCAAGTCATCACTTGTTGTTTCGTTTCAGGATCAAAATGGTGGATCCAGGTCTCGTCCATAGTCACAAAACGGAACAAAAAATTTTCTTGATCTGCTTGGAACTTTTCGAAATTGACCCTCGAAATGTCAAGTGGATTTTTCTTTTGCTCGTCGGTTAACATTCTGGGTACCCAACGCGCAGAGACCTTATTCATATGCAACTCGTGCGCAAGGATTCTTTGAACGCTGCCATATGAGATCCCTGTGACCTCAGCTACATGTCTGATGGTTACTCTTCGATCTGCCAACACAACATCTTCGACTTTTTTCACGTTGTCTTCAGTGAGGTACGTGGATGGGCGTCCTTCGCGATGTTCATCTTCAGTGGATGATCTATTTATATGATTTTTTTAGGCTGACGTAGTGAGTATATAAGAAAGCAAAAAATATTTTTTTTGCATTTTTATGCAGATCTTAAGTAACCTATTATCATTACCTTTGGATCACCCCTCGTAGAGTGTTCCTTGTTGCATATAACACACTTATATGTTACCCGACTTACAGGCTTATTCTGGGTTATCATAACCACTTGTCGGTTGTGCCCTTTATTATTTCGGCGTTCATAACACTCGCTCTTAAAACGGTTGCGTACAGACCCTTTTGCAGTGTGTACGGTTTGCTTCCTGAATTCAGGACGTTTCCGCTTATCTGGCACATTTTCATTGCTTAAGGACGTTCCAAATTGTTCACTCAATGAATTCAAAAACTTGGCCATCTTCTGTAACTCTGGCTCCAAAGGATGCTGAGCTCGATATTCGAACCATTTAAATTTAATCATAGTTCCAAGCTTCTCCACTATACGGCTTACTAACTCCGGTGAGTATAAATAACTGTGGTTGGTTCAGCGCTTGTATTGCAGCAACCATGTTCGTAATGCGACTTGCAAAAGAAGCTATATTTCGGCAATCTTCTGCCAATCTTGGCATACGCTTTACATTCTCGATTTCGGCTAGAATGAGCATCTCAACCCTACCGAATCTTCTTTCGAGAGCGTTCATTATTTCTTCAGGTTCACACAAAGTAAACAACAATGACTTAACCGCTTCCTTAGCGGTGCCCTTTAATGCCGTCCTAAGGCGTACGACATTCTGCACCCCTGAAAATTGGCTTCTTGTGTCTTCAAACACCGTTTTGAAAATTATCCATTCACCCGGGTCTCCATCGAAGACCGATAATTCCTGGAGGAAATGAAGCTGGGAAGACTTATCTTTAGCCGCTATCTTTATTGCACTCACAATCGCTTCGGTCAATTCTGACACCTCACACGCGTGTGCCTTCTGTGCATTTCCTAGGTTGCGCTCGACCTCCGCCCCTTTGCGGCGTGATCCCTTACACGCTTCCTTATCAGTAATGTCGGGTTGCGTTACACTAACCGGCGCGCTCATTATGGTCTGTTGAACTCCTCACGAAAGGTTCCACCTGAGTATTCCGCTCTTCATCATCCTCACTCGAGTCGGCTTCCTCTTCTCGGTTGAGACGTGCCAACTCCAATTGAGACTTGGCTAAGGCAGCAGCTGCCTGTGCTCGTTCGAGCTCTGAGCGTTCGAATTTAATCCGCGCCTCTAATTCGGCTTTCAGCCTCGCCGATCGCGATGACCTACTACCTCTCTGTGACCCTTTGTCACTAGTGTGCCCGATTACTGTTCTCGACGATGCCGCTTCTTCGGTCCCTTGACCTACTTTTTCGACTATCGTTTCACTCCTGGATATAACGGATTTCTGTGCGGTGCTGGTCTGCGTACCACTGGTGACCGTCCTGTTGCTTGTCGTTGCCACGGACGCCCTTGAGTCCCACGTACCTGTGGACGTATCGGTGGTGGCTCCACTTGAAGGAGTTGCCCCACTCGAAGCAGTAGCTGTGGTCGCTCAAGATGATTCCACTTCTTTACCCTTTCTTGAGAGCCCTGTCCTCTTCCTGGTTCCCTCGCTCTTTTCGGTCTGGTCTTGTACCTTCTTCATCTTGCAGGAAGGTGATTGTTGGCCTACGGTCCTTACGGTCCCTACGGTCCCTACGGTCCCTACAGTCCCTACAGTCCCTACAACTCCTTACCTACAACCCTTCTACACCCCAACCTAACCCCACTACCCCTCCCCCCCCTTTATCACCCAACCCTACAACCCTACTCTGACTACCTGGACACGACCGCTCGAGAGCGATCCCACAGACGAGATGATTTACATGAATGTCAATCTAACGGGGTATCAAAAAATCTATACTCGTAAGAAAGCCGCGCTCTCTGTGCGATTTACAACTCAATTACATTAAATTTGTACTATCACTCTCTCACGGTTTGCCCAATATCTTTATTTGTATAAGACATACATTTATACATTTTATTTATAAAGGTAACACAAAAAAATATCTATACTACGATATACATTACATTTTTATATCACAAAAACCTTTTATTTATTCAACAAAATATGCCTATTTTACAACATATGCACCAAGTTAGAATTCTTAAATATCTAACATATACGGTTGAAACAATGTTCTTTATTTGAAAATACAAATCTCTTAACTAATACAATAGTTTAATTTACATCTTTTCTATATATTTTGCTATTTAAAACACTTTTAAATTTCTTATACAAAACTATCAATATTTCACTATTTTATACGAATTTTAAGTTGAAATAACACAGAATTCACTTATTTCGCTCATACAGTCAATCTGAAACATTTTACAAGTCAATTTTTACATAAATTGCTGAAATTTACAAACATTTAAATTTCCACTTATTCAAACTTTGATTTTACAAATTAGCGTGCTGTTGTCCTCTGCAACTAAATGAACAACTAACTTTTACCCCACTCTCTGTTGTCGGTAAAATAGGTGGCAATTTTAGCCCATTTCTCTGCGGTCTATCACTACAAGATGAGTAACTAACTTTTATACGACCCCTGTTGTCGGTAAGGTGACTTCCAATAAGAATCTCTTATCAGACATCAAGGCTGTTATCAGTCACCGTGTTATCAGACCAAAACAAAGGAATATTTTACAAGCTAAACTTTGAAAATAAACATTTTATTTTCATACAAAACGTATCAAACTTATATAAGACAATGCTTATGTAATTATTTTACATTAATTCCACTTATACACAAAGTGATTATTTCGACCGGGGACCAAATCCTGGTCTCTAACTTTATTTTAATATTTCTTTAAATTTTTCCTACTATTTGAAAGGTGGTCACAACCGGGGAACTGAACCCGGAAACATAATTTAACTAAGCGTTTTCTTATAAGATTATCATTGCTCGACAAACTGTTTTAGAAGTTATTCGTAATCGGTTAACTAATTAACTGAAATGTTTTTATAGACGCGTCGCCAACAATAATATATAATATGATATAAGGGTGACAAACGAGTAGACAGTCCACATGACGGTACGTACTTAAATGTTGTGGATTTATAAAAAAGTACTGTACGAGTTTTTTTATGTAAATATATAATAATTATGCTGTCAGTAAATTAACTGGCGAAGATATAACATAACATACTCGTTAAAACTCGTCCTTGTATCAACTTGACTAAAAAGATATCGTCAAGGATATTTAACCTTTATAATTCAAAGGTCAAAAAAACTAATTGCATTAAATGTAAGACTAATATTTTCAAGTCACCAGAAAAAATCAGACAGTAAAAGAAAAACAAGGCTGGTTCTCGGTCCAACTGAATAATATAAGAGTTAAGAATAACGAAGTAATAAGCCGCGAATTTAGTGCTAAAGCGGAAGCGGAGGTGTGAAAATATTTAATTGTTGTTGATTTGTTGCTGGTTAACATTTAGCGCTAAATATAATTTTTATATTTAACCTTCTTCTTTTTTGTCAGCCAGTAAATATCTGCTAGACATTGGACCTCTCCGATATAGGGTTAATTCTTAGTCTATATAATGGCGCTGTTACTGCGCCACAATGATGGAAAACGGACGAAACAAGCAGCGAAGCCTGAATCACGCTATCGAAGTGTTCGAACGACTTTGCATAAAGTAGTTAACAAACTACATTAACTCACGGCTGGCTGCACTATGCCCGGTGGTTGTTCTACTCTTTTACTTGGAAGTCTAAACTTCAGTTGCCATGATTTTCAGGTGGAATGACAATCGCAGTACTAGACGTCTTGCACCGTTGACATTACTATCGTTCTGACATTTCCCATAGTCGAATCTTATGACACTTACGAAACAAAATAGGGTGATAAATTCTTTTTTTTTTTGAACAAAACTGGTCTAAAGAGTAGAACATAGAGACTATAATTGCAGGCCGCGAGGCATTCAATCTTAGTCCCCGGAGGTGACAAAGCATCTGTAGCCTTTTTAGTTTGAATCTGGCTACAGTTGTCCATGGACTACAGTAGCAATAAGATTGTTTGTCACTAATTTTATTAAATATATATATTTAATAAAATTAAAATTAAATTAAAATTAAATCTCTGAGGAATTGTTCGGATTAATCCCAGCCGCCAAATTTCACGAACGCACATCGCGACAGAACTCCCGATACCATCCGCACCATCTGGATGATTGGCGGTCCACCACTGTGTGATTTAGAAGATGTTTTCTTCCTCGCACGACTTCCTTGTGGAATCGATTACCATCAGCGATTTTTCCGGACCGATACGACTTATGGACCTTCAAGAAAAGAGCGTACTCCTTTTTAAAAGGCCGGCAACGCATCTGCAATTCCCTCCCTGGTGTTGCAGTTGTTCATGGGCGGCGGTAGTCACTTACCATCAGGTGAGCCGCATGCTCGTTTGCCCCTCTCCTATAATATATATATTAAATTATTAAAATAATTTGTACCCATATATATATATATATATATATACTAGCTGACCAGGCAGACGTTGTTCTGCCCTTTCCGAACGACAATTTGCTTTCCCAAAAAAACTCCTGAAATTAGCAATAAAAAAATTGTTTCCATCTGATGAATACTTACAGCAACACGTGGTGGTTATACTACTAAATTGTAGCTTATATTAAATGTTTGTATTTTTAACATAGCGCCATCTATTGAATATTTACTCAATCCAATCAACAGATATCGTCATCTGACAGAATCGTTTGGAGCTAATAGAAAATTGTGACTGTCAAATAATAGGCAAACAATTTTCAATAAAATAATATTGTATTGCGACTATAAATTGAGATGTAAGCTATCCTATCTTTTAAGTTGGACCAAACTGCACACAGTGTGCACAATTTCATTGTAATCTGTTCAGTAGTTTAGGAGTCCATCGCGGACAAACAACGTGACACGTACTTTTTATATATAAAGATATATATATATATATATATATATGGGTACAAATTATTTTTACCAAGTTGTAATATAAACTTAATGTGAACCCATCATCAATGGTCGCAGATTACAAAAAAATGACAAAAATACGCACAAATGTTAATTAAAATTTTAGTAATCCGCTCCGCTTATCACGTAGTCTGACCCGGCGAATTCAATCAGTTTCAAGAGCACGGTGATCTCGACTGCTAAGGGCGTGTGCATAAATAACGCGGCAGCGGTCCGCGTCCGCCCTCATTCCCGGCTATGGATCCTTCAGGAGTTATTGCCCTCGACTGCGATAGATAGCCGGCTGCCACTGATGGAAACTGTGACTATTGCGGTTTTGCGCTAACACTGCCTTGCGATTTATAAGACATTTGTTTTCTATTATACCGAAAGATAAATATATCTTACATTTTTAGTACGTTCGTCATTTATAAAAATAAGAAATATATTTCATATGTATTACTAAAATTGACAGCTTCCGAGTTTTAATTTTTTTTATAATATATAATATTAAAAACTATAATAATAAAAAAAACTAAAACTAGAAACTTAATTATCATATTATAGTCCTACTTCCCGCGGTATCGTGCCAAGAACGCTCGCTGCGTTTCCCCGCTGAATGGCTATTACTTAGCCTTTGAGCGAGAAAAGAACCAGCCCGCTTATCACCAGCAGCAACGACCAGCCGCGGATGGAATTCCTTTAAGAACTTCACCGCACGTGGAACCCACGGACCGATAGTCTCTACAGCAAATGGCACAAATTTGTAGTCATCTCTCTGAGACTCATACTTGCGCCACTTACTTGGTTCAGCTGCTTGTGATGCCGCCCCGGCTCTAAACGAGGTACCCCTGAGATGAGAGGCCGCCAGAGTGTCTACGCAAGTAGCATCCCACACTAGGGCTTTACCTCTCTCCCAAGGGACCAATGTCATACCGTCGGGTCTCCTGCCATCGTGTCTAAATATTCCACAGAGCTCTAAAACCGAGGGAACATTTATAGAGACAAGAGCCCTTCGGATGACATCGTTCAAAGAACTGTGTCGTGAAAACCTACCAGCGCTTTTCTTACATGAAAGTCCGTGGAGCCCAAACTTGTCGACGCTGCTACCACAGGGGCACTCATGGGGTTGACAAAGCGCCGCTCCTAGTCGGATTCCTACGGCAATACGCAAGCTTTCCCCATCAAGTAATGTGCCGAGATTACTTGATGGTAAAGCGTGTAACCAGTGACTAGATTCCTTAGTCGAAACAACCAGAAGGCGTGCCTTATCTTGGTCACTATGAAAATTATGAAACAAATCTTTCTGCACGCCCCGTACCAACGGAATATCCCACTGTATTTTTGGTTAACTTCCAGTGAAACATTTTCACCGGGACAGAGCGTTTGCCATGTCTGCCCTGCCTCCGCAGCAAAGCATAGGTCTACTATGTTTATGAGTTCTAATACCAGTCAGATACAAACCATAATCGTAATCGAGGTTAGGACGAATTATTTATATTATAGCCTCTAAAATTTAGTCTCATCCCTTAATCACCTCACATACGACTGATTATCTATGCTTAAATCGTGTTTTACTATGCCAATATAATTCACAACTTAAACAATTCAACTTACGAAAACAAACCCGGAAGTCAATACTGTTACTCTATTACGAGAAAATGAAAATACCTTCCTATTTACGCATTTCACATAAGTAATCCTGTACAACGGAGAGCTTCCGCCCAAATTGGATAGAAGTCCAAATAAATGGTGCCAAACAGTACTACACTTAGGGAGTGATGAATGATCTACTTTGAAAGCTATTCATTGAATCGCTGACTTTTTCACCATATTTTTTTGGTTACAAATAACCTTAAAGGTTATTGTAATCTTAGTAAACAATAAATTACAAATTTGTTTATTAAGAACAAATGTAATGTTATAAATGCAAGGATAAATATTTCCCTTAAGAATATTTTTTGTTTATTCTTTAACATGGAAAGCCACATTGTTTCATAGGGATGATAGTATGTCATGCTTGGCAAGCGGGTTGAATAACGCAGATTTTTATTCATTTGAGTTGTTTTAGTAGGATGCTACTGACGATGCTACGACTCTCACGAGATCATAGAAGTTAGTGGCTTATCTTACGTCGCCATTTATCGATAACAGTAAAACCTATAACATGCCTTATGAGCAACGCGCGTAGGTATGTTCCACTAGCGCCTAAAAATCAAGATTCCAAAGTTGAAATCGTATCTACCAATCATACTGAACATATAAAAGATATAAAAAACACATTATCAGAAAGATACATGATTGTTTTTATTATTATTATTTTTAAATCTATCAATTCCTATTTTTACATAAAAAAGTGGTTTAAGAGGCGTATTACAAAAAAAACGCGAAATTACGAGGTTTCCTCGTTGAAATTGTATGTTTATCGTTCGTTGCTTGAAATAACAATTACTTGGTGAAAATAGTTCGTTTTCTCTTCTCAAATAAGCTCTGATCGGATTTTAGATAATTTATTTATTTAATCAGTAATAATCATTCTCCCGATGCATGTTTAGGCAAAAACTCTCGAAGACATGATTTGGGAGCTCTAATTTGTAGATTCTATTGAATATCTACCATCAAAAAAAATATTTTTATCTCCCAAATATCCTATACTTTAATAATAATGGAATACATTTTCGTTATATGCTTTTCACGCTAGGAAAAAAAATTCAACATAATTCTAAAAACGACCAAAAAAGCTTCGATACAAGCCTCTATATTTCCGAAGTTCTACATCACTTAGACGTAAAATTTATACCAAAATAATCACCAACATTTGCTTAAACTATACTATTATTTTTACTTTTTAAATCGTTACTATTATATTTTAATTAATTAAATAAATGTACTATATATTTCACTGCGCCGGCCATCTGCGATCATTAACGCGCGAGCGTTTGCCGAGGCTGGACCTGCGTCCGTTGATTTCGGGCGCTGCATCATTTCGATACTACCGTAGTGTGCATCGATTGCCTGCGACGCAGAGCGTCGTCAACTACGACCGCAATTTTTAATCGATCGGTTTAAAACTATTTTATATAGTTATAATTTAGATCACGTCTCTTCCATTAAATATGGTAGGGACAACGAGTCTGTAGCATTGGCACAATTGAGAAATCATGAAAATATTATTATAGAAAAATGTGGTCTATTCATTGACCTAGATCATTGTTATTTGAGGGCTTCACCTAATGGTTTATACAGCGACGGTCTTATTGAAGTTAAATGTCCTATTTCAGCTTTCGGAATAGATTCTGACACGGCCTTTCGACAAAAAAAAGTTAAAGGTTATAAATTCAGTGATTCAAGTGTAACATTAAATCAAAATAATGACTGGTTTTACCAAATCCAAGGCCAGCTTCATTTAGCAAATAAAAATGTCTGAATACTTGCCATAATATGTATTGGCCCAGATTATGCAGTAAAAGTACTAAAAATTTACAAAGACGACAAATTTTAGATTTTCAATATGTTACCCATGTTACAAGCTTTTTATGAAAAGTACCTACTGCCTGAAATAATCGACTCGAGAAAAGTTCGGTCAATGCCGTCGCAGCAAATATTTTTATTAATTGACTGTAAGTACCGATAAAAAATATTAGTTACATTTGGTTGTTATATTTATTAAAACAGGTTGCAACCGTTTATTTATTTATACCACTATTCTACCGGTTAATTATTCGATTACGGCGTAACAATTAAAATATTTATGTGTACTTATTTTGACACAAAATTTCATAAATAATGAATAATATATCAAAATGGTATATAATAATAAATTATATAATTATATAATAATAAATTAATCAGATAACATTAAAATGACACACAAAAAATATTCCATCCACTGAAGTCCATCCTAAGAAAACTTTGTATTATGGAAGATCAAGATCGTTTAATCGCCATACTCACAGTGTTATAGTGCGAGCGAGTGAATAGATATGAAAGAAAGTATCGGTCGCGTAGCTTGCCGCCCGCTCGGTGCGTAAAATACCTAAATTTGCGAAACGCTGAAATGTAAGAGGGCTCTTAAGTGGCTTAGGGTATAGATTTATCAAGTCCGCTTTGAGGGGTAAACACGATAACTTTTGAAAATATCAATTGTTCAACTCAATCTATTTTTTAAACTTTTCTTTTTTTATATAGGAGAGGGGCAAACGAGCATTCGGTTCACCTGATGGTAAGTGACTACCGCCGCTCATGAACAACCACAACACCAGGGGAATTGCAGATGCGTTGCCGGCCTTTTAAAAAGGAGTAGGCTCTTTTCTTGAAAGTCCCTAAGACGTATCGGTCCGGAAAAATCGCTGATGGTAATCGATTCCATAAGGAAGTCGTGCGAGGAAGAAAACATCTTCTAAATCGCACAGTGGTGGACCGCCAATCATCCAGATGGTGTGGATGGTATCGGGAGTTCTGCCGCGATGTGCGTTCGTGAAATCTGGCGGCTGGGATTAATTCGAACAATTCCTCAGAGCACTCCCCGTGGTAAATGCGAAAGAAGATGCAAAGAGATGCAACATCTCTTCGCAGCGCCAATGAGTCGAGCCGATCGGAAAGGACTTGGTCGTCGACGATTCGAGCCGCTCTGCGCTGGATGCGGTCAAGTGGAAGGAGCTGGCACTGGGGGGCTCCTGCCCAGAGATGGGAACAGTATTCCATGTGAGGCCGAACCTGCGCCTTGTAAAGCTGCAGGCGTTGTGCCGGCATGAAATACTGTCCCGCTCTGCTAAGCACGCCAAGCTTTTTAGAGGCCAATTTGGCCTTCTCTTCCAAGTGACCACGAAACTGTACGTCACTCGATATGTCGACGCCAAGGATTCCGATACTGGCTGAGGCAACTAGGGGAGTGCCTTGAAACTGAGGAGATACGACAAAGGGGTTCTTTTTAGCGGTAAACGCGCAAACTTGTGTCTATCATGTAGGAAGCCATAGAATGTAAATGGCAGTTTAATTTGGTTTTCTTTCGTCATAATTAATTTTTCTCGGCTGATAAATGCCGAAATTTTCGGTGTTTTGAGTAGCCTTGTATTAATTTATTTTACTAAATACACTTTGCCTCACTCCGGGCCACAGAGTACTTTTTTACTCCCGGGTTCAGCCACCGTTGTAAGAGGTCGTTTGCTTACAGCGATTTGTTTTTTTTTTTTATAGGATAAGGGTGACAAACGAGCACACAGTCCACCTGACGGTAAGTGGTTGCTGCGGCCCATAGACATCTACATCTATCCTCTATTACAAATCAAAATGTAGATGCGTTGTCACCCGTGAGGACTAAGATGGAATGCCTCATTTCCAGTAAAAAGGGCCTCCGGCCACCTGCACTCACCAAGCGAAACGCAGAGGTAAACCTCTACTTCACGCTGGTTTTCTGTGAGGTCGTGGTACCACCCCGGTTCGAGTCGGCCCATCCGTGCGACGGCAAAAGCTGCCGCGTGGCTCTACCACTGTTAAAATTTGTGCTAAAAAATATCGATCGCTGTAGAAATACAGAATATTCCAAAAACCAAATTTTATACATACTTGACCAAGGTTATTACTAATAATTAAGACCAATATTATTTTTATAATCACAGATTATTATTACAATATTTTGTTTCGCTAAAAGTTCGCAGGATTTATATATACTAGTCTTGGACTTTATGGAAACCTAAAGGTTACCTCGGTATCTGCTACTGAAACTCCTCGACGAGCATAACTAGTTGAGCCGAGATTATGCTCGTTATGTTAGTTATGATAAGGCCTTATCGCTGGACTTGACGGAGTGACTTAAATGTGTACTTCTGTGAATGCTACTGGAACTCCTCGAAAAGCAGTAACAGTAATAGGTGTGCTGAGTTTGGGCTCGTTCTGTTAGTTATGAATAGAGCTTACCTCCGGACTTGACAGTGACATCAAGGTGTACTTCGGTGACTGCTACTGGAACTCTTTGACTGCCATTATTCATAGAACTACAATTTACATTTTTTTTATTTTTTCACTATCATATGAGCATATCGTGCACTTTTGGAATTTTACAACTTTTTTTAATTGAAATTTGACATAAAATTATCGGAAAATTAGAAGTATCTATAGTAATAAGGTTATTAGTGAATACTTGTATGTATTTAAACTACTTCAAAAATTTAGGTATAATCATGGTATACGTAATTTTTTTAATGCGCTTATGGCAGGCACAATTTGATTTACCAATAGTTTTTTTAAATAGTTATTACATTAAATCTTAACTTAATCTTTTTTATTCACGCGAACATTAGTCATTAAATAAAACGACTTTTACAGATTTTATCACGTTTAATTTTACTTATTTTTAATTCCCGACGTTTCGGGTGCTTTGCAGCACCCATGGTAACGGGGACTTAGGTGAGTGACGTCCCGATATAAGAGTTAACTCGGAGTACCTTCAGCTTTTTTTTTTTGGTCTGATTTACACAGAATGAACTTACTGTGTCTTGAAGTCATGCAATCGTATGCTTGGGTTTAGTTTAAATTTTATTAATTAGAGGATCCCAAGCAGTTAGTAGTACCCAGCCTCCTTCTATATTGAAATTAGGATGTTTTTAAATTTCAATAACCCCACGTGTCATCCGTGGTAGGAATCAATGTTTTTTGATGATGATGTTCCCTGACGTAATGGCGGGGCCGCACTAGGATTTTCTCCTGTATCGTGGAGGCAGTTTACAAACACAAATTGCACAAGGACAAACATCCAGACCCGGAACAATTATTTGTAGGCCATACAAATACTTGTTCCGTGCGGGATTCGAACCCGCGCCCCCCAGCGCAGCAATTCATTGCTAAGCCACTGCGCCACGGAGCCGTCAATATACACATGCATGATATGATCACAAACTGCAGATTTCTTTTTAAAAATAAGTAGAATTAAACGCGATAAAATCCGTAAAAGTAGTTTTGTTCAATAAATTTTAAAAATTAAGTAGGTAATTGATTTTCTATACTGTGGCAAGAAAATTTCTGACGCGGTCATTGCTCAAATAGCACACCCGGCACATCGTAGATAAAGACGTCGACATCAAAGGGAGTTAGGGTAGCTGTCTAAACGCATTCAGCTCACTAAAACCCTCGCGCTTAAAATTGTGGGTTCGATTCGCCATTCGATTCGTTTACTTTTATAAATCATTCTTAACATAAGCAATAATTTAAGCAGAATTAAAGTGGTTGTAAGAAACAATAAAAGAACGTAAATAACATTATTAATATTTTTTCCATGATATTATTATTATTATTTGATATTAATATAAATTTATTCAAAAAAATTATAATTTATTCAAGTGCATAAAAGCTTACAATCTAATAGATAACATTTGATTTTTTTCTATGATGATTCAATTCTATTCACTTCTATTCAAGAACAATATATTTTTATTTTGTTAGAGAGAACGCTCTTTCTACTTTGAAATTATATTAAAATACTATAAGAGCGGTGTAATAATAATATGCACTACTTTATATCATTCCGTGGGCGTCGTAAGAGGCGACAGAGGTAAACAAACCAGGAGATGGGCAGTAGTGTCTTTCTAATAACTACTATAAATTAAAAATCTGCGGTCGCCCACCCGTCTGCTGGGCGTGGCAACTAAGGCAGGCGTCCCCTCTATGAGGAAATTTATGGGGGAGTCCTATGTTGAGCATTGGTCTTTTGAAGGGTTATAATAACGCTAACCTTATCTTTTTTGTTGTTCTTTTTTTGTTTTTGACATCTATTTGAATGAGTAAAGCATATCTGTAGTGTATTTTATTTATAAATATTACATACTATAAGTCTTTGCGTTATAGCATAGTGCGGGTGACAGCTTACACTTTTGGCGTGTCTAGAGATGGAACAATGCTAAATCGATTTAAAAAAGGCCAATAACGATACACAAAGCAAAGCAAAAAATTATCGATGAGCTATCGATATAAAAATTAAAACCGAAACATATATTTCTTTATAAACTACAATGCTTGTAAAATTAAGTAAAATTTTAATACAAATTATGACATATTATAGCTGTTCCCGGACATCTCCCGCTTGGTATTTATTACGATTAGATTGCATGGGTTTTAATGTTTTTTGCGCGGGATTCCATTTTTTTTTCTAAAATAAAACTAGCCTGTGTTACTCCTTATAACATCAGCTATCTGTCAGTGTCACCTATAAGCTGGAACAGACAGACAATAAGACAAACATTGTAAAAATTGTTTTTGCCTTTTTCTTATAAATATCGTATATAATTTCATATGTATTTAGTAAAAGGCTGTTATTTTGATATTACAAACAGACACATCAATGTATAGATTATACTGTGCATTAATTTGAAAACAAAAATCTTCTTCTATTATATGTTGATTGCAATATTCATATTGACATTTAAACAAATAAAATGGCTGCCAACGTGGTAAAGCCATGCTGCAGCTATATTAGTAGTAGTATAGTTGTAGCACGAATGGGTCGGCTCGACCAGGGAAGGACCACGCTCTCACAGAATACCAGCGTAAAATATCAGCTTGACACTGATGTGTTTCGTATGGTGAGTGTAGAGAACCGGAGTCCCATTATTGCAAAAGAGGCATTCCATCTTAGTCCTCACGGGTGACGACGCATCTGCATTTTGATTCTTTGTTGAGGATAAAGGTAGATGTCTATGGGCCGCAGCAACCACTTACCATCAGGTGGACTGTGTGCTCGTTTGTCACCCTATCCTATAAAAAAATCTGTAATTTTCAGTACGGCGTTGACTGCACCGGCAGCTTTTCAAGGTACGAGTGCTGGCGCCTTTTGCTATATGTGTATTAGTTTTTCCAGGTCCAATAGGCCAAATATCGGTACGGAAGATAAAAATAATCGAATTTGGTTTATAAATCTAATGAAATCAAATTAAAATTGGATTTTTGTTGCCATTTTGGTCGTGGCGCCAATTAAAATTAATAATGTCATTTTATTTTGCGAGGATTGGACCCAGGTCACTCGTGTGCTATGAAATTTACGGCGACCGCTTAACCCTTAAACTACTTCTCTCCCTTCACACTTCTTCACCCGTAAAAAAATAAGCTATACGTGTGACATAGAAGACGTTAAAACACTGTTTAAACTTCGGAATTTCTCGTTAGATTCTGCACATTTTAATAGAAGGCGGGAGATTCCGTTATTTCTGATTTACATAATAAACATACGGCTAAATTACCAGAGCTTAAGCCCTGATTAATTTCAAAGTCAGATCGTGAGGATATTGCCTGATATGGGATTAATTCGACTGCCGTGTGAGGAACATGGAATTTGCTATAATTTATTATAAGCATGACAGGGGCTCCATTTTGTGTACCATATTATTAAACGTCGAAGAAAAGTATTTTTTTTTTCTATTAATTTCTTTTGTATGTAATTATTATATTATTACACATTCATCCATTGACTGTCTGCATGTTATGCCAGGCTGTTACTCCATCTAGTGGGGAGACTAGAAAACCTTATTTTCTCATGATGTCGGTTTTACAAGCTATGTGGCCGTCTAAAAATGCTTCATCTATTATCAATTCATTACAGCCTATGAAAATCCACAGCTGAACATAGGCTTCATCCTTAGATGGCCTCAAAGTGGGGTGCGAGGGGATATATACTATAGTTGCTTGGCAAGGGAGTTGACAACCACAGTTTTAATCTCCTGTTTCAGTTTTCATCTGTCGCCTTTTACGACACCCACAGGACAACATGAGGTAGTGGATATTCTTACACCGCCATTACACGATAAATATTTCATATGAACATGTAATAATTATACTGAAATATATTACTGAACTATCAGTTAAACTGCTACATAACGCAAATTTCTGCCAATATTTCTCAGGAAAACGTCGCCGAGTACCGGAAAAACTTGTGCCTGAAGTCGAGACTTTGTTGAACAAAGTCTCAGACTTGGGGCGACTGAAGCTAGTCCAGTTTAATCCTCAGAAGACACAAGTTTACGCGTTTAACGCTAAAAAGAATTTGAAGGCCCTTGTTGCCTCAGCCTGTATCGGAATCCTCGGCGTCGACATACCAAATGTGCAGTTTCGCAAATTGGTCTCTAAAAAGCTTGGCGTGCTCAGCAGAGTGGGACAGTATTTTATGCCAGCACACCGCTTGCAACTTTACAAGGCGCAGGTTCGGCCTCACATGGAATACTGTTCCCATCTCTGGGCAGGAGCTCCCCAGTGCCAGCTCCTTCCACATGACTGCATCCAGCACACAGCGGTTCGAATCGTCGACGACCGAGTTCTTTCGTTAAGAAATGTTGCATCTCTTTGCGTATTTTATTGCGTCTATCACGGGGAGTGCTTTGAGGAATTGTTCGAACTAATTCCAGCCGCTCAATTACACCATCATACAACGCGACCAATCTCGCGATACCATCTATACCATCTGGATGATTAGCGGTCCACCACTGTGCGATTTAGAAAAGTTTTCTTCCTCGCACAACTTCCTTGTGGAATCGATTACCACCAGCGATTTTTCCGAACCGATACGACCTAGGGACACTCAAGAAAAGAGCCTACTCCGTTTTAAAAGGTCGGCAACGCATCTTTAATTCTCCTGGTGTTTCAGTTGTTCAACATCATATAGGAGCCATTACAGTTTACACGATTATCAAGTCTTATGCCTCCTCTACACTACTCGCGAAATAGATCGAAGTTGAACGAGGCGAATAGTGTAGAGAGGTACTTCGATTCGCTTCGTGCAACCTCGCTTCGCCTCGGGCGACTTCCGATCGCTGTCGGTTTTTTGCGCCAGAGTCAAAGGACTTCGTGAAGTACTCCGAAATTACACAAAGCGTCTCACTTCACTACTCGACTTACGCCAGTTATGAATATTTATTTTTATATATAAATATTAAGTATGTAGCTTTCTACATAATTTTTTATTTAGTTAACGCATCGACGTCGTACTTTTCACACAATTAGGTACCTATAGCAGCTGCCTCTTGAACCCTATTCGTATTAAGGTTGCAGGAGACTCAAGACGGCTGAGCTCTTCGCGAAGTAGCACGAGTGTGTAGTCACGTTGTTCGGACTGCGATCGACTTCGACGAGCACTTCGTCAAAGTTACTTCGCGAGTAGTGTAGAGGAGGCATTAGCAAGGTTCCACAAGCCCCAAGACTATACAAATGCTAGGCTCGCATTTGGGAGTCATTCACATGTTAATGCGTCAGTGTGCCCCGAACAGGCAAACATAGCGATAATGTTTGCGAAAAATAGTCATCAATATTTCTTTTTTAGCTTTTAATAATTTTACTGGCTTTCGCATTAATTCGGCAAGTTGACTCCAGGCATCTGACATTATATTCATCAGTACAATTTGTGGTACAAAATTTCGCATTACGTTGCTTTGCCAACTGGTTTCAGTTGTAACTATCGTTCACAATAAGCGCCTTACACTCTCTATGATGTGTAATGTTTTGATTTTGTGTGACTATATTTAATATGGTAATCAGAAGTTATACTAATTAATGTTAATGAATATTTTTTTTATAAAGATTTATATTAATATTTATTAGTTGTTGATTTATTAATAATATCATACTAATGAGAACAATTTAGTTCACAGTAAGAATAGAGCAGTTCAAGACAACTTGACACATTTAAATCTATCTTCAAACATACGCACAAGCGTATACAAATCTCATGCAAGCACACATCCATATACGCACATGTGTTTTACGAGGACGTGCTATGTTTCGGTGTAAAGGATAAAGAGAGCCAGTAAAATCAAAGGCTGTGAGGCATTCCATCTTAACACTCAGAGGAGACAACGCATCTGTAGCCTTTCTTGTTACAAGCTATGCAGGTGTCCAAGCAAGTTAGAAGAAGGTTAGAAACCACATTCTATCAGATGGACTGCAAGTTCCTATGCCTCATCAGTTTATAATTACTTGATTTTCAAAACATTTCTTTTTCCTATCCTTTCACCCGATTCTGAATTATGCTCAAAAATGCAAGTCTTTAGCTCATCGGAAAGTTAGTTTGAAATCAATTCATAAATTTGACCCGAACAGACATGCGAGATAATAAAAACGTGATAATACGAGTAAAAAACTATGTGTATAACTTATCACCCTACATGCTAGCACAAGTACGCATGAGCCCCAGTTTTTAACTTAGAAAAACCAAACTTACATTACATTTTCTTTTTGGAAATGTGTTTTGTATTTTTTACTTTCCCATCATTAAGTTTCTTTTACAGACAATAAACAAATCACTACTAATACGCACCGGCTTTGTATAAGTCCCTGCTCGAATTGAACGCAAATCCAGACAAACGATACCACGAAATAGTTCGTTCACGCTGAGTGACCCATGAACAAAAACTGCTCACGTGCTCAAATACATTTATATTTCTAACTTATACTAAATTTAAATGTTCATATACTGGGTGGCGATTGCAGCGGTATATTATACAAGTTAATATATTTCAATTAAAATAATAAAATAAACAATTTTACCAAAAATTAAAAAAATCATCTTTCAAAAAAAAATAAATAGCGTAAAAAATGACACGAAATAAATTACCTTCATAATATTAATTTACTGGTCAGAAGTGACCTGTAAAAGCGGCAACAGTGCGGGAGGTAGGTACGCAGTGCTCACGAGGCATCGACATAGGTAATTATTTACTTACACTTTCCCGTTCATAAGTAATTAGGCAAAAAACGAAAAAAAAAGGCTACTACGACTAGAATGTTAATTATTATATACCTATATATTTTTAGTTGTGTATGTTCAAAGAACGTTATATAGGATAAGTCTTTTCATTTAATGTGATAACTTTTTCGCCACCCCGTATGAAACGATTTATTTTAGTGCTAGACTACATATTGAGTCATCATTTTCTTATCTAAATGGAATTTCTAATCGAAATCCCTTTAAAAAATGATAATTAGAAACTAAATTTGCCGACCGATCTCTGAAAGAATGTAAGCTTAGACCCCACATTGGACGGGGTCCTCTGTAATTGTTCGTAATCTATAACTGACAGTCTGCCTCGTTAGTCTAGTGATCGTAAGTGCGACTGTTGATTATGACTACATGTCGAACTTGATATTCGAACTGAATATCGAGTTAGACAGAACACAGTTAATGAATTTTTCTGACAAATAATTCTCAGTAGCGGCTCGAAATGAAGAATTTGGCGGTGTTTCACCACCACAGAAATGGGATGATAACGTTTCCGTTACAAGATAATAAATTCTACTGCTAAACATAAAAATTAGGGGGGATGCAAGCGAATTGGCAACCGCAGTTTTTTTTTTTAATTTTGTTTGTTATTAGGAAGACGTTGCTATCGTGTAGTGGCGGTGTAAGAATATCCACTACTTATCATCCCATGAGTATCGTAAGAGGCAACAGAGAGAAACAAGTCAGGAAACGTTCCTCAACTGTATACTCATGGCTTAAAAGTAAAAGATACCTTATGCCATTTCAAAATCTGCTCGGAAACGCAATATCAATAATGCATAAATAATTTTCGTTACTGTTACAGATAAATGAAATTTAGCGCTCAAAATTCCCGCCATGTTGATACAAAATTCGCGTCACGTATCTATCGAACCAAACACCCTCCTCGCTACGGCGGCATCGCGAAGAAACTTCACTTTCTAGGGTTGCCACATAAATGATATCCATAAATATCCAAACTTTCTGATTTACTAATGTCAAAAATTCAAAATAAACTATTGTTATATATTCTGCAACACACTTATTATGCGTAGTAGAGACATGCTACAGCTTTATTATGATTGTAACAAGAATATGTCGGCTCTACCGGTTGTAAGGGGTAATATATCGTTCTCACAAAACAACAGCGTAAAATAGCAGCTTTATGCTGCCGTGTTCGTATGGTGATTATAGAAAACCGGAGACCCTTTTAACTGGAAACGAGTAAACGAGGCATTCCATCTTGCACCTCAGGGGTTACAATACATCTGCATTTTGATTCTTAATGGAGCATAAATGTATATGCTATGGGCCACAGCGTCCATTTACCATCAGGTGAACTTTGCTCGCTTGTCACCATTGTTCATTTTCTGTATCTGTTTAAGTGTGTATATGCAACTAAAGAAGTTATATATTGTTTAAAAAAATTGATAATTTATTTAGCCTTTATTCATATTCTACCTGCAAACCCTATTTGCGATCGACTCGTAATGCTTTATGACTTGGCTCGGAATTAATGTGTAAGCAAAAATTCTAAAGAAGAAAGATACCTACATTCACTTGTACTGACAGAAGAGATTTTATCTCCTACTATCTTTAGCCAAGGGTCACAAACCCTTCTACGCAGAATGAATAATGTGAATAAAGTGGACTTTTGACTAAAACGTCACATAATTTTTAAAAGTCGATTAGGTCTGTGACCACAAGTATATTTACCAAAATAAAATCCTTCGCTTTCCTATTTTAACGATTGCGTGCGTAATAAAAAAGGAAAGTCATCGCGGCGTATATTTCCTTGCCCTTAATTGTTGGCGAATTTCTTATGTCTTTGAAATATTTTTTTATTATTTTATCCGCACAGGTTTCCTCACGATGACATAATTCATTGCTGAATACTTCAAATTGAAATTTACAATTGCATTGGTCCCGGCGGAGCTCGAACCCAAGTTGCTCGCATGCTGTCAGATCAACGGTAAGCGTGCTTCTCCCCTGAACTACTACGACTCGACGACTAGTCATATCTGTGGACTAAGGTGGAATGCGACGGCGTCTGTAATTATATTGGCTCTCTTGTCATTCAAACTGGAACGCGGCAGTGGGTACCTACACTGTTGCTTAGTACCAGAAATAGGAAGTACTATGATATATGTATATGTGTGTGATATATAGTGTGCGCAGGCTTCGGAAGCGCTCCCGATGCCTACGCACACTAACACAACGCACTCTAACAGTGGTAGAGCCACGCGGCAGAATTGCTGTCGCATGGATGGGCCGGCTCGAACCGGGGTGGTACCACGACCTCACAGAATACCAGCGTGAAGTAGAGGTTTACCTCTGCGTTTCGCTTGGTGAGTGCAGGTGGCCGGAGGCCCTTTTTACTGGAAATGAGGCATTCCATCTTAGTCCTCACGGGTGACAACGCATCTGAATTTTGATTCGTAAACGAGGATAGATGTAGATGTCTATGGGCCGCAGCAACCACTTACCATCAGGTGGACTGTGTGCTCGTTTGTCACCTTTATCCTATAAAAAAAAACAATGTGCATGGCTAACAACAATCAAAGTCAAAACTTCATCGTGAATTAGAACAACTATACTATCCCAGACGAAATACAAACAGAAAAGTTGGCCAACCTGGTAAAATTAGTACAATTTTAAATATCTTTATTATCTCTTGAAACATTAATCTTTGCCAGCCTTTGTTTTCCTATAACGTAAGCCCCCGTTTTTTTTTCTAAATGGAATCACGCTTATCCTCAATCTCATTTGCCTGAGCCTCGTCCGCGCAAATTATTCAATTTAATACCCGAATTCGCTATTTTTCGTCCATTATTACCCACTTCGGTAAAATCCGAGATAATTTGATTTTATTAAAATTGTTTTGAAATACCCTTGATGTTTTCTCGATGTACCTATAACACATTTTAAAATAAAATAATTTGATATGAGCAAAGGATAAGCATGGGTGTCGTAAAAGGAGACTACTACAAAAAAAACATATGTGCAGTTCACACGTGATAGAGGTGAAACCTTCAAATGAAATGAAATATAAAATAGAAATATTTCACGGTAAATTATTTATTTAACAATATTATTTTTAACCACAAGTGCGGCATAAAATATACGAATTAATTTTAATTTTATAGCAAAATAAATTTTACAGTCCTTATTTTTAGACTACATTTTAGTGTAATAAATGAAAATAATATTTTCTATGAATTTTATTAAAATAAAAATTGATTTGTAATAGTGCCATCTACTTCTTTCGATAGGTATAGGGACTTTCGAAATTCTTGAACAAAAATTGATTAACTCTCAATGTGGTACGTAAAATATGTAGCGTACGTAAAATACGTACGTAAAATAAAAAGCATGGATTCATTTCTCTATACCAAAAACTTAACATAGATTAATATAGTTTTAAATTCTTATTTTATTTAATTTTTATTTGTTGACATAGTTGGTAAAAATTATTATATTAATAGTATGAATTGACATGTATTCTCATTATAA
This sequence comes from Parnassius glacialis, assembly GCA_033319125.1. Lineage (NCBI taxonomy): Eukaryota > Metazoa > Arthropoda > Insecta > Lepidoptera > Papilionidae > Parnassius > Parnassius glacialis. Next base: position 14,130,563 of record JAVANC010000024.1, on the reverse strand, counting down.
TATTTTTAAACTCAATGTGTTATTTGCATGCTATTTTCATTATGGCGAAACATATGCGCTCTGTTTAAACTTGTACCAGCTTATAATACTGTATTTCTAAGCAAATAAAGAAATTATTATTATTATTATAAATAGACGCTAGATGGCCTGTAGTCATGAAATCGTGGATTGTTATGAATGTATTGGATATGATAATTTTATTAAATATGGTTAATTTTATTTATTTAATAAATTTCTAAATTTTTTAAATTGTTTATTTTAAAAGTTAAAATCCACCACGCAAAGAGGAGATCGTGATAATAGGAAACTGATTTTTTTTAATACTGGCAATGCTATTAACATTACTAATATTAAGCATTTTCATCTTACCAGTAGTGGTTAAAGGGATTAACCACTACTGGTAAGATGAAAATGCATGAAGTTCACATAATGGTAAGGGGATGCTGTAGCTCATAGACATCTTCATATATCCTCGATTAAGAATTAAAACGTAGATGCGTTGTCACCCCTAAGGACTAAGATGGAATAGGTACCTGTTTTCCAGTAAAACATATGTCCTGTTCTCTACACGCACCATACGAAACACAAGAGCATTAAGTTGCTATTTTAACGCTGGTATTCTGTGAGAGCGTGGTGATTCCCCGTTGGGTCGGGCCAACCCAATCGTGCTACATTTATATCATCTGCAGCATGACTTTAACAAGTACATAATTGTGAAACTAACAGTTTGTATAAAAATAAATTACTTAGCACTGTAGTTTAGCAAAGTGTTCCTTTGGTTATATTATTACTATTCTCTTTAAAAGATGAATTATTTGATTTCAACTTTTTACGTGATCAGAATTCCAAATATTTAATATAAATTTACGTTAACGTTACAATCAAAAAAGTTAGATGTACCATATCTTAAACTTACATAAACTAAAAATGCCCTTTAAAAATTAAAGAATCTTTTAACCTTCAAAACAAAAAATATTATTACATTTAAACTAAACAACATTGCATTGGAATTTGTCTAAATATCTACTAAATACTTAAATACAAATACACACCTAACCTATAATACATATTCTCTGATACAACATCCAACTTCATATTAACCTAAACCACCTGATTATTTAGTCATACTAGAAGGTGAACCACAACATAACAATTTGCTGATTTTGCGTGCGGCAATGATTGTATAATAATTAATCACTACGTTATAATTATACAGCTGCAAACGCATTAAGCAACTTATTATAAGCAATTACGGCATTTTAAACTACAAACATAATGTATTGAAATTTTAAGAATTTAGGTTGCACGCGTACAAGCCTGTTCTTCTCGTAACCATTCAAAAAATTCACTGGCTCAATTAATCAGAATCCAGAGTAATACGTCCATATTCATAATGTAACTAAACTAAACCCTTGAGTAGATTTTTTTAAATATTAAAGAAATAACTTTATTCAGAAATTAATGTGTCTATTATTTACCTTCCTAATACCTACATGCATTTTTTATCCGGAGGGTGAAACACAGTTTTACAAGTTCTAAATGTTTAAATCTAATTGTAGACAACTCTTCCACACAATTAAACATGCTTTTATAAAACTAATACATGAAATTATAATATACTTTATAGGAACATTTTGAATAAATACCTAATTTTTTTAGAATATCGTAGAAAACGCGGCCGCGTTAAACTGTATTCCACAACATTAAGCCCCGTTCCTACATAAACTGTGAAGCGTCATTACCCTGCTTGTGTTTTCATATACTATTTGCACTCACTCGAAACTAACTCCAAAATATTTTGTTCTTACAAAACTTTATTTGTATTGAAAATATTATAATTTTTGGTATCATGACTCATATACAGGGTATTTTTGGAATGCTCCCGAAAACTAATACAGGCGACAGCACCAAGTATACCTTTGATCATGGGTCACAAATAAATTCGATCCTGATAAAAAAAAAATCATCTTTTTACAACGTTTTATCAGCTTTATTCACGCGCCATCATGTTAGTACAGCTAAATGAATCGATAATTTCATAAGAAATATCATGAAAATACTGAAACATAAAACCAGCAGTGGAATGACTGAATTGATATCAGCTGATTAAAGGTCAATGTACGCGCGAACGCAAATTCGCGCAGCCCGCAACTAGCGGGCCATACCACAATACCTAATAATTTACAACACTTGTCTAAATACCTAACTTATCTACTTAACCTACTATTTTGCCACTGTTCTTGTCTCCACGTAGCCACTTTAATCCAAATTTACAGGTTAAATAACCCAAATAACTGATTCGATTCCCCGCTAATGAAAAAATACTTAAATGAAATGTAACCAAGGTTGGAGTCATGCGTTTTTATTCATCGTGTAGGTATGTTTATTATTCTCATGTATTCAGTTATGTACCTATTCAGATTAGTCCAGTACTAAGTTATTTAAAAAAAATAGTTATGAAACAGCTTACCGCTCTAAATCCTCCGTGGTCTTATGAGATGCGGCTCAAATTGTGCTCCATTCATTTCAAGGTAGATTTGGGTGCAGGCGGGGCATCATCGTGTGGTCTTCGACACAGTCCGTACATAGTTTCTCGAAAGCATCCACGATCCTTTGGCGTATTTCGTCAGCACTATCACACTCACGATTAAAAACCCTTTCTTTCACATACCCCACAAAAAGAAGTCTAACGGGGTCAGATCTGGTGAGCGAGGTGGCCAAGCGTGTGGTCCTAGTCTGCCGAACCAGTGATCATCAAATAGCTCATTGAGGCGCTCACGGACGAACCTCACGACATGTGGAGGGGCACCATCATGCTGGAACCATGTGCGGCGATATTCAGCCAACGATAGGTCGTCTAAAATGTCAACCAACTATTCATTTATAAAGTTTAGGTACCGCTGTCCGTTCAGTCGCTGTGGCAGAAACACTGGTCCCAGTATGCGATCCTTAATTAAACCTGCCCATACGTTAACCGACCATCGGGTTTGGTGCCCGGTTTGTCGAACAGCGTGCGGGTTAACCTCTGAATACACGTGTGTATTTCTTCGGTTCCACAGGCCGTTTCTGGTAAATGTCAACTCATCCGTCCAGATAACGTGCTCAATGGAACCAGGCACATTTTGTTGCTGGTATAATAACCAACGGCAGAAAACCCGTCGGCGGTCGTGATCACCGGGAACTAAAGCTTGCACTTTGTGTAATTTGTATAGGCACATTCGGTTACGCTTCAACACTATGTGCACTGCACAGTATGACACACTTGTTCCATCCCGACGTCATAACAATTTATTTAGCGATACTTCGTGTACCTAGGTTCGGATACCTAACATGTTGCCGTATTCACAATCACTATAAACGTACGCGTTAAGCATTATTAAAACAAAAAACGTAACAACAAGAATAATACCAACACGTAATAACAATTTAATAAACAAAACGAATTGAGCTGTCGCTCGCGCACGCGTGTACAAAATCAACACGGAACTGTTTCAAAAACTACAATTAATAACGAACCCTGACAAAACTGAAACCTACTGCGTCACAGCGTGAGGCGACACGAGCCGGCCGGGTTACATTCTGCCGTCATAATAAAGAAGGACGCAACTAACAAAAATGTAAAATGGAAATAAAAAATAAATTGATGAATTTTTCTTTCAGACCCTGTGTCTAAAGTATATTAAAAGGTATCTATATGAAAATTTAAATATATACGTAGAGACATGAAGATTTTAAGGACAAACTTATTTTTTTGATAATTTGTTTATTTATTTAAATAAAACGAATTTTCCTTTTCATCTTAGCTTAAAAAATACACCTGGCAACACAAAAACATCAAAGGAAAGACGCATATAACTATTTGCGTCTTTCCAACCTAATAAATAAAAAAAACTGCCATTAATTTAACATTTTTACATATTTTGGAAAGGTCATTTGAAGTTGAAAGGACGCTAATAGTAATTTACTACTTTTTTCTTAGCAAATATTATAAAAGCATTGGTAGTGAGACTTTTAAAGGGGATATCATACAAGACTTACTACGATAATAATTCAAATTTCAAAATTTTGTACAACCGACTTTAATATAAGTAATTAAGGATAACTCAAAAACTATTGGTCTGACCTCGATCAAATTTATATGGGACCACATGTGAAACACCAGCTCTTAATAATAAGATATAGAATAATAAGACAAGAATAATTGAAATTTAAGTAATCGATGCAAATATTGTTAAAGATGACGTAGCAACTGGTTAAATAAGTCTTTTCTTTTATGTTGAATTTGTATAAGAATTTCTACTAAAAAAATGTCATCTGTGATCAACAGTTACGTCTAAAATTCTTACGATTATTTCTAAAATATTGATATTTGTGAATATTAAAAAAAATAGTAGATGCGCCTTCTTATCGTGAGTCGAATGGTATATTTAACTCATTTATTCAAAAATTGTTAGATGCGCCCTTTTTTCTTATGACCGCAGCATTGTTTCGTACCGAGCTAGATACAGATCGACAGCGGAGGGAGTGTGGGTACAGTCGCGTTCTAAAGTACTACATGGTATTGGGCTATTGTTTTATAATATTATAGTAATTAATTGTTTTATTGTAGAATCATAATAGGTGTTTTACTAGCTACTTAGAACTTTGGAAGAGGTGGGAATTAAAAATGGATAATGTTTACTTGAGCATTATTTGTTATTTCTATCGTAAAATATAATAAGTAGTTTGTAACATGAAAACTTAAGCTAAGGGTGACACGCCGTCCATTATGACGTCTTGGGTCACATGGAGGCCAGATGTTGATGGTGTGTTGGTGTTACTGGATGCTACTTCATCATGACTTTCATCTTCGCTTGAGCTTCCGTCATCAGGTCGATCACATGGTAATTTTTTCGGTATTCTTCCTCAACACTTTTAACTTTACTGCACAATTTTCTCCATTCACCTTCTCCTATCATATTTACCTTTTCGTTCACTAGTTTAGTCATAAAACAATAGATATAAATAATTTTTCTTTCCTTCCTTTTTAAAACATCGTCGCGAGTCACAAAGTAAGCTGTGTATACGACTGTATTTTTGGAGCGAACAAAGCGCAAAAACCAATAGCATGCAGGCACTGTAATACTGGCGGATTGTTCCCCCGTCGCGCCCCCTTCGTACCAATATGTGATAAATCGCTCAGTGCCCAAGTTCAAGGCCAGCGTTCTTTTTTCACCGTTCGCGCGTACATTAACCTCCATTAGTGAGGTGATATCAATTCAGTTTCCGCTGCTGGTTTTATGTTTCAATATTTTCATGATTTTTTTAATGACATTATCGTTTCATTTAGCTGTACTAACATAATGTCGCGTGAATAAAGCTAATAAAACGTTGTAAAAATATGATTTATTTTTTCATCAGGATCGAATTTGTTTGTGACCCATGATCAAAGGTATACTTGGTGCTGTCGCCTGTCTTAGTTTTCGGGAGCGTTCCAAAAATACACTGTATATGTAAAAATTTGATAGGCAACATAACTTAAATTTTAATTAGGATCACTACTGTCAAGTGTATATAAAGTACGCTGGTAATATAGAAGCAAGAAGCAAGAAAAACACTAGCAGAAGGTCACTCTTCTTTTATTCAGTTATTTGAATCGTGTTCAATTCTCCTTCTCTCTTTGTTTTTCCTCTTATCCTTGAATAAAGAGTTTACCAACTAAACAAACTAGTACGGTCGATTAAGTGCGCTAATGCTATCAACATTATACGAAAGCGTTCCGCTCGAGTTTTTATTTAAGTTACTTGGACGTTATGCTTGATACCAGCGACCTCGATATACAGCTAAACAGAACTAAAGGATTTTTATAAATGATGAAACCAAACTCTTTCATTATTCTATATCACGATTTTGTACCCTAATTAGTGTAAACAAATTAATATAGTAAAACGAAACTTTTATAGGGTGAAGTTGTTTTGTGTTTGTCACAGATTTCAGACAAGATTCACAAAGATAACTGTCATAGCCATAATATACGAGTCACCTAAACAGGAACGTGAGGGCGGAAAAATTGAAGTTATTGATATTGGAATTCGTGAGTAATGCAAGTTGGTGTGTAAGATGCGTTCGTATATGTAATTTGGTATTAAGGTGCACCTCCTGTAACTATGAAGAAACACATACCTCGTGGACTGGTAGATTGTTGTTGTAGTTTTTCTGTGTCTCGTGATGCGGTAGGGATTTTTTTTTTGCTTGCATTGCACGTCACACGAACACTCACTTTTAATTAACGTATAATATTTAGTTTAGTTATTTTAAAAATTTATTAGTTAGAGCGCCATGCCATTCGCGTCGCGTGACTACTGTTTTTACGAGTATGTACTGATGCGTGGCGTTGGTTGGCTCGATTATCTTCGTTAGAATTCTTGTACTATAATTTATTCTGTGGTTAGAATGAGCGTTGCGTTGTGTCTCTTTTTTTTGAAGCGAAGATGCAGTAATTAATAAGATGTTTGAAAAATGTCTACTTTGTTTTACTACGCCTATGTTCGAGACTGGTAAGATTGGCTTTAACCAAATTCGGGTCACCAATAAGCCTCTTAGCACGTCTTTCCATTAAGTCCAAAACTGCTAGGTTTTGCAGCAACACCCCATATGTGGCAGCAATACTCCATGCACGACCGGACTTGCGTTTTATATAATGTAAGCAGCTGTGCCCGGCGTGAAGTATCGCCGCACCTTTCCAAGGACTCCTAGCTTCCTAGCTGCTTTGGCCTTGGACTTAATGAACCGCCCGAAGTTCATATTTGAGGATATCTCAACCCTCAACAACTGAAGGCGGTCGGTGTACTCCAGATACATTTTGGAAAGAAGGAGCCAAGATGAGCTGGCTCCTTTTTGCAGTGAAAAGACACAATTTTGGAGGCGTTAAACTTCACAAGATAAGCATCGCCCCATTCGGAGACTGTAGTGTGAGATTCACACGCTCTACCATAGTTTCGTCGTACGCTGGAAGCTTACCCAAAAGGCTAGTGTGCCAAACTCTGTCAAAGGCCTTCGAGACATCAAGAGAAACAGCAAGTGCTTCCCCGCTGTTCTCGAGTGCCTCGCCCCATACGTATGTGGCATAAGCTAGAAGGTCCCCAGCTGACCGATTTCGGCGAAACCTGTATTGGCGGTCACATGGCATACCTAGAACATACTGACATTCTTGGTCAGTATGTTCTAGGTATGCCATTAAGCGGGCGTTCAATATACGCTGTATAATCTTGCAGATTATGGAGGTAATTGAGATTGGCCGACAATTACGGCTGCTTTTTTTTTGGAACAGGCTAACTATTCCAGTCGTAAATGAGAGGCGGAACAAGCGTGTCAGCATAGGAGACAACTCAAGTACACAAGCCTTTAGAACTATAGCTGGTATAGCATCTGGTCCACTAGCTTTATTCACGTTTAAACACCGCAAGGTTTTAAGAACCTCCTTATTTGTGATACCTCAGACAGTTGTTACCACTGTCCAGACGTGAATTGTAGGCAAAGAGAGACGCGATCAAATCTGCTTTCTCTTTAGCTGTATACGTCAATGTGCCATCCGGTATTAAGTAATAAGTAATAAAGGCAGTGTGGGCCGACAGAAGTTTATCTCGATCGTTTTGGCGAGAGACCAAAAAGCTCTAGTGCCGGATGGTCTGGCAGAGAGTTTTGCGCCAATATGTTTAATGCGATCGAGACTAGCTTTTCGTAATGCTTTTTTGTAGGACTTGGCGGTCTGGTTGAAAGTTCTCTTCTTGGAGCTAATTTTTCATAAAGGAAGGTTTGTCTACGATGTTTTCTTTTATCGCCGAGCACGTACTCTATAATTTACAATTTCAGTTGTGACGAAATCGAACGGGGTTTTGTCGCGTACTGTGAAACTTTAAAGTGCGGTCAAAGCTTATGATTATTTAGTTGATTTCATTCTCACTTTCATTTCATTTCATAGATATGATGAAAATACTCAGAAATATGTAAGGCTTTTCTTCTCAATTTTTCAAACGTTTTTAAAGAAGAACGCTCATATATTTCGGTCTAAAAGTTTTGTAGTTGTTATATTAAATAGCCTATTATCACCGATAGCTTAGACAGATACAAAAAAACTAAGATATTGAGACAGGCATAATGTTTTAATAAAAATATAGCACAACTATTGGAATGGCAATTCTTCTTTACGATACACTAATTGTGCACGTAAAAATTCATATTGTGCGTGCACAATTAGTATTATTGCTAATTGTTTTCAGTAGTATGATGACGGCGTCCTACAAATAATTTCATCCCATAGATGATGTATGTAGACTCTTAGAGTAATGGCAGAGATATCTCAAAGATGGTTTGGTCATGTAGAAAGAGTGACAAAGCAAATTTATGTTGCAGTAGTGAACGGAAGGGTAAGGAAAAGACAATTTTTTGACAAAGAAAATTTATCGACCAATTTGGCGATATATTGAAAATGAGCCAAATTAAGAGCGTGTATGCGTAGGAAAACGGATGTGGAGGAGGCGAGAGAAGTATGTCAGGATCGTGATATATATATATATTATTGTTTGCGAGACGCCTATCCACCTGCCCAGCGTAGCGATTACGACTAATAATTTCTACAACGGGAGAAATTTATGTCCAACAGTGAACTGTTACTGGTTAATGAATAAATAGTTTTAATTTTACAAATGAATTAATTACAACAAAACCTTGGCATTAACATGAACGTCATTATTTGTAATTTCTAAATTACAATATTTATCTTTGAATCATAAATGTAACAATCTATAAATCAATTTCACGATATTGCGCAGAACCCTAAAACATAAAATTGTTATTAAAAGTTTTATTAGTAAACAATAGCAATGACTTGACATTTGATTAAAAAATATTTTACTAGAAAACTCGAGATCCATTCGAGCGAGTATCGAACATATAGTAGTTCTTGGGGGCAAAGATAATCATTTCCTGACAGTCCCGAACGAGACTTTGTCATGTAAACGAGCAACTTTACGATTGCGAGACAACTTGAACGACGTCGCACTCAATTTTAAGGGTCAAGTTCTTGATGGAGACTTCGTTGTTGTAATAATCAAGGCTTTAGCTCTAATTTTCTTTGTTACGATGAGGAAATTAAATTACAAAAAGTTAGCAAAATCAATTGAATTTCAAAGTAATTAAAGCGTTTTTGGTAGCTTTTTTGATTAGTGTTTACTAAGGTTTGACAGAAGGCTGTACAAATAAATATTAGAAAGAGCAGCTATATATATACTGCAGAACGAATGGCTCGGCCGGAGAAGGACCACAATTTTACAGAATAACAGTATAATTTTTATTAAATATTATATGCCAGGATACAGGTGGCTGAGGACCGTGGTTTGTGGCATACCTTAGACTTAGAGAAGGATTATGTTCAACAATGGACTTGTCAAGTGATGTAATATTAATGATATAAGTCAGTGCTTGACTGCTATCCAACCCGATGGTAAGGGGCGATGCACCCGACGATGGTAAGGCGCACAGACTTAGTTTAGCGAAAGCCTATTCACTATTACCTTGAAGACAACATTTTAAACGAATGGAAAGACAAATGCATAAAATTGATATGTTATGCTGCTGTGTTTCAAATCGTGGGTGTAGAGAATCGAAACCCTAGATAATGATAACAAGGCATTCTTAGGTCTCAGGGGTGTCTATGGGCCAAAGAATCCACCTATGTGCTCATTTATACACACTTTTTTGAAATCAGTTTCGTAACGACAAGCGCGGGGCGACCCTCCGCTAAATGGAGAACGACGTGATGAGACGTGGAATCGATGGCTGCTCAAATGGCTCAGTATCATGTCTTTTTGCAAATTGCGTACGGGCCATGCCAAACAGTGAATTTGTAGATTGTAAAACTAATTGTACTTTTCATAAATTCCAAGTTCTTGTTAACTGTTTGTTGGGTATGATCCCCGCCCGTTGTAAGTTGGAAGAATTTGCTATTTATTATCACGTTTGCCAAGTGGATTGACGACCGCAGTACTAGACGTTTGACACTTGTAACTACTTTCGTTACCGATCTGGATATTTCAGTTATACCTGACGAGATATAAGATGTTTCTAGAATTTCTCATAGTCGCCTCTTACAACAATTATAGGGCGAAATCGGATGGTGTATTTTCAAATGTCTCCATCCCCTTTTTTTACTTTTTTCAGCAGCTACAAATCACTACGCTATTTATCAAGCTGTTTGCACGAAGAAGTCGAAGACAGTATTGTAATGGCGACGTTTATGAGTGTCATTATCATTAGAGGGGCACAGAGAGTGTATTGATTACCATCACAAAGGCCTCATCGCCGAGTTATGGTAATCAAGTCTGCAATGTCGGGTCCTTTCGACTTGCTTTCCCGTTCCCGAGAGTGTTTCGTAATGTTTGAATAAAATGGAGACTTATTTTGAGATTGATGCATTTTTAATGGTTACCTACATTCTCAGTTAACTTTAATGGAGAGTTATGCTTTTTTCAATATTTGTTGTTAGATGAATATAAGTTTGAATAAAGATTAATTTTAATATTTATAACAATCTTATACTCAGGAACAGCGGGTCTACCGGGTACTGAGGGTCACTATTTAATCGTTGCCAATTAGGGAGAAGCTTGCCACGGGTTGCCACACTTAGTAGGCGCATTGGCAAACACAGTTTTTTATTAATTATTTTATTATCAGGAAAAGGTAAGTTTAAGTAAGTAAGGTTACGTAAGGCTGCTGAGTAACCCATATAATTGTCCTAACGGATCCTTAAGTTGTCACTTCAGCTAAGTGATCTATATGCTATGTTAAATATATTTTATTTGTGATATAGCCTCAGACCAACAAAGGAAGATAGACAGAACACTACGTGCATTTCAAATGACAATGAAAACATTCTCAACTTATGAGAACACGCTACCACAAAATGCGCCTAAAAACATGGTTGCAAATGATGTTAGGTGTGTATGTGTGCGTGAGAGCCTGTTCTTATAATGTGTAAGTCGTAGTTTTTCGTGTGAAAGCTTATTTATTTCTACATTACTGAACATTTTTTTACGTGGTAGAGCCATGCTGCAGCTATGTTATGGTTGTAGCACGAATGGGTCGGCTCGACCGGGGAAGGACCACGCTCTCACAGAATACCAGCGTAAAGTAGCAGCTTAGCACTGCTGTGTTTCGTATGGTGAGTGTGGAGAACCGGAGACCATTTTTACTGGAAACGAGGCATTCCATCTCGGGTTATAACGCATCTGCATTTTGATTCGTAATCGAAGATAGATGTAGATGTCTATGGGCCACAGCAACCACTTACCTTAAGGACGCGTTTACAAAATTGATAGGTATAGAATCGAACTATTACATTGACACGGGTCACACACACAAGTGTACGCACGGTTAGCTGCGGGAATCGCGATCAAGTATAAACATTTTGATAATTTGAAAGATTGTTTTTTGTTTCATATTTCTTATACTTACAAAAATATACTTAGATACGAAATATAAATGTCTGCTCCAGAGACAGCTAGGCACTAGAAGCCCTCTACAGGGAGTGAGATGTTGGCTGTGGACTTTGGGCTGGTTTTGTTAGTTATGATAACTTCAGCTCCGGACTTGATGGAGAGACCTGATGGTGTACTTCAGTGACTGCTACTCAGTAACTCCACGATGAGTAGCTAGGTGTGCCGCGTTTGGGCTTGATTTGTAAGTTATGATGAGGCCTTACCTCCGGACTGGATGGAGAGACCTGATGGTGTACTTCAGTGACTACTAGTGGAACTCATGGACGAGTAGAACTAGGTGTGCCGAGTTTGGGCTCGGTTAGTTAGTTATGATGGGACCTTACCTCCGGAATTGACGGAGAGACCTGATGGTGTACTTCAGTGACTACTAGTGGAACACCTGGACGAGTAGAACTAGGTATGCCAAGTTTGGGCTCGTTTTGTTAGTTATGACGAGACCTTACCTCCGGACTTGACAGAATGACCTGATGGTGTACGTTGGTGACTACTACTGCAACTTCTGGACGAGTAGAACTAGGTATGCCGAACTTGGGCTCGTTTTGTTGGTTATGACGAGATCTTACCTCCGGACTTGATGGAGACACCTGATGGTGTACTTCAGTGACTACTAGTGGAACACCTGGACGAGTAGAACTAGGTATGCCAAGTTTGGGCTCGTTTTGTTAGTTATGACGAGACCTTACCTCCGGACTTGGCAGAATGACCTGATGGTGTACGTTGGTGACTACTACTGCAACTTCTGGACGAGTAGAACTAGGTATGCCGAACTTGGGCTCGTTTTATTTGTTATGACGAGATCTTACCTCCGGACTTGATGGAGAGACCTGATGGTGTACGTTGGTGACTACTACTGTAACTTCTGGACGAGTAGAACTAGGTATGCCGAACTTGGGTTCGTGATGTTGGTTATGACGAGATCTTACCTCCGGACTTGATGGAGAGACCTGATGGTGTACTTCAGTGACTGCTACCCTGTAACTCCACGATGAGTAGCTAGGTGTGCCGCGTTTGGGTTTGATTTGTAAGTTATGATGAGGCCTTACCTCCGGACTTGATGAAGAGACCTGATGGTGTACTTCAGTGACTACTAGTGGAACACCTGGACGAGTAGAACTAGGTGTGCCGAGTTTGTTAGTTATGATGCGCATTTGCCCTTGAATTCGGTAATACCATTTATATTTTCTCCGACGTGCCTAAGCTCGGCACACCCAGTTCTACTCTACAAGGAGTTACGAAGTACACCATCAGGTCTATCATCAAGTTCGGAGGTAAGATCTCGTCATAACCAACAAAACGAGCCCAAGTTCGGCATACCTAGTTCTACACGTCCAGGAGTTGCAGTAGTAGTCACCAACGTACACCATCAGGTCATTCTGTCAAGTCCGGAGGTAAGTTCTCGTCATAACTAACAAAACGAGCCCAAACTTGGCATACCTAGTTCTACTCGTCCAGGTGTTCCACTAGTAGTCACTGAAGTACACCATCAGGTCTCTCCATCAAGTCCGGAGGTAAGATCTCGTCATAACCAACAAAACGAGCCCAAGTTCGGCATACCTAGTTCTACTCGTCCAGGAGTTGCAGTAGTAGTCACCAACGTACACCATCAGGTCATTGTGTCAAGTCCGGAGGTAAGGTCTCGTCATAACTAACAAAACAAGCCCAAACTTGGCATACCTAGTTCTACTCGTCCAGGAGTTCCACTAGCAGTTACCGAAGTACACCTTCAGGTCATTCCATCAAGTCCGGAGGTAAGGTCTCTTCATGAGCCCAAACTCGGCACACCTAGTTCAACTCGTCGAGGAGTTCTAGTATCATTCACCGTATACTTTCAGATCACTCCATAAAGTCCAAGACGAATAGGATTTATATATATTTATATATTATAAATCCCACTTGCTTTTAGCGAAACAAAACATTATAATAAGAATTTGTGATTATAAAAATATTTATATTATGTATTATTTTACTTTGTTAGGTCATGTACCTATGTATCAAATTCGAATATTTTGTGTTTGTACAGCGATCTTTTTCAGCTGCTTCAGGCGATATAGCGACCACCCGCGATAGCGGCCGAGCGCCGACTGTGGTTTTATCGAAATTTTTGTATAACAAATCAAAACAGGCACTAAAAATAAAATAACCCTTATTGCAATCCATTAGGATTCATCCGTATCAGCAAAATATGTCAAAAATTTAAGCATCAGTTTTTATTTTTTTTACGACCATTTGTGACATTTTGATAAAAAGTAATCACCAGCATTTTTTATTGAATATGTCTGCCTACTTACAGTATTTTTAGAAATCTTAATATATGTTGATTATATTCAAGCTTAGTCCGAGATAACTTGGTAGTATCGTCTACACCTTGCTCGATGAACGCGTCCTTTTAGAGTAGATCTAAAACAAAAAAGTTGCAACACGAACGCAACCTAACGCTTCTCGAATGTCATTCGTTTTACCGCGTTTGATGAACAATCATCCATTTGCATTTGCGCACTAAATCTCGAAAGTTTTTGTGCAATTTATTCTGGTTACGTTGGTTTAAAATGCCTAAAAGACGAAGGGAGTCAAAAGAAGAACGTTTAGAAAGGAAGTTGAACAAATATAAGAAAAAGATAAAAAATTTGAACGTTGTAAAAGACGTAAAGACGAACATTCAAAAGATAATAGAAACGAAAATGATGTTGGCGATATTGGTAAGTCTGTTTTTATCATGACTCAATTTATTATAATTAATCAATTGCATTATGCGGAACTTTATGGATATATAATATTTCATTAAAATAAAACAAAAAGTTTTAAAAGATCATTAAAATTAGCATGTAGACCGCCAATCTCAGATGAAGTAAAAAAACCTTTTTTTACTTCATCTGAGCCGCCAATGTTTTCTAAAAAATTTAAAATGAGGTTTACTTATCCTCAATTTTACCATCCAAAATTTTATGTGTATAAACTTTTGAGACTATCCCGTGGGGCATAGTCACGACTTTCCCGTGGGGATTAGTCGACCAGTCATAATATGCCTGGATACATATGTCACAAACTCGTAAAAGCGAGTGTCACTTTTGACTTATCCCGTGGGGATAATAGTCATGCCATACCATTTATTATGGAAGCCTCTTAAAGTGAGTGTCACTATTAAACCATTATATTGGTACTATAGCAATTGAATATCATTAATTTATGGGCATTACATCTGTAAACAAAGGGGGGAGAGACATGAAGGCATAAATAAGAAAATTAGTATAATACAATACTACTATAATTATAAAATTTCAGTGGAAAGTATTGAATCAGAAGAGGAGATTATTCTGGAAAATATCGAACCAGAGGAGGAGGAGGAGGTAGAAATTATGGAAGTTAAAGAAGAACATTTAGAAGAGGATATTATAGAAGCCATGGGTCCTCCGATTAGTACTGAATCTTCATATGGTCAACCAATACATCCGGAGATTTATAAAAGGGTCGAAGGTATTTTGATGGAAGGCTTGACTAAAGAAAAAATTGAAACATATAAAAAAGAACAACTAATACCGGAAAATACCATTTTGTTAGAGGCACCACTACTGAATCCTGAATTACACATGATACAGGAGTCAGTAAAAACAAGAGATAAAAAAATTGAGAACCGCCAAAATTTATTAGGATTAGCCACAGGCACAATATTAAAATGTGTTGATAATTTAACCAAACAAAATTTTAATAAATTAGATATCATAAAAAACATGACAGAGGCGGCCAGGATTCTAGCCCACCTCCATTCAGAAGATACGGTAATAAGAAAAAATTTGTTAATACCTCACTTAGATAAAACCATATCTAAGACTCTTGCGGATCTCAAACGGGATAAATTCTTATTTGGAGAAAAATTGAGTGAATGTGTAAAGAGTGCAACTATTTTACAAAAATCCGCTTCAAATCTTCTAAAGAAATCTATTCCAAAACCTTTTAAGCCAAGGCAAAATTCTACTACAAAAAACTACTATCCCCCTCAACATCAAGGGACCCAGAGGAAGATGTTCAGGGGAAATCAAAATTTTCAACGGCCGGCAACCAAGGTCCAAGCACCGGCAGTGACTCGCAGCCAGCCTCACAAACAAAAGAATTACAGACAACAACGTGCCAAATACCCATAGAGGTAACACATTTTGCTGGTCGAATTAAACACTTTTATAACTGTTGGAATAAACTTACAAATCATAACACTATTTTATCATGGATACAGGGCTATAAAATCCCTTTTATTGATAATCCAACTCAAAATTGCTTACCACTGAATGATAAGTTGTCAGGTTTAGAAGATAGGATTATGTCTATAGAAATTAAAAAGTTAATGAAATTACATGCTATTTCACAGTGTACTCCTGTAAAAGGTCAATATTTATCGAATATTTTTTGTATGTATAGCCTGATAAATCACATAGATTTATTTTAAATCTTAAGCCCCTAAATAAATTCATAAATCCTCCACACTTCAAATTAGAAGATATTCGTACCTTATGCAAATTAGTGACTAAGGACAGTTATATGTGTACATTAGATATACAAAATGCATACTATTTAATTAATATTCATGATGATTTCAGAAAGTTTTTACGTTTTAAATATAAAGGAATTCTGTATGAGTTCAATTGTTTACCATTTGGATTGTCTACTGCACCATATACTTTTACAAAATTATTAAAACCAGTAGTAGAACATCTCAGAAGTCAAGGCCTCATAAATGTTGCCTATTTAGATGATCTTAATTGCATAGGACTCTCTTATGCAGAGTGCCTAGACAATGTTCATAAAACTGTAAATTTACTCCAGTGTTTAGGTTTTATAATTAATATGAAAAAGAGTAATTTAATTCCATCACAAGAAAGAGAATATTTAGGTTTTGTCATAAATACACAAAAAATGATAATAAAACCCACAGAAAATAAAAAGAAATCTTTATTATCTGCAATACATAAATTTCTTAAATTAAAGTACTGTTCTATTAGGGAATTTGCTGCCTTGGTAGGTAGTTTTGTATCTATATGTATGGCAGTATCATATGGATTTGTATACACAAAAATATTTGAGAGGGAGAAATACATAGCTTTACAGAGATCAAATGGAGACTATGAAAAACAAATGAAAATAAATGAAAATGTGAAGTTAGATTTATCATGGTGGCAAAATAAGATTAATACCGCATATAATCCAATAAAACAGTATCAGTTTATATTAGAAATTTGGTCAGACGCTTCTAGTACGGGTTGGGGAGTACACTGTGATGGTAAAGTGGCACGAGGTTTTTGGTCCATTCAAGATAAACAAAATCATATAAATTATTTAGAACTCTTAGCAGCATACTTTGGTTTAAAATGTTTTGCAAAAGACTTAAAAAATTGTGAAATATTATTGAGAGTTGATAATACAACTGCAATTTCATATATTAATCGTATGGGGGGAGTTCAATATCCTAAGCTTAACAACTTATCTCGATTATTGTGGCAATTTTGTGAGAAGAGAATGATATGGGTTTTTGCCTCTTACATTAAATCAAAAGACAATAAAGAAGCAGATTTTGAGTCTCGAAATAGGAATATAGATGCTGAATGGGAACTATCAGATGATAGTTTTAACAGGGTGGTTACAATGTTTGGCCAGCCAGACATTGACCTTTTTGCATCTAGGATTAATACAAAATGCATTAAATATGTGTCATGGCAAAGAGATCCAGAAGCCTGGAATATAGATGCATTTACATTAAGATGGTGTGATTTCTACTTTTATGCATTTCCACCATTTTCAGTTCTTTTAAAAACAATTCAAAAAATTAAGAATGAAAAGGCAAGGGGCATCATTATTTTCCCTGTTTGGACTGCTCAGCCCTGGTATCCTATGATGAAATCAATGATAGACTCGGAAGTGATTTACTTTCCACCTTCATTAGAACTCTTATCTTCTCCTTTCAGGACACCTCACCCACTACATGCACAACTTACCCTGGGGGCATGCATATTATCAGGACAGCGTTCCAACTAAATAAAACCCCGGAGTCAGCATGTGATTTGATGTTAGCATCTCTGTCCTCAAATACATTAAAACAGTATAATACATGTTTAAAACAGTGGTGGCATTACTGTATGCAAAACAATCATGATATATATAGGGCATCAGTGCCATATATAATAACATACTTAACAGAGTTATATAATAAAGGGTGTAGTTATCAGACCCTTAATTGCCATAGATCAACTCTTTCCTTAATAATAGGATCACATCTGGGAACAGATGAAACAATAAAAAGGTGGTTTAAAGGAGTATATAGGCTTAGACCACAAACTCCAAAATATAGTGTGACATGGGACCCTTCAATAGTCCTAAATTTTTTGCAAAAATTGTATCCACTTGAATCACTTGCCTTAGATAAACTTACCAAAAAATGTGCTATGTTGATTGCACTCAGCACTGGGCTAAGGATACAAACACTATCTTTAATTAAATTGAGTGATGTAAATGTGACTGAGACACATGTTACAATACTGGTTTCAGACTTACTTAAAACATCGGCTCCTGGAAGACAACAGCCAATGTTAATCCTACCATATTTTAAAGAAAAGCCTGAGATTTGCCCAGCAAAAACTTTGTTATCTTACATTGATACCACTAAAAAATTAAGAGATCAGGATGGAAGTACACAAAATATTTTTATAACATTTAGAAAACCGTATAGAGCAGCCACATGTCAAAGCATAAGTAGGTGGCTTAAACAAGTAATGAGCGAAAGTGGTATTGATACAAGCACATTTACTTCACATTCAACTAGACATGCCTCAACGTCTAGTGCTCTAAGACAAGGACTTACAATAGATAACATATTAAAGACAGTTGGATGGTCAGCAAACTCTCAAACATTTGCAAGGCATTATAATAGACCTCTGTTAAATGATAATCACCTGTTTGCAAAAACAGTATGTAGGACAAACTCTACTTGATTAAAATTTAGTTTGAAAAAATATTTGTAATTTACATATAATTACTACTTAGTTGTGATAGCAACCTATTTTAATTTTTTGTTCAGTGAAGTAACATTTTAATAAAAGTTGATTTTCAAGTTTAGTATTCTTTGAATCTTTCTTTCTTATAATTTTAAATTCCAATTTAATGTGCAAATGCAATGAGAATCTATATGTTTACTCATTAACTCTAAACATCTACCAAGTTATCTCGGACTAAGCTTGAATATAATTACATAATTAAACGAACTTACCTTAAGTGAAGTTCAATTTTAATTATATGAAGAGCTTAGTCCGAGATATAAGTTTCCCACCCACCTCACTTAATAAGTTTGCAACTTATTAACCCAAGTAAACAGTAGATTCTAATATTTACTCTAAAAAGAATGACATTCGAGAAGCGTTAGGTTGCGTTCGTGTTGCAACTTTTTTGTTTTAGATCTACTCTAAAAGGACGCGTTCATCGAGCAAGGTGTAGACGATACTACCAAGTTATCTCGGACTAAGCTCTTCATATAATTAAAATTGAACTTCACTTAAGGTAAGTTCGTTTAATTATGTAATAATAGAACAAAAAATGTACCGAAACATGAGCCGGTATCGTTAATTTTGTAAAAAATGGCTAGGGAAGATCCTTTTTACAATGTAAATAACTATTATTTTCAACAAAAAAGTTACCACCATTTGAAGATAAAGAACCATTCTATACGTTGTAGTTATTAGTTATATTTGATTTGGTTTAGTTTTGTCACAAAATGTACCGAAAAACAGCATGATTTGACCCGATTTGCAAACGCACCCTTAAAGTGGACTGTGTGCTAGTTTATCATTTAGTTTTCAAGGCATGTACTTTTTAAAAACGAAATATAATTTATTTATTATTTATTAATATTATCACCCTTATCCTATAAAAAAAAACCATCACGTTATCATCTAAACTGAAACCATCTGTGTGTGTGAAAAGAGTCTAGATATCCAGCAGCCGATTTATAAAGGCTTATCTTTGATTTGTGTGCTGATTATAAAACGCTTTTTATATATCGTTTTGCACATACAGTGGAATCAGTCTTATATTTAAATTGTTTAGCAGTTGAATGTACTGAATTCATAGCTCCAAAGAAAATTTTGTCAAGTTTAACCTACGATTTAATCTTAACTGGCAGACAGGCAGACCTTGCACTAAAACTCAACCGCTGAGTTAGGAAATACAACATAATATCGAAAGTATTTCTGTGAACACAAGCATCATTAAGGTAATACGGTGGTCGTTTGCTAATTACTTACTTGTAATTGCTGCAACAAACTTACACGTTTTAAAATTTTTAACTAAACTGAAGTTACCTATAAAACATACTTACTGTTTTTCGTCAAACATCTGGGTATCATATATAACCTTCACTATGGGTTTATCAGTATCTTGAAGATTACGAGAAACAGCAGCAGCAAGAGTTCCATAAGTATAAGGTGCAGTATAAGTCGCCTCGACTGGGGAAGGAGTACACTATGGTAAGTATAGAAAATCGAACACCTTTTTTTACTGATAATAAGACATTTCATCTAAGTCCTCAGGGATGAAAGTACGTCTAGTTCTCCGTCCAGGATAGATGTAGATGGCTATTGGCCACGACATTCATTTCAGCTACCCTATATCAAAGGCCCGTAAAGGACATTTTTCAAAAGTATATTTACCAAATTTCTTACCTCGTCGAATAATAAAAAAACCTGAATATAAATCTTGTAAGTGTGGCCGTGGAAGGAAAAGGGCAGATCTCCCTCCGGGAAAGGTGATCGGCCTGGCCTGGGGTGCGGCCAACGCTCCGAGTGGTAGTTCGGAGCTATTCTATATAATATACTGCTTTACTTCGGAATTTTGTTAGCGCGATTTAGGCTTCGATGTGTTTCGCTTGTAGCGAGACAACAGCGCCGCCACATCACCGATGCTCAGACGGCTCAGACTGGAGGTCGATACTGCAGTCTGATTGCCGGTTTGTCCTTGAAATGCTGGTGGACAATACATACTGTGTGCGTAAGGGCAAAAGACGCCGGTGCGAACGATATGCCGGTGTGTAATGCATGCAAAGAAGTGCCGGATCAAGTGCCAGAAGTAGAAATGAAGACAGTTGGGCTGGCTTGCAGGAACCGAAAATCTGAAAATTGCGTTTTCAGATCACGTAGGATATTTAGCAGTGTGACCGTGGACGGAAAACGGTCTTAGATCTCCCGGTTCTGCCCGGGTTGCGGCATACGCTCCGAGTGGTACCGGAGCTATTCTATATATTATACTGCTTTACTTCGGAACATTGATAGCGCGATTTAGGTTCCGTTGTGTTTCGCTTGTAGCACGACGACAGCACCGCAACATAATTAACCGAGATTTTGATCCCTCTTAAGCTTGTTAGTGTACACATTCAATATATCAATAAAACCCCTAGTAAGATGCTTGGGGCATTTCAAAACAGCAAGTCTTCATAACATGCTAGGTTTTCAAATGGTTCTTGCCCCTTACTACTTTTTTGAAATCACGTACAAACATCGAAATAGGGAATCAAATCAAACAAAATATGTAACTTTATAACACACGATATCCAAATCACCAAACAAATCGACCAAATTTAGGATGTGATAGGAACCCAAATTAAGTCTATCATTTTCCAAACTTAGTAAGGGGCATCACACATGTATCATAATATTGTTACTGCTATAATTCATTGGTTAGGTTATACCTAAAAATAATTATAAAATTTAAAACTTATCATAAAAAAAATTTAATGGCCTTTTAATGGTTCGATTAATGTTTTGAAGATATTCCGGTTTTAATACGGGACAGCCGATTTATCATCAGGTGGGCTGTATGGTCGTTTGTCATTACCATATGAAATAAACCTTATTTTTTACAAAATATATCCTCAGGATGAAGTGGTTTACTACAGCTTTCGAAGGAGAATTTAAACTTACGATTTTTAATTTTGCAAAAATATAATTGTCGGTTTTATTTACATCTTTTTTAATTAGTTTCCAACACTCGATTGAAGATGGAAAAAATATATATAAGAGATAATTTATAGAATATCCACCCTATAGAATCCCACTTTTATTAAAACTTTCTTTAAATTTCCCTATAACAAACACAAATAGATCACGACTATTTCAATAAGTTCAGAGCTGGGTCTTTTAAAAATATAATATAACAAATAAAATAAAATACTTATCTTAAGTAATTCCATTTCAATAATAATATTCACATCACTACGGTATAAGAATATTTTAATAGCACATGACTTCCAAAGAGTAGGTATGTCAATAATTTCTTAAGACATGTATATTATCCAAGAACAACTTTAATAATATAGCGTTTTTAGATAAACATTGACTTTAAATAAGATCGCAGATATTTATCCAGAGAAAAAAAAATGCAGGTGTGAAAACTGTACAGCAGAAAAGTTTAATGTTTAAATAAAAAAAAACCTTTTCAGGGTGGCTATTACATTCACGATGTTTTCATTGCGCAAAAAAATGTCTACGTGCGATCTGTAATTTAAAAAGCACCAACACATGTAAGCCACATTTTCGAAAATTAAAAATTCTAACATTTCCCTCATTATATATTTATGAAACAAGTATTTTTGTAAAACGTAATATTAACTTGTATAAATTTGTGGAAAGTCAACGTCGCTCAGATAAGCTTCATTTAGTACCAAGTAGAACTGTTTTTTTACAGAAGAGCATATACGCAATGGCACCAAAAGTATATAGCAAAATACCTAAGTACATTAGAGATTGTAACAACATAAATATTTATAAACGTAAACTTTTTGAGCTACTAAATGATAAAGCATATTTTCTATAGATGAATTCCTTAATGATACATTTTGACATAAAAATATTATATTATTAATTAAATTGCATTGACTACATAACTATCATGACATGTGCCAATTAATACTTGACGATGACAATTAGACAAAATGATAACAATTATTGTATGTACCTTTATTATCTTTAATTTTTTTCATAATTACTAACTTATTATATAATGATTTCAATTAGAACATGAAATCAGAAGAATTTTTTTTTATAAATGTTACTAATTCATTAATTAGTAATAAGTAGGCATACAAAATATAAAATTAATAAATGCATCATTATGCATTTATTAATTTTATATTTTGTATGCCTACTGGCGGGACATAGAGAACCTACCTTATATTTATTATGTACATCGAGATCTGTAAACTAACCTATGTTCACAAAATAAACAGATTTGGTTTGATTTGATTTGAAAAAAAATACTGGTCTTGCCTACCCCCTATTATACTATACTGCACTCAAATCCGTTATTTAACAAGGTTAAAAAGCTGGGAATGTATATGTATGATGTGTATCCCAGCTTTTTTTAACCTTAGTTACTGTGGCAAAAAGATAACAATATACGTCTATACGTATGTCTTGGACATCACAGGTTAATATGCTTAGTAAAAAATTTTTGCTGCATTAAGCTCCTTACACAGATTATGTAATTTTCTTACCACAGTAACTAAAGTTGCGCTTGCTAAGTCTCTACTTCTGGTCATCCTTGAGTATGCTGATATTTGCTATGTTGACGTTACCGAGAAGCAGCTTAATAAACTTCAAATTCAACTGCGAACTGCGAATTCAAAATTTATGTATAAGATTTATAGTTGGGCTTTGCAAATACATATGATCACATCTCTGAATGTCGCAAACAGCTCAGATGGATATGATTCGCCTCACATTCTCGCCGCTTTGTGTAACGTGTTATTTAATCCTCCCACCCCTTATTACTTAAAAGATCGTTTCCAGTATCTAATTTACCTTTCCCATAATCGGTTCCTTCGATCTTCTGTCAATCTTTCTCTCTCTACTCCTTTGCACTCTTTTTAAATAATATTAACTGTCACTGCTGTGCGTTTGTGGAACTCTATACCTTTCCACATCCGTCGTGTTAAATATCTTCATTCTTTCTAAAGTCTGGTTAAAACCTATTACTTAGAATGCTGTTAGATAAATTACTTTACTTTCACTTACCACATTGTTTGCGTCAGTGCGCAAAGGTTGTCTGGAGATAAGACCTTCTTTAAATTGTGTTGACCTACTTTAAATTGTAGATACTCTACTCGTTTTCTGTATTATGGTGTACAATAAAGAATAAAGAAATAAATGTTTTAAGAAAGTACCCGTAGATAAAACTCATGCAGTTTCAAGGTAAACACCTTGACACTTGTGCAGTTTATATGCTAAAACGTTATTCGTGATCTAAATTTTTCATTAAAGTTGACGCAATTAATGTTTTACATACAGTTAATTATATTTTTAAAAGCCATTTCGACCTAAAGGACGTCTCCCTGTCGTGTTTACTGGCTTTTACACAATTTTGGATATGGATGTAAAAAGACGAAAGTTGTGTCAGTAGTTAACTTGTATGTCATCATTGATAAAATATCTGCGAATTTGGGAAATCTGACAGCAGAATTAAGTATACGATATTAGTAAAAATTAGTTTATCTAACTACATTTTTTTGGGAATTGCGATTGATTTTTTTAAATTGATAGTTATGTTTCTTTTTTATAGCGTGGAATGATATTATTCTGGATTAATACATTTATATACAAAAATATATTATTTATTATAACAATAAAAATCAAAATTAAAAAAAAATATTATAATATAGTAACTATACCTATATTCGTAGTATTTAAAGAAAAGCTATTTTGATGAACAATGGTTCAATATTTTTCCTTTGTTATTACTTTACAAGAGTTTTACTCTGTTGTCTCACAAACTAATTTAAATTACTTGGAACAAATTGCGATTAGTCATACCTACTAAATGTCAGTAACAGACTGCACAATATAAGTAGGTAAAATTTCTTTCTTAAATTGTGCAAGATAAATATGAAAACTAGCAAATATATATTGCTAATTGTCTTTTAAAATAATTTCATACATAAAAGTTATCTTTCGTCAAATAAAAAATATGAATAAATGTTCTAAGTAAGCCATGGTAGATCAGGGGCTATGCGCTCGCTGTAAATTTCATAGTACGCGAGCAAGCCGGCCCCTTCGACACCAATAAAGTGTTAATTACAATTTTAAGTGCTGATTTACTACGTGCTTGGCGGTGAAGGAAAACATCGTGAGGATACCTACATGTCTGAGAGATAAGAAAAAATATTTCGAAGACGTGAAGTTCTCCAACACGTATTGGCGCACCGCGGCAGACATTTCCTTGCCCTAAAACCCTCTCAGAAATGGTAAAAAATCAAAGGTTCGAATTAATCTTCCGACGACTTCCTAACACAAGTATTTTAAATGGAACGGTTAATGGGAATATTAATTATGTTAACAGCATTGCTACTATTTTTTATTAAAAATAACTAACATGACAAAATAAATTTTAATAGTAACAATAACAACAATTAATAGTAACAATAGCCCATTATTTTTTCTTTAAAATACATTTTGCAATTTAAAATTGTCATAGGTTAAATGACATGAATGCTTATTTTTAAGCACTCATAGTCATAAATGCTTATTTTAATCAAACTTATTTTATAGAATAAACGAATTAACTATTTTTGTAAATTGCATTATAATCGATCTTAATTATATCGGCAGCTTTTTCGCCTATCATCATGGTGGGGGCATTTGTGTTTCCACCTGGAATTTTTGGCATTATGGAAGCGTCTACCACTCTCAACCCAAAAATCCCATGCACTCGCAGTTTTTCATCCACCACTCCTTTGGGTCCCATTTCGCAAGTTCCAACTGGATGGAGCATTGACCCAATTGTATTTTGCACATAGCAACGCCAGTAATCATCAGACCCCCATTTAAGATGTTTGCATGCTGCAACATCTAATTTTGCGATTCCTCCGTCATTGTTTTTATAATAGGACGTGTTGGAATATTGTAACATATATTTGAGCCCCTCCAGTGTAATCTGTACATCTTTTTCATTCCTAAAATAACCCATATTTATTAAAGGATCATCAAATGGATTGTTACTACTTAACACAACTTCACCTCTTGAACGAGGATGTAAAAGAAGAACTGTAGTTACGTCAATTTCCCGAGCTGTGTTAGCTTTACTAATTGAATATGAAAATGGTTCATCGAAATTTGTTATCGTTCGAAGGCCAAATAAAATTATCGGCGATGCAGTTGCTCCAATACGTATATTAAATATTTGAAACTGTGGTCGTTGTAGATCATAAGATTGTTTAACACTAAAGTAACCTGATTGTGATGGTACAGGGTAACTGTCCAATTCAGTAGGGACGAGTAGATTCTGTACTATACTTTGTATGCCTTTTTTCCCAGTAAAAACAATCGGTACGTAAAGGTGGTCTTGGAGATTTCTACCTACAGGTAAATCGACAATAGCATGTATCCCAAATTTCAATAACTCTTCTCTCGGTCCAATTCCAGACAACATCAAAAGCTTTGGAGTATCGATAGCTCCAGCTGAAACTATTACTTCTAGACTTGCAAAGACATTTATCTTTTTACCTCCTAGAAATATTTCAACTCCGGAAGCCCGTAGTGTTAAATCATCGATTAAGACTTTAGTAACTCTAGCATATTTCGTGACTTTTAAGTTATACCTATCTCTAACTGGTCTCAAGTATGCTTCTGCCGTACTAGATCTTCTTCCATTAGCAAAAGTATAATGTGGTTGAGCTGCACCATGTGATTCTGGGCCGTTAAGCTCCAATATCCTCTTTATGCCCATTTCTTCGTAAGATTTCAGTACGATTTCATTTACCTCGTTAAAATAGCTATTAGTTTGTGGCCTAGTTATTGCTACAGGACCATCAGTGGAATGTAAGTAGGCATGATCTGGATTTTCTGTGACGGCAAGGTCTTTAAAACCCTCTAGCTTCTTGAAATAAGGCAACACTGATTCCCACTCCCATCCAGGGGCTACTTGTCCCCATTCATCGTAATCTTTAGGTGATCCTCTCGCATAAACTTCATAGTTATTCGATGAACATCCGCCGAGCATTTTTCCGCGAGTCATGTAAATTACACCATCCGGGTGAACTGTTCCTACGTTTTTGTCGAGTTGTGCTCGATAATCCCAATCGTATTTCGTGTGAGCGAGTGTCCCAAATAAACTAGGAGCCTGAAACGATAACATTAGCAATTTCAAGATGATTTCTAAACAAGTACCATCTGTGATAAATGTAAATAGATTTTTTCTTTTATTTTTTTAATTAGAGTGCTTATCAATAGAGAGGAGGGAATTACCACGCTTAAAAGACGGACTGGCACTGTAATAGATGTCTTACTTCTTTATTTCAAGCCCTACGACTTAGTTCCTAGCAATTATTATTTATTTACAAATTGAAAAATAGAGTTCTAGTGAAAAAATTGCGAGTGAGGATGAGTTACTTTTTATATTGATAAGGAAAAAATAATTTAAAAACATTTGTTGTTCTTAGCCTCTATTTCTCGAATCGAATTTTTTGAATTAAATTACTTTTGCCTTTGTTATGGATATACAAAGTTTTCTTATATATTCACTTAAAGACCAAAATCATTTTGTCTTTAAATTTATTTTGGTCTTTAAGTGATTTTCAAATTTTTCGATAAGAAACTCTTAAGGTTAGATGTTTTAAATTACCCTTATGGCTTTCTCCTGCTTAACAAAAATCAGTTAAAATAGCGTAGCGAACTTGAATACGACCTTGTACTATGGAAATAATAAAAAAAGCCGCTACCATCGACGGTTTGTGATCATTCTTTAAGAATATAATACATGCAAAAAAATAACATACCACACTCGCAGGAGGAGGATCACCTCCAGCTTCTAGTAGCAGCACACTGAAATGTGGCACTTCACTCAGCCTCGCGGCCAAAATAGCGCCAGCACTTCCAGCGCCCACTACCACAAAATCAAACCTGTCGCCATCTGAAAACATTTATAAATTCTATGTTAAAATGTCATTTATTTAATAATCAACAATTATTACAAATGTAGGTTCAAAGAGTAAAGTATCACCTCAGTATTTTAAATAATACTCCTACAGTACACTATATTATGTTCTGTCCTGCGAGGGTTCTTAGACAATGAAAGAGAGGGCTAAGCACAGACCTAGTCGTCGTCGTCCGGCTTTACGTCCTACTACGTACTACTTTAATATTTTAATCTCTCAGACATGTTAGTCCCTTTAAGATATTTTGCATCACGGTCGAGCAAGAGCTAAATCAGCATTTTACTCATTCTATCATTCGACAACTAATGATTCATTAAGCATCGCAAATGTAATGTAACGAAAACCTAAGCGAACGAATGAAGGAACAACGACGGAACTTTGGCGAACTAGTGTAAGAATAGTGATTATATTGTAATGATTTTAGCGGGCACTCTCTCCAGATACCGAACGCGCCGCATTTACTGGCATCTCATCTATTTACTATTTAATTAAAATCTTACATTTTGATTTTGTATATTATTATATACACGTAACATTTATAATATCCTCACGACGATCACGGTCTTAATTGAGACTAGCCTTCTGTGTGGGTGTCGTAAGAAGCAACAGAGGGAAACTGAAACGGGAGACGGGCGACAGCGTCTTCCTGATAACAATTCAAAATAACAAGTGGTTAAATTAAATATATTGAGTTGAACAATTGATGTCTTCAAAAGTTATGGTGTTTACAAGCCTTGCGGCCTTGATAAATCCACACCATAAGCCACTAAACCCCTTTTTTTATTTAAAAATAGCAATTAATCGATTTAAAAAAATATTAATAAGTTCAACAATGATTTATCTATCTGACAATGTGCTTTTTATATCACTTATATGCACAATATGATAGCTGGATACGATTTCATGCGACAAAACGTTGGAATCGTAATTTTTAGGCCCTAGTAGAACATACCAACGCGCTTAGAGCGCTTACGGCATGCAAAAATTTTGTGCAACCAACTTCGATATAAATAATATGAGAACATCATCAACGTAGTGAAAGTCAATTAAATACGAAGAATTAAGGATAACTCAAAAAGTACTGGTCACATCTTGATCAAATTATATGGGAGCACATGAGAACCACCAGCTTTCAAAATAATTATCAAAACCGGTTCACCTAGAAAAAGTACTGAGGTAATAACACACATAAAAAAGTACTGTCGAATTGAGAACCTCCTTTTTTGAAGTCGGTTAAAAAAACTGCGGTTGCCAACTATGGCAAAATCTTCACAATGAGGCAATCTTCGGGAAATGCCTATTTTCAGCAGTGGACTTTTATAGGCTGTTATGATGATGGTGATGACGAACAGCACACAGCTCAGATGTAGATTTTCTAGAGATTTTCCTGAGCCTTTTAAGTGCAGCTTTTAAATTATAGCAGCATGTCTCTACCTATTATCGTCATCATCTTCATCATCATCATAATTAAAGCCCTTCACTGCAGCCTACAGCCGTCACTCCATCTAGTGGGGGGGCCGTCCTACACATCGCCTACCGGTTCGTCTACTAAATATATATTAAAGTAATATAGAATTATAGCAGTTTTCGATTTGAAAGTGAATGGATATAAGAACAGAGGGAGCCCTAACAAAAGATGGATAGAGTATGGCAGGGATGATATAAGGTAAGAAAGGAGTGAGTGAGGAGGTGACGGCTAATAACATCTTAAAACTTACCACGTAAGTCGTAAGACTTTGGCCATCCAGTTGGTGAAATTGCTTGAGACAAAGCCAACAGTCGAAGTAACCATTTTACCCAAGGCAAATAACTTGATGATTCAACGAACCCAAGAAAATTATTTACGAACACATTTACATTCGGTATTTGAAACATTTCTTCACTATATATATTACATATATAATATACTAGTGTCTCTTGGCAGATGCAGTATATTATTAATTATACGCTCATACTATTTAAGCAAATATGACCGTTATTAACTTTGTTCCACTGTATCAATTAAAACTATTTTTTAAACACAATACGATAAACACTGCTCTGTTTTATTCACAACAGCCCTAATGTCATTTATTTCAACACGCAATCTGTATGCAAATTTAAAACAATTCGCGAAAACAATTTCCTGCTAAGTCCATTAATTCAGGTGAAGGACACAACACTAGTAAACTACAAATTAGATCAATTCGATAGCTACTTTTTATTAAAAATATTTAGAACATAGTCTTCGTTATAATGCATAGAACTACAATCAACACTGACGATTGTAACATCTATCGACACCCAACACAAACTAACCTATGATTTAAAGACTAGTCATTCCTGCACCAACTAATATGTTACATATCATAGTAGGTTTACCAAGCGCTTAGAATACAAGTAGGATATTTTTAATAAAACTCCTGATAATATACCTTCTCAAATCTCATATTTTCCCCTATCTGCGTTAACCACGCCATGGCTCCCATAGCCTATACTTCCACTCTCCACTATGATGGCCTGACTTAGTTATTAGATTTACCAGTGACACATAAAAAAGAAATTTATGCTTGATTTAAAGGCATTTAAAGCACTTTTTATTTTAGTTATCAGTTCTTTATTTTGATATTAGCGTTTATTTTACACTCCGCCCTATTATAAGTTTTAGAAATTTTAATAGTTCATTCTGATAAAATTTTACACTATAATATGTATATCTTTATTATTATCATCATTACTGCCACTGCTGAACATACGAATAGTCCATCCCCACAGATTGGCACAATTTTGGGTCACTGGCATGCATCCTCTCTACTTGTATGTATTACTACTTTATTTGTCACTAGCTTTTACCCGCGACTTTGCTCGCGCAAAAGAGAAACAAAAATATGAAGTGTCATTGAACACTCGGTTGCAACGAAGTTCATTTCGTGGTATATTATTATTGATAAACGTTTTGTATTATTGACTAATAAATATACAAATAAATGAATTACTAGCGTTTATTAAAATGGAGCGTCATTTAAAATAAAATAATATCTCTGTCATGGGATAAAAAAGTGCGAGGGAGATGGATATTACTCCATCTCGTTTTCTTACAGCCGCCAAGGCCGTCTACACTACGTCAGAAGGCGTCGTGACGGAAATATCTTACACTTTTTCTCACCTAGCCCCCATCCGTAAAATTCGTACTGTTTTTAAGGAACTTCGTTCCAAAAACTTACAAATTTAAAATAAGTAGTCTTTGGAGTTTAACTATCGAACTCCACTTTAATGTTAGTTTTTTGCTATATCTCTAAAACTATGTGCTATATTTAAAATAAATAGTGAGAATAAATAGAAGATCTATTTACTTCCCCACAAAAGGTGAACTTAACTTAACTCCTTACTTTACATCTTTCATAATTTTTAAAATGGTATTGAAGTAATAAAACAAGATTTGCATCAAAACTAATATATATTTTCAGAAATATATGGTAATGTTTAAATTGCGATCTATCGTCCAAGGTTTTCTGTCACTGCGTAATATAAAAAACAGCAACTATTGTTAATACACATCTAAAGAAAACGAAAACCTAACCTAGTTTTTAGAAACTAATCTGTTGCGTGAAAGTAAGGCATAATATTATCAACTGACCTTCAAAATAACACTGTGTTGAATGATCCTTTATATATTAATTGATTCCATTATACCATGTATCAAGACAATAAAGCCTATTACCCAGCTTTTATAATAGATAGCGTGATTATTTATCCTTGCGGTTTGACCTCTAAGTGACATTGTAGTGCACTACATCTAAATACGATTGCAGGTTTTAGTCTGATGCGCGTTAAGACAGACAGACTGACAGAACATTTATTATGTGGAAGTAAAAGTATAAATTACTATCTCCCATAGCTAATGTTGAGTAAGCACATCAAAGAAGTGAACTTAGCAGGTCACTTCTGAAGTTGTCAGCATAGATTACACAATTGACTATGCGGATTGATTAGATTTTTGTTTAAAGACTATTTTGAATGACTCACAAAAGTTTGAATTTCTGTAAGCTTGATGATAATAAATTACATGACAGAGTAATTTAGAGCATTAAAAAAGCTTGTTATTATGTATATACCGTTGTTAGAAAAATTATGAATAAATAATTAAATTTATGAACCAAAACTCAACTGCTTTTTGTCTCAACGAAAAATTGCCGTTAAAAAATGAATATAGGTATAATTAGCGTTTTTAATTACGAATCACACTGTATGAATACTGTGAATGAAGCATACGATAAATAAATAAATAATAATTTATTATTTCAAGCAAAGAATATCTTAATTTCTAAGATACAAACACTGAGATACAGCTTAACAATAAATACAATTCAGTGATATAAATATAAATAACTACAAACTTATTAATAAACGAAAATGGCATGTCAGGATCGGTCTATTTCCCCCCCGAACGGGTTCCCGCCTTGTCGAGGCGGGGGGGCTTAGTAGCCGTGGCTTGGTCACCCACGGTGAACAAAGAGGAACCCCTTGGCTGGCCCGTGGTGTAGGGCCGGCCCGAGGTGGCCACTCCGAGTGGGCTTGACGAGCCCACTTCGGATGTGTGTCGGTGGGCTGCTGCGAGAGGGGTGTCCTCCCAACCCCTACCTCTGCAGCCGGGGTGGAGTCGCGGAGGAAGAGGAGTGTTGGTATGGCGATGCGCCACTCGCCCTATCCTCCGCGACTCAAACGGGGCCGCACCGTTGATGCGGTGGTGGTGGGGCTGCGGGGGGAGAGGAGTGCCGGTATTGCGAGGCGCGGCTCTCCCTACCCTCCGCAGCCGAATTTTGGTTGGCGGCGGAGCCATGGACCAGATCCGCTGCTGGGGTTAGGAAGGCTGGTGCTCCTGAGTGCTAGATTTTCCTGGCCCCATGGCCTTCGCGCATCGGACACGGGGGCGTCCGTTGCGCATGTGAAATTGGAGGCCGAGGAGGAGGACGCGCCATATGTTCTGGTGCGCCTTACCGGAGAAGGAGATGGGGGAGGAGTGTTCCTCTCCCGAGGAGGGGCCGCCATGGGGCGGCCAGCGCAGGTGGGGCCGCGGAAGTGTGCGAAAGCGTTCCCGTGGCCCTGCCAATATGCGACGAGGGTGGAACACCATGGGGTTTTAGTCGGTGCGAGTCCGACATAACCCGTCCTTGCCCCCGCGAGGCGGGTATGCGTAGGCATTTCCCCATGTAAAAAAAAAAAAAGGATCGGTCTATTTACGATCGATCCTCTTTGCCTATCCCGTAAATGAAAATATAAAGCTATAGTAGCTTATTCTACAAAAAAATGAATCTTATTATTTATATTATATCAAAATGGTATTTACGCAAATAATACATATTCAGTGAGTTTCTTTTAGTCCAACCGTAAGCATAGATGCCGCAATACACTCGAATTACGGAATACGTTTAATTTGTCCGCAATATAATTAAGATAATTTAAATTACTGTTGTAATTGTGCGTACTGCATAATTTTTAACCTTTATAATATTTTGAACTAAAATATATATATATATATATATATATATATATATATATATATATATATATATATATATATATATATATATATAAAAATTACGTGTCACGTTGTTTGTCAATGAAATTTTGCACATTGTGTGCATTTTGGTCCTACTTGAGAGATAGGATAGTTTTTATCCCGATAAATGACCCTCAAAGTTTTTATTGCGAATTTAAGGATTTTTATAGGAACGGTCGTCGGAAAGGGCAGAACATCTGCCTGGCGAGCTAGTATATATATATATATATATATATAACCGATTTTATACAGTTGCTCAAATATTTAATATCTCAATACTATTTAAAATATCTCTATTTCTGATAAATACTTATTTCTAAATTAGTGTATCCTGTTAGAATCTATGAGATAAACCATGAAACTTTTTTCACTTGGTGGTAAGACTCCTTCACCGCCTAGGCATCAGTCCTCTTATCTACTTCTGCCGACAAATATCTATTCTCGCACTGCTGCTCTGAAGAGTACAGAGAGTATGATTACAGGCTATTAGGCACTGAATTCAGAGGCAAATATGCATCTGTACTCTTATTTCTTTGAAGTTGGATGCTTGCATATAGACTGCAGTATTTTATACTTCATTTAGTATGGAAGTCATCATCATCATCATCATCAACATTACAGCCTTTCACAAGTCCACTGCTGAACATAGGCCTCCTCCAAGGAATGCCTCTTCCATCTCACCAGGTCGTCACTACACGTAGGGGGACGCCCAACACTTCGCCTTTTTTTTATAGGAGAGGGGGCAAACGAGCATGCGGCTCACCTGATGGTAAGTGACTACCGCCGCCCATGAACAACTGCAACACCAGGGGAATCGCAGATGCGTTGCCGGCCTTTTAAAAAGGAGTAGGCTCTTTTCTTGAAGGTCCCTAAGTCCGGCCGGAATAATCGCTGGTGGTAATCGATTCCACAAGGAAGTTGTGCGAGGGAGAAAACTTCTTCTTAATCGCACAGTGGTGGACCGCCAATCATCTAGATGATATGGATGGTATCGCAAGTTCTGTCGCGATGTGCGATGGTGAAATTTAGCGGCTGGAATTAGTCCGAACAATTCCTCAGAGCACTCCCCGTGGTACCGCTCTGCACTGGATGCGGTCAAGTGGAAGGAGCTGGCACTGGGAGGCCCCTGCCCAGAGATGGGAACAGTATTCCATGTGAGGCCGAATCTGCGCCTTGTAAAGTTGCAAGCGGTGTGCCCGCATGAAATACTGTCCCGCTCTGCTGAGCACGCAAGCTTTTTAGAGGCCAATTTGGCTTTCTCTTCCGAGTGACCACGAAACTGTACGTCATTCGATATGTCGACACCGAGGATTCCGATACTGGCTGAGGCAACAAGGGGAGTGCCTTGAAACTGAGGAGATACGACAAAGGGAATCTTTTTAGCGGTAAACGCGCAAACTTGTGTCTTCTGGGGATTGAACTGGACTAGATTTAGTCGCCCCCAGTCTGAGACTTTGTTCAACAAAGTCTCGACTTCAGACACAAGTTTGTTCCGGTACTCGGCGACGTTTTCCCGAGAAATATTGGCACGGCCGGTGTATAAAGCATCACCAGTGCTGTCGTCTGCATAGCAATGAATGTTACTGGTTTGCAACATATCATTGATATGCAGAAGAAACAGCGTTGGTGATAGCACGCAGCCTTGTGGAACACCAGCGTTAATGGGCTTGTAATCGGAGCATGCACCGTCTACTACGACCTTGATGCTCCGATCTGCAAGAAAGCTGGTGATCCAATTGCACAATTTCTCGGGAAGCCCATAGGAAGGCAGCTTCGAAAGAAGCGCTTTATGCCAAACCCGATCGAAAGCCTTTGCTATGTCCAAACTAACGGCCAACGCCTTTGCCTGACGGTACGGGGCTGCCACTCAAGTATGGAAGTAAATAAATTTATATATCTATACATATTAGTAGGTAAAATTGAAGTGTCTGCCTGTAATATGGAAATAACTGGCTTCTGTTAACCTCAGGGACTTATATGCATGATATTAAAACATAAGTAACTATTTTTTTTAAATAAATCCGTCTGTCCGTTCGTCCGGCCTTGTTTTCAAAATGGCTGAACCAATTGTGATGAAACTTTACGAACAGATAGAGAACAATGCCAGGAGGGATCTAGGAAGGATCTAGGCTATAGCCATAAGATATTTTTCTAAATTAAAAATTGCTAAATTAATAGTTTTCGATCATCTTAAATCTTAATAACGCCACATTAATAGATTCTATTCAGGAAAAGACGGGGTGGTTGCTAGTTAAAAATATTTATATATACATAGATATTTGATACCTAAATCCGGTGAAATACCTTGATGAATATCTATGTTCTTCAATTAATATTAAAGTTATGCAGAAATTTCACATTACTATTTTTATAAACGATGACTTTTTGGGGTTCCGTAGTTACACCACAAGGAACCCTTATAGTTTCGCCATGTCCGTCCGTCCGTCCGTTCGCGGTTTTACTCAAGATACCAAAAACACTGGGGATGTGGTCACAACATATTTTCGATTCAAAGGTCCGTTTGCGAAATATTTAGCTTTAAAGTGGTAGTTTTCATTAGAGTCATGTGTCTCTCCCCCCCCCCCCCCCCCATGCCAACTAAACCGCTATTTTTGGAAATGTGAAAAGTATACACGATAGTAGTATATATAATGAAATTAAAAGGAAAACTATCACAGCTAAGTCGAATTAAGAGTTCAACAAAGAATCAAGCTTAATGGTTAAATCAGTTTTTTAAAAAACCGACTGCGTTAAAAAGTGTAGAGTCACCCGAGGCAAGTGTGACATAAATTAATTAAAACGAAAATGAACATTTAAATACTTCTAAGGGTTTTAAGGGTTTAACATAGATAATTCCGTTTCAAAACATCAATTATTAAGTGGTTGTGTTTTGGATCAAGCATTTTAGTATCTATATGTAGCATTTTGTAATTTGATGTAATTAAAACTAATTAAGGTGGAAGGAAGACTGTCACACTTACCCCATCAATGAGGCAAGTGTGACAGTACGCTTCTTTTTGTAGTTACTTAATTATTATCTGTAGTTTTCGAGAAAATTGATGAGATGATACTAATGTAAATATATTTTATGATCTATTTGAATGATTTGAACGTCTATTTTTGTGTAACAATGGATTTTTGTACGCATGGGGTAAGTGTGACAGTTTTTAACCGGTATAGTGATGTGCCTCTAAATGGATTTATGTCACACTTGCCATAGATGTTTTGAAACTGTAATAAAAACAATACTAAGTGAAAAATAACTTTAATTCCGCTTAGTTGCAAAATACGGGAAGAATGAGGCGGTAGTTTTAGAAGGGTAATATTGTTTTCGTTAGCCTTTATAATAATTTTTAAGTCAAGGTGTGTTGTGTATTACAATGGCCGTCATATATTACAAGTAGTGGGTTGCCTGATTTGCTTATTTCCGGGATCAGTATATTTGAAAAGTAACTTTCGAAGACTGAAGCTTCCATTTAACCCTTCGGCGTAGCGGCAAATGCCGATTTAATCGAATTATCATTAGGTAACCATGTTTTCCAAAGATATGTTCCTTTCAAAATTATTAACAGAGGAAATTTCTGGCCCCAGGCATTGTATGGGAACAATGCAGTTGTATTATAGCGGCCTGGTGAACTAGTGGTTTTTGTGGCTTTAAAATATTTTAGGCCAATAATTTTCAACTTTTCTAGGTCTTGACAGAAACTTGTTTCATCAAGATTTAATTATTTGATCATCTTTGAATTGTTGCTTTTGTACAGATAACACATCGTCGAACTCGTTGGGAAATACTAGTCAGCAACTTTTCTTCTTGCGATTTGACGGCTTGAGGTTTTTTTTAATCGATAGTTTGCTCCTTGTACTTAACCATTCGTCTCCCGAAATCCCATCTTTGAAGGGAGTATCGATTTCATTGCAACGAATATATTGGCCAACTAACGCTCTGACTTCTCGCTGAGTTAAACCAAAGGCATACCCAATGAACTGATATTTTTCACCACTTTTGACACACCCCTTCATATCTCAAAAACTACCAGTTTTCTATTTGTATTATATATGAACATTTTAAATTTAATTGAAATCTGATAAGTCTTTCATAAGTTATCACCGTACATACAAAATCATACAGATATATGTACATACAAACACAAGTACCTACTAACATACAAAACACAGTTTCGTATAACGTGACTCTGAGATCTCACTTCCTTCGCTCACTCGTTTATTAAGTATAATTATAAAAGTAAATACTTATATATAAATAGATACAAACACACAGGTAAACAGCATCCTCCTTGTTTGAAAGTCAGTTAAAAACAATATGCTGTCCCATCATTAGTTACGATATTCTCATACAAGATGATCGGGGTAAACACTTCTATCATCAGTGTCGAAATTTCACATTATTTATTGTATCCATTGTGATTTGTATTCACACGTGTGCTCCGCATGAAAGTCACAACGAACTGATTGAAATTACCCCAATTGCGCTACAAACGCGACAGCGCCAGGGACAAGGAAGGTCTTGAGCCACTGCCGCACTGCCGGAGGGCCGACTTAGAAAATTGCCCCTTCTTGCCTACACACATCACAATTAAGGAAGCAATTAAGGGTCATCCCCACTCCTACACCCTAGATTGCCGCTGCGGTAGGCAAGTGAGTGGCCGGCTTAAGAGTGACAAATGAGCACAGTCCACCTGATGGTAAGTGGACGTTGTGGCCCATAGACACCCACATTTATCAATAAAACAACTAAATAATTAATAATTACAACCATAACATAGTGCTTATAAGCTGCAGCATAGCTCTGCCACGCTATTTAACACTCGTCATAAATTAATATAACGAATTTAGTCTGTGATATAACTTAACTAACCAGTGTTTAGTAACTATTATTTAACTAGTGTTACAAATAACCAGGATAGTTTTCTAATGATGAGTTTTAATTAATTTAATTAGTAAAGTTTGTATTATTATATAATTATTTAGTTAATGACATTTTATTTATATTCCAGCAATTCTAACGCCGTGTAGTGGCGGTCAAGAATATCCACTACTCCATATCCTCCCGTGGGTGTCGTAAAAGGCGACAAAGGGAAACAGGCAGGAGATGGGCAGCAGCATCTTCTTAATAACGGCATAAATACAATAAAAAAACTGCGGTTGCCAACCCGCTCGCCAAGCGTGGCAACTATGGCAATATACCCCCCCATGAGCAATGACAATAATAAACGGCCCCCAGTCCCCGGCGGCCCCGCTATTCCTGGCTACGGTGGCGACCATGGTAACGGCGGGGCAGGGGGTGCTAAGAATCTCCGGTGGAGGTTCGGTTGCCACCTTAGACGACTCGACCTGGCAACGTACAACGCACGCACCCTGAGGACTGACGAGAAGATCGTGGAGCTGGAAGAAGAGATAGACAAGTTGCGCTGGCATATTATAGGATTATCCGAAGTCCGAAGAGAGGGGGAGGACACGGTAATCCTCGAATCCGGCAACTTGCTCTATCACCGGGAGGGCGACCATCTGTCCCAAGGAGGTGTCGGATTTATCGTCCACAAGTCTCTCGTTAACAACGTTGTAAAGATCGGGAGTGTGTCGACGAGGGTTGCGTACCTTATACTCAGAATCACCAAACGGTATTCGCTGAAGGTCATACAGGTTTACGCACCAACCTCGGCACACCCCGATGAGGAGGTGGAGGAAATGTATGAGGATATCTCTAGAGCCATGCATTCCTCCAAAACCCAATATACGGTGTTAATGGGAGACTTCAATGCAAAACTAGGCACAAGAGAGAACGGTGAGCTGAAAGTAGGGAAATTTGGAATAGGGCAACGGAACCCAAGGGGCCAGCAGCTGGCCGACTTCATGGAGAAAGAGGGACTCTTTATGATGAACTCTTTCTTCAAGAAGCGGCCCCACAGGAAGTGGACCTGGTCGAGCCCCGACGGTTCGACAAAAAATGAGATTGACTTCATTATGACGACCAGACGACAACTGTTCAGTGATGTCTCAGTGATCGCGAGGGTGAAAACCGGCAGCGATCACCGAATGGTTAGAGGCACACTGAACCTAAATGTTAAGTTGGAGAGGTCTCGTCTGATGAAGTCAACGCTCCGTCCCCCTCGTGCTCTAATCCAAAGTCCCGAAACCTTTCAGCTCGAGTTACAAAACCGTTTTCAGTGCCTAGAAGACTGCAATGAAGTGGACGATATGAATGACAAGCTCGTGGAAACTGTCCATGCGGTCGGAGCTAAGTTCTGCAAGACCCACCGCAGAAGAACACAAAAACTCTCCGATCACACTCTTAATCTCATGGCTGTTAGACGGGAGATGAGGCTACATTCTTCAACAGATTTGACAGCATACAGGCAACTGAACAGACAGATCTCCAAATGCATGCGGCGAGACTTACGCAACTTCAATACAGCTCGTGTTGAAGAAGCGATCGAGCGGAACCAAGGCTCCAAAGTCTTTGCCAGAGATCTGTCTGCCAGAAAGAGCCAACTGTCAAAGCTGAAGACCGAATGTGGCAGCATCGTTTCCGGGGCACCTGAGATTTTGAGTGAGATTGAGAGGTTCTATGGGCAGCTGTACACGTCATCGTTGGAGCCACACGCAAGTGTGAGTAACGATCCAAGAGCGAGTCTCATTCGACACTATTCCGAAGATATCTCGGACGTCAGTCTGAGCGAGATTAGAATGGCTCTCCAGCACCTTAAAAACGGCAAGGCTCCAGGCGAGGATGGAATTACAGCGGAGCTTCTGAAAGCGGGTGGAAGACCGGTACTTGAAGTCCTTCAGAAGCTCTTTAATTCCGTCCTCCATGGTGGCATTACACCGGAGGCGTGGAGCAGAAGTGCGGTGGTCTTGTTCTTCAAGAAAGGTGACAACGCTCTCTTGAAGAACTACAGACCGATTTCCCTTCTGAGCCGCGTCTACGTGCTGTTTTCGAGAGTCATTACGAATCGTCTCGCGCGCAGACTTGACGACTTCCAGCCTCCCGAACAAGCCGGTTTCCGAAAGGGCTTTAGCACCATAGACCACATACATACCCTACGGCAAATTGTACAGAAGTCCGAAGAGTACAATTTGCCACTATGTCT
Organism: Parnassius glacialis; assembly: GCA_033319125.1. Taxonomy (NCBI): domain Eukaryota; kingdom Metazoa; phylum Arthropoda; class Insecta; order Lepidoptera; family Papilionidae; genus Parnassius; species Parnassius glacialis. Next base: position 14,090,429 of record JAVANC010000024.1, on the reverse strand, counting down.
GGCGTATGTGGACTATGAGAAAGCCTTTGATTCCGTCGAAATTTGGGCGGTGCTGCAGTCCCTTCAGCGGTGCCAAGTTGACTGTCGGTATATCGAAGTGTTGAAGTGTTTGTACAGTAGAGCTACGATGGCTATCCGAGTACAGAACCAGAGTACGAAACCTATCCAATTGCAGAGAGGTGTAAAACAGGGTGACGTTATATCCCCGAAACTCTTCACCGCTGCATTGGAAGACGTTTTCAAGCTTCTGGACTGGAAAGGATACGGAATTAACATCAATGGCGAGTACATCACTCACCTTCGATTTGCCGACGATATAGTCCTCATGGCAGAATCGCTGGAGGAGCTAAGCACTATGCTCAATGACCTCAATAGTGTCTCCCAACGGATAGGTCTTAAGATGAACATGGACAAAACAAAGATTATGTTTAATGTCCATGTCACACCTATGCCGGTAGTTGTTGGGAGCACTAAGCTCGAAGTTGTTGACGAGTATGTTTACCTGGGACAAATAGTCCGACTAGGTAAGTCCAACTTCGACCGAGAGGTCAATCGACGGATTCAACTCGGCTGGGCAGCGTTCGGGAAGCTACGACACATCTTCTCGTCAGAAATACCTCAAAACCTTAAAACAAAATTGTACAACCAGTGCGTGTTGCCAGTGATGACTTACGGAACTGAGACGTGGTCCTTCACTGCTGGCCGTATGAGGAAGCTCAAGGTCGCTCAGCGAGCTATGGAGAGGGCTATGCTCGGAGTTTCTCTGCGTGATAAACTTAGGAATAAGGATATCCGCAGTAGAACCAGAGTAACCGACATAGCCCAACGGATTAGTAAGCTGAAGTGGCAGTGGGCCGGCCATATAGCTCGAAGAACCGACAACCGATGGGGAAGAAAGGTTCTCGAGTGGCAGCCTCGTACCGGTAGGCGAAGTGTAGGGCGTCCCCCCACAAGATGGAGTGACGACCTGGTAAGACATGCAGGAAGTCGATGGATGCAGGTGGCTCGGGACCGTGCTTTGTGGCATTCCTTGGGGGAGGCCTATGTTCAGCAGTGGACTTGTGAAGGGCTGTAATGATGATGATGATGAATTCTAATACTATTGGGATATTTTATTTCCCATACTGGTCCTTATGATAAGTTAGGTAGATATCTACTCGATAACAAATCCCAGTAATGTTACTTGTAAGTTACAATATTCAAACAACGATTTATCTACTGAAAAAAAAAAGACAAAAAGTAGATACTGAGTGAAGAAGCCACTCTTTATACACTTCTATCACCAGTATCCAAATTTTACATTCTTTATTGTATCCATTGTTACTTGTACTCACACGTAGAACTTGTAGAAAATTGCCCCTGCTTATCTACACACATCACAATTAAGGAGGCAATTAAGGGTCATCCCCACTCCTACACCCTAGATTGCCCCTGCGGCAGGCAAGTGAGTAGCCGTCTTAAGTTAATAACAGTGTTAGAGCCAAGCGGTAGCTTTTGCTGTCGCACGGATGGGCCGGCTCGAACCGGGGCGGTACCACGACCTCACAGAATACCAGCGTGAAGTAGAGGTTTACCTCTGCGTTTCGCTTGGTGAGTGCAGGTGGCCGGAGGCCCAATTCCCCCCCCCCCCATCAACATGGTAGTGGAATTAAATAAAAGACTACCCCAGGAGGGTGCCAGCACCCCTGGAGAATCCATCGCTGAGCATCCACAACCAAACTACTTCACTCCTTAGCGTGGGTGCTCAGGCTGCCCCGCGTATTCTGGGGGGAGGAGGGGGGGCAAAATTCCGCTCGCGACTAACTCTTGCTCTTTTTAACCGAGGCTCAGGTGTCCTCTCCGGCTGATACTTCATATCTTTCCTACCCGGGGTACAAATTGGAACACTCCTTTGTGTCCCGGGCTGGAGTTTGCGTATACGTCAGATAGGACATCTGTTTTCGACGCCTCGGCAGTCTTGAACGTACGGACCTGTCCATCCTATGGCTGCGCGTAGACAGCGACGACCATCCCCGCATCTACGGGTGCCTCTATAGGTCCCATAACGGTAATGCCGACACAGACAACTCATCGACCACGTCCAAATGGCTGCAGACTCCGTGCTACAACAGGTCCCATACGTAGAGATCGTGGTACTCGGTGATTTCAAGGCCCACCACGCTGAATAGCTTGGTTCTCGTTTAACCGATCATGCGGGTAGATCTGTCTATGACTTTGCTTTGGCATATGGTCTAACACAACTGGTTACTTGCCTACGCGGATCCCAGATGTGAAAGACCATGTACCTTCCCTGTTGGACCTTCTGCTGACCTCTCATCCGGACGGATATCAGGTCTCCGTCGATGCCCCTCTGGGCTCTTCGGACCATTGTCTGATCCGGAGTACGGTGCCACTCACGCTCCAATCGTAGTTGCGATCTGCAGCTTGCCGCCGTGTTTGGCCCTATAGGTCAGCTGAATGGGACGGGATGCGGTCTTTTTTTGCATCCTACCCTTGGGGGCGGGTTTGCTTCTCGCCGGAAGATCCCAGCGTTGTTGCAGATTCTGTTGCTGATGTGGTACTTCAGGGTATGGAACTTTTTATTCCATCCTCTGTGGTGCCCATCGGAGGCAGATCCCAGCCATGGTTTGGTCACTCCTGTAAAATAGCATCACGCTATAAGCAGGAGTGCTACCGGGCCTGGGCTGACGCATCAACGTCTCGGGATGTAAACACCAGCGCACTTAAAAAGAAGTATAATTCCGCCTCCAGGTCCTTCAAAAGCGTCATTGCCAAGGCAAGGTCTGAGCACATCGGCAGAATTGGCGAGTAGCTAGTTCGCCTTCCTTCGGGAAGCCGTGCATGCTGGTCTCTCGCCAAGGCTGTCCAAGGGAACTTCTGTCAGCCATCTCTTCCATCTCTGCACAGAGAGGACGACTCACTGGCCCATGCCGCAAAGGATAAAGCCGATCTGTTGAGCTCTCTTTTTGCGTCCAACTCGACTCTAGATGACGGGGGGAACACACCGTCGACCATCCCGCGATGTGAGTGCTCCATGCCGGATGTGCGATTTACACAGCGCTCGGTCCGCAAAGCACTCTTCTCCCTGGACGTCAGCAAGTCGAGTGGGCCCGATGGAGTCCCTCCCATTATGCTGAAGACGTGTGTTCCGGAGTTAGCACAGGTTTTAACGCATCTTTTCCGGTACTCCTACTCCCAAGGCGTAGTCCGGAATTCATGGAAGACAGCTTTGGTCCACCCGATCCCTAAAAAAGGCGACCGCTCAGACTCGTCCAACTACAGGCCTATCGCCATCACCTCCTTGTTCTCCAAAATAATGGAAGCCATTATAAACTGCCAGCTCATGAGGTACCTTGAGGATCACCAGTTGATTAGTGACCGCCAGTACGGTTTTCGTCGGAGTCGATCAGCTGGTGATCTTCTAGTCTACTTAACTCATAGATGGGCGGAGGCAGTAGAGTCCAAGGGGGAGGCATTGGCCGTTAGTTTGGACATAGCGAAGGCCTTCGATCGGGTCTGGCACAAAGCGCTTCTTTCGAAGCTTCCTTCCTATGGGCTTCCCGAGAAATTGTGCAATTGGATCACCAGTTTCCTTGCTGATCTGAGCATCAAGGTCATAGTAGACGTTGCATGTTCTGATTTCAAGCCTATCAACGCTGGTGTTCCACAAGGATGCGTGCTATCACCAACGCTGTTTCTCCTGAATATCAATGATATGTTGCTAACTGGTTTTTTTTATAGGATAAGGGTGACAAACGAGCACACAGTCCACCTGATGGTAAGTGGTTGCTGCGGCCCATAGACATCTACATCTATCCTCGTTTGCGAATCAAAATGCAGATGCGTTGCCACCCGTGAGGACTAAGATGGAATGCCTCATTTCCAGTAAAAAGGGCCTCCGGCCACCTGCACTCACCAAGCGAAACGCAGAGGTAAACCTCTACTTCACGCTGGTATTCTGTGAGGTCGTGGTACCACCCCGGTTCGAGACGGCATATCCGTGTGACAGCAAAAGCTGCCGCGTGGCTCTACCACTGTGTAAATGGTAGCATTCATTGCTATGCAGACGATAGCACTGGTGATGCCTTATATACCGGCCGTGCCAATATTTCTCGGGAAAACGTCGCCGAGTACCGGGACAAACTTGTGTCTGAAGTCGAGTCTTTGCTTAACAAAGTCTCAGATTGAGACAGACTAAATCTAGTCCAGTTCAATCCCCAGAAGACACAAGTTTGCGCGTTTACCGCTAAAAAGAACCCCTTTGTCGTATCTACTCAGTTTCAAGGCACTCCCCTTGCTGCCTCAGCCAGTATCGGAATCCTTGGCGTCGACATATCGAATAGTGTGCAGTTTCGTGGTCACTTGGAAGGGAAGGCCAAATTCGCCTCTAAAAAGCTTGGCGTGCTCAGCAGAGCGATTATTTGTCAGTAAATATACTCTTGATTCGGCAAAACCCTCTCGGGCTGGGACGGATGGGATCTTTATTTATATCTTCGAATAAAGTGACTCATATAATACTGATCGAACTTCACTTAGAAGTTCGTTTGATCATGTATTATTATTTTGTCACATTATTCGAAGATATAGATGTCATATATATGTATTTTATATACATATATAAGTTTAATAGGTAGATGTTTAGAGATTAGTTTTGCCGAAACATATTCTACATTAAAGGTAAAATAAGACCAAGTGTTATCAACCAATTTAGATTTAATAACAACAAAAACAATTAGTTTACAGCTCCTCAGAAAATTTATAATATGATAATTTTACATTGTGAAATTAATCTTTAATACACACTGCTCTTGCGAATTCATTATTGTCTATTATTTGTCGATTGTAAAACCTAGCAAATATAATAGACGTTGATGTCCAACCCGCGGTTCTTCGGATTACATCGAGTGAGACTCCTGCGCTTCTAGCCGCGGATGTGGCAGCGTGTCTGGTACTGTGAGCGCTGTACGTCGCCACATCCACTCCGCTTTCCGCCAGGACTTGTTTATCCATCGCGCGACCGTCTGACTCGTAGCCGCTCGGTATGGACGTTTTAACGTTAGTAATAAATTATCCACCTTACTAGTTCTCAATTGTTCCGTTCGGGTAATGTAGTCTTTGGATAGCAGTTTGCTGGGAATATGTCTACATTTTCCTTAAAATAGGGAAGCACCAGCAATGGTTGTTCACGCCCCGCAGCAGAAGTTTTTACTAAATCGTAAATGGCAATTTTAATATCACTGGGACTTATTTTAATATTCTCAATTTTTATCAAGGATAATGTTTGCGCGCTATGGTCCGTACACAAAGCCAAGAGAATAGTAGTTTTTTTTTGTTAATTTTTCAATAGACACCTGGTCATGAGGTTTCCATTGTGCTATGTAATTAAGTACTACTTGCGGATCCCATGTACTAATATATTTCGGAAACGATGGTCTTAATTTGTATACTCCCTTAAAAAATCTTTTTAATAAGTTATTATTACTAACGTCAATATTTAATAATAAAGCCAAAGCAGATCTGTGGCTATTGAGTGAGCCATATGTCGCACCCTGATTAAAAAGATATGTAAGAAATGATAGAACTATTGATTCCGCACAGGTATTGTAAGGATTTAAATTTAAGTCATTGCAATATTTCCACCACAATTTATAAGTGCAACCATACAGTAACAGTGTTAACAACCTTATGTTGTAAGGTGTTTTGCGCCAATGAAGACAACATTATATCTAAGGCTGCTTCAGGAGTTCCTTTTCTTGAAAAGCGTCCCGGATAGCCTCGCTACTCCCAGGGAAAGTTGGAACCGTTTCCTTTTCCTGCAAGAAAAGTTTGAGTGGCTTTGGTTAGCGTCTAAATAAATAATTTCAGAGCTACACATAGCTCTTAAAACCGGGAACCACGGTTGAGAGGGCCAGTAAGGAAATACTAGGATGCCTTGTGCCCTATCTGTCTTGATCTTTCGAATGCACTTCAAAATTAATGTAAATGGTGGGAAAGCATAGAAGAAGTATGGTCTCCAACTTATAGTGAAAGCATCTACTGTAAAAGAATCGGGATGTGGTTTCCACGATACATACATATACATTTTACATTTGGCATTGGCGCGAGAAACGAAGAGATCTATGTCTGGTTTTCCTAAATAGTCGGTAATATTCTGAAATGTAGTCTTAGATATTTCTAATTCCGTGTCTGCATTTTTGTTGCGAGATTCTTGATCAGCTTCTTTATTATCCTTTGAGTTTATGTATGATGTATACAGCCATATTCTTCGCTGCTCACACCATTGCCAAATATCTCTTGTGATTTTGTTTAAGTGGGGATATTTTATTCCTCCCATTCGATTTATGTAACTTACAATAATGCAATATGCAATAATATTGCACAGTTACATTCATCGCGAGCAAATATTTTTAAACCAAGGAACGCTGCTTTGAGTTCTAAATAATTAATATGAAACTCAAGTTCTTCCGTTTTCCATTTACCCCCATTGTGTACATTATTACAGAAGGCACCCCAGCCCTGTTTTGATGCATCACAAAATATTTCTAAAAGAAATGTTGGTCTCTCTATTTTATTTTTATAAATATAAATAGACTTAGACCACCAAAGTAGATCTGGCAATATATCAGTAGAAGGAGTGAATTTGGCGTTATAATTTTTATGAAATTTAAGCAAAGCTAAATGTTTCTCCCTTTCTAACATTTTTGTATACATCCAACTATAACTAACAGCTGGACATGCTGCTGTTAGAACTCCTATTAAATGTGCAAATTCTTTAATGGTACATTGAGGCAATAACATGTATTTTTGGACAAGTCTGAAAATATAATTCTGCTTTTTAATCGGTAAACTAATGGACATATATATAGAGTTAAAAATGAAACCTAAATATTTGCACTCATTTACAGGATTTATATTACTTTTCTCATTATTAATAATAAAACCTAGACATTTTAAAAGTTTAAGAGTTTCCGTAACATTTTTTGACATTCTTCAAAACTTGATCCTAAACATAAAATATCGTCGAAATATACCACCGATTTGAAGACCCGAATTCTCAAATAGCCTACAACTACCTTCATTATTTTTGTAAAAGTTCTCGGGGCTGCCGAGAGGCCATAAGGCATCGCATTAAATTCATATGTGACTAATTGAGAATTATCTTTCTTAAATTGGAATCTTAAGAATTTTCTATGATTAGGTTTAATTGGAACTAGTAAGTAGGATTCTTTTAAATCTACGGTGGCCATGTAACACCCCTCCGATATGAGCAGGATAACAGTTCTGTAATCTTATATTTTAAAATGTAACTTTTCTACGAATTTATTTAATGATTTTAAATGTAAAATAAAACGATAGTCACCATTAGGCTTAGGTGCTAGAAAAATATTAGATATATATTGCTTTGGGATGATTTACAAACGGATATGGCCTCTAGATCAATTAAGTTTTCGATAGCTTGAAACAATTGTGTTTTTTCGGTCGGTAACCACTCATGGCGAGTGTCCGTAATATTTTTTACTTTTTTACTAAACGGGGTTGGGAAACCATCACGAATCCAATTTAAAACTATTCTATTATTAGTTATATTACACCAACAATTGTAAAAATATTTTAATCTACCGGCATGTACCTTTATGTCCGAGGGCCTGCACGTGATGGTCTGTTCCAAGTTCTTGTTAAATGTGTGTTGAAATGTGACGACTGGGGTTTCTGGTTCATTGGGATGTTCTTCCTGGACCCTCCTCGTCCCCCTTTGTGCATCGAGCGAGAAGGGCCTCTCCAGTTTCCCTGCGGTCTTGTCGAGCGAAAGGATGATGGACCTGAAGCCTTTGTGTCCGGTTTTTTAATTTGAGAACCTTGTTTCTCGATAGCTTTAGATGCTCTGATTTTTTCAGATAAGTTACTACCAAAAAGCATCTCATCTCTTTCACTATCTTGAATTACATTCGCAAAAGTCTTCTCCAATCCTTGTGTTAAAGACTTGATTAGAGTTTGAGTTTCTGAAATTCTACATGCATCTGACAAACATTTTATAGCCTGTACCTTGTTATCGGTCGTAAGCAAAATAGTAATAGCTTTATTTATGGCGGTAAGGCCTACCCCTATTTGTTGTTGCGAATTTTCAATTTTTTTATCCCGTGTTCGTGCAAATTCGGAAACAGCAGCCTCTATTTCAGGATTTAAAATAGGCGCACTAAACAGCTTGCAGTTTTGTAGGGTGGCATAGTCCTTGATTATTTTGTCCTTTTGGTCCTTTTCTGTTAGACCTCTTCGGAGAATTGGTGCCCATCTCTGGGCCAAATCTGGATGGATATCTTCCCCATATGTTACCTGTTCAGGAACCAGCCTTAGGAGAGGCTATTAAAAATTCTGGGTCTAAAGAAGGAAATGGCTGTCCGAATATCGGCGCCTTTCCTGTGGTCTCACTTTGAGCTGAATCTGGAAGATTTTCATCAACGTGGTCATAATCCAACTGAACGGTATTTAAGGTATTTTCATTGTTCTCGGTAACGTTGGTTCCGATTTCTGGAACCAACATTTTTATTGTAAGAAAGTGGGTATACAAACAAATACTATTTAACACCGCAATGCGTTAAATTTTCATATTTTAACTTTTTAATTAAATAATAGGATTCGAACGTGGTTTTTGTTAGCTGATTGACTCACGGTCAATTCTATGCTAAGCAATGTACCATTCGGCTAACTCCCGGTTAACTCTCAGGCCATAATTCATTTTTGGTTGACTGGCGGTCAACTCTAATTACGTAAATTAGATAAATTATTTGTAATAGTTGGATAAGCACGTAAACTAACGTAAATAAATGTTGCTTACCAGATTTTTCTTCGCAATCTGACGAATCCGAGTACACAATGATTCGCCTACGACGTTTGTCTTCTTTAGTTTGTAATTTCTTAATCTTTTTCCTATAAAACGCAATTTGGTCTTCGGCACTTCGTTTCGGCATTATTATTGTAACCGACGCGTGCGTTTCGCTGCGCGCACAATAAAAGAATGAAGCAAGATGACGGGAACAAAGTAGGGTAGGGACATGAAGTAATCGACAGTTAAAATCGATTTTCTAATCGATATTTAAGAATCTGAAAAAGCGTGCGAGTTATTGCCCGAACAATGAAAGGACTACCTGTTAAACTTATATATATATATATATATATATATATATATATATATATATATATATATATATATATATACATATATAACATCTATATCTTCGAATAATGTGACGAAATAATAATCATTATTAAATACAACACTTAGACAAAACGCGACTTCAGACTTTGAAAGAGATTTTTTTATAAAACAAACAATTCTATTTTTGGAAAGACAATAGAGAATAAACGAAAACAAGTCGTGTAAAATTGGTTAATGTATGGAAAGATACATCTAATAAGACTAATAAACTATGTGGCGTTGAACTTTGCGCTCCTAATTTTAAAAATTTGTCGATAATTTCAGATCCGTTAGTAGCAATCCAGTTAAAACTAGCAAAAGTTATCCTTGATCGCACAATTTACATTGGGTTTTCAATTTTGGATTTAGCTGAGTCATTTATACCATTTTTATTACCCTATAATGAAACGCATGTATAAAGATTCGCTGCAAATCTGTTATAATGATACTGATAATCTGTTGTATCTAGTAAATACAGATGATTTTTATGAAGACATGAAAAAAAAAATATTTTGATACAAGTAATTTATCATATACAGATACAGATCAAAAACGATCGGTATATGCCTAAAGAAAATTGTAAAATTCCAGGGTTTTTCAAAGACGAAATGGGTGGTGATATAATAACTGAATTGATTCCAAAACAATCTCAACAAGAAAAGCTAAGGGTATTAAAAAATTTGTTAATACAAACCTTAATATTGAAAAATATAAACGAGCGTTATGGTCTAATGAAAACTTTAGAAAGAGTATGTGTATGATTAGATCAAAAAATTAAATATTTACTCAAAAAGTTGATAAACTTGGAGATGATGACAAAAGACAAGTTATGGCTAATGGCTACAATACCATGGAGACACTATAAAACTGTATTTTAATAAATTTGAATGTAAAATTATGTAATGCTACTACTATGTACTGTCTAAGTAAGTAAGAGATAAATGTATAGCTTAAGTTACATGTATTATCATGTTTATAAATTTATATTTAGTTTTAATAAATACATTAGTTGGAACAATAAATGTCTTTTTCTTTTTTCGCCCTACAAAATTAAATAATGATGATGATACATACTAAAACTACGATGAAATTCAATGTATAATAAATTTTATAATATTTTACAAGCTATATTACTTAAATTACTAGTTCTCACATAATTTTTCACTTATTTTTTTATAAGATAATTAATATATAACTTCCTTAAAAAGTCATTTAAAGTCTGTGCATGCCATTGAATTAGAGGAATTCAAAAAATTTTAAACTTAAAAGAATAATACAGTGCAATAGACCTGCCTTTAACACATCTCTTCTGCCTCCGCCTCCAATTCCGGTTCTGATTTTGGTTCCAGTTCCGATAAAAAAAATTTAAACACTCCGCTTCTGAATTTGGTTCCGATATAACCATTTCCGTAACATCCCTAGTCGGCAGGTGCAAGTTAGTTCTTAAACTTTTTGAGCCCTTTCTCCGGGAACGGGATTCTTTAGCTTAAAATAATTACAAAGCACTACTAACGGTTTTTTTTTTATAGGATAAGGGTGACAAACGAGCACACAGTCCACTTGATGGTAAGTGGTTGCTGCGGCCCATAGACATCCACATCTATCCTCTATTACAACTCAAAATGTAGATGCGTTGTCACCCGTGAGGACTAAGATGGAATGCCTCATTTCCAGTAAAAAGGGCCTCCGGTCACCTACACTCACCAAGCGAAACGCAGAGGTAAACCTCTACTTCACGCTGGTATTCTGTGAGGTCGTGGTACCACCCCGGTTCGAGCCGGCCCATCCGTGCGACAGCAAAAGCTGCCGCGTGGCTCTACCACTGTTAAAACTACCACGGTTTTCAATTGCTCTCGTGCATATTCATTCTTCCAAAAGATACCTAAAAGAACTAAGTTACTAAAGAAACACAATGTATATTAGGGTCCGAATTAAGACGATCACGCCAAAACTATGACAAACGGCCTTTAACTAATCCTTGTGATCAAAGTGGTAATCCAATTGCACAATTTCTCAGGAAGCCCCTACGAAGGAAGCTTCGAAAGAAGCGCTTTGTGCCAAACCCGCTCAAAAGCCTTCGCTATGTCCAAATCCACCAATCGACCCCGACAAAACCCGTATCAATTTTTATACGATACAAGAATTCATGCAACATAAAACTAATGTATATGATTATTTGTAAAATTAAACTGACGTAACGCTTATGTGACAAAACTGTTACGTCAGCGCAGTCAGTTAGCACCTTGCCATGGGATGTTAGCGCCGTGCCTCTGCGAAATTGAGGGTGCAAATGCCCGCTTGTGCACATGGCCTCACCATGAAACGGTGCCGGGTTTGGACGTCTCCCGTCAACTGACGCCCAGTAAATGGATGATGGAACTAAGAAGATTGCGCAAAGGGCCGCTGCCTGGAGGTCGCCAGGGCGCGTTTGGAGCTGGCGCTGGACGCGACAGCATGCGACCTGCCATCCGAGGGCGAGGATCTGCACGAACACCCAGCAGCCCCTCGCATCCATTATCCCCACCAGCTGGCTTGGTGTTGGCAGGGTATTCGCGGGCCCAACAATCGGCACCCGCCACTGGTGGAGTACGCCGCATGCGTTGGTAAATGCAGATGAACAGCAACGTATTGCGGGCATATTTTAGGGCGAAAGGGGGAGAAATTGGAGGTTTTGCGTATCGGGCTAGGATGCATCGACTTTTTGCTGAGCTGGAGCCATCTAAAATCGTCACCGAGCAAAACCTAGCAGACCGAGTTCGATATATCTTGCGCTCAAACATATTTGATGGCACCGAGCTCGAACGGCTACGACGTGTGGCTGTACCCTCATCGGATGAAAATGCTACGGCTGAGGATGCGGCGCCACAAGTTGCGGAGCAACCAGCACACGTGGATGCCGCTGTGAATCTTTCAGTTATGATTGGTTCATACGATGATGGAACAGTCGCCCAGGAACTAGAACTAGAGCAAATGAGGAATACATTGGAAGAGGCTATTTTGGAAACGCGCAGTACGCCTCTCGAAAATCGGCTGCGACTTCCCCGCATACCCTTAAGCAAGCGGAATCGGGCTGTCGTGAGGGCTCTCAACCCAATGCTGGTGACCTATTTGGAAGCCAGCCGGGACCTTTGCGAGACGGACTCATTTCTTTTTGGCGCCGCACTGGCAGTCTGCCGTATTATTGGTGCCAAACTTCCCACGGCTAGGCGCGCTACTAGGCAAAGTAGCGCTATCCCAGCCTGGAGAAGAAAGATTGAGGACCGCATCGCAAAGGCAAGGGCGTTCATCGGCAAACCGATAAGCTTCAGGTCGGACAATAATAGACCGAGAATTGTGCGCACCGTCAGGATGGCGTTTGCTGGGACAAATATCAGTTTGTCCCAGCCGGATATACCGCAAAAACTGACGGAGGGCATAGACGACCTGAAGCAGAGAATCGCTGCTTGGGGGAAGTGGATTCGGCGATATACCGAGAAGTCGACACGGTTCAACCAGAATCGTCTCTTTCAGAGTGATTAGAAGAGGCTCTATGAATCATTGGAGCGGCCAATGGTACGTGGAACGGGCCTGGCACCGAATCAGGCCGACACTGTCGCATTCTAGTGCGGCCTGTGGTCAGAGCCCTTAAACCACACCGAGGGCCCTTGGACGGAAGTTGTGGCGAGTAAGTGTGCGAATGTTACGCCTATGGTCCCAGGTTACGTCATCATAACGCCGGATGATGTACCTGAGGTGGTCCGTAGGGCCCCGAACTGGAAAAGTCCGAGACTCGACGGACTGCATCACTACTGGCAGAAGGGGTTCGTGGTGTGTCACGCTGTGCTCGCCTAACAGTTTCAAGCGGCTCTCGACCAAAAGTCGCTTCCGAGCCTCTTCACTACTGGGATCACTCATTTGGGACCGGGATTCCACAGACCCGAGCAAATACCGCCCCATTACGTGTCTACCCACCATATATAAGACACTGACATCCATTTTGAGTACGCGAATCATTCGTCACCTGGATTTAAATCAGGTGATATTGCGTGCCCAAAATGGATGCCGGGGCGGTGGTCGTGAAACCAAGGAATCACTTCTTATTTACCGCGTGTCATTGGCAAAGTGTAGAAAGTTAGTATAGAAAGGCATTCGAATCGGTGCCCCATACATGGCTAAACAGGGTCCTCGAGCTGTACAAGGTTGACAGTACAGTTAGAAACTTCCTCGGGCAGTGTATGGGGCAGTGGAGTACAATCCTTTGTCATCTAGGCGAGCGGATGATGGATGCGGAAAGCCGCATAAGGATAAGAAGGGGTATCTTCCAGGGCGATTGTTTGAGTCCAATCTGGTTTTGCCTCTCCCTGAACCCCCTCAGTACCTTACTGGAGGACTCCGGGAGGGGATTTCAGCTTCGGAAGGGAGGGACAAAAGTGACCCACCTTTTCTACATGGATGATCTCAAATTATTCGCCTCCAGTCGCTCCCATCTTATGGATTTGCTAAACATTACTTGTGATTTTAGTTATTCTATTAGAATGGAGCTGGGGACGGATAAGTGTGCGATCCTCCATGTTGAAAGGGGAAGGGTTGCTAACTCTGAGGGCATAGACTTATCTATGCCCATTAACAGAAGGACCCTTTCCGAGGCTGAAACATACCGATACCTGGGTATGTCACAGAACATCGGTATGGATGAGGCTGGTATGAAACAGTCAGTTTGCGATGTGTTTTATGCACGCTTGACCAAAGTGCTTAACAGCCTTTTGTCCGGTGTGAATAAGACACACGCATATAACGGTTGGATCATGCCTGTTCTCATGTATACCTTTGGCATACTTAGGTGGACTCAACCCGAACTTAATGCCCTGGATAGAAAAATCCGTACTACTATGACGTCCCATAGGACGCATCACCCGAGATCGTCGATTATGAGGCTGTACTTGCCGCGGAAACATGGTGGGCGTGACTTTTTAAGCGCGCTTACCATGCATAATCGCGAAGTGTGCAGCCTCCGTAATTATTTTCTGGCGAGAGCGGATGATTTGTTCTATAGGGGCGTTATTTCCTGTGATAAAGGACTTACCCCTCTATCCTTATCCAACGAGCAATGGCAAGACCCGGCAGTACAGAGCATTTCCGACCGGGATGCCATAAGAAGGAGAAGGAGCTCCACGGGAGGTTCTACAAGGCTCTACATAAGCCCTTCGTAGATACAGTCGCCTCCCTCCACTGGCTACGTTTCGGTGACCTCTTTGGGAAAACCGAGGGTTTTGTTTGTGCGATACAGGATCAGGTTATTAAGACCAACAACTATCGGAAATACATCCTAAAGGATGGCGCCATCGACATCTGTCGAGATTGTCGCCATCCCGGTGAGTCACTTAGGCATGTCATCTCCGGTTGTTTGGCGCTTTCTAACTCTGAGTATTTGCACAGGCACAACTTAGTAGCCAGGATTTTACACCAGGAGCTCGCTCTGAAATACGGTCTCGTGGATCGGAAACTGCCGTATTATAAGTACATGCCGGAGGCTTGCTCGAAAATGACCGCGCCAGGCTCTACTGGGACCGGGCCATCATCACAGACAGGACTATTCTTGCGAATAAGCCTTATGTTGTGCTGATGGACTGGGCACATTAAAGGATATATTTGGTCAATATTACCATTCTTTATGACGAGAACTTCGTGAAAGCCGAAACAGATAAGCTGACAAAATATCTGGACCTGGCTCACGAGGTGAACGATATGTGGGGTGGACTGCCGACCGAAATTATACCTGTAGTCGTCTCTGCGAACGGGTTAATCCCAGTCAACCTTTCGGGTCATCTGAGGCGACTGGGACTCCGTGACGGACCGCTCCAAGCTCAAATGCAGAAGGCGGTGCTCCACGATATCGCCCGCATCGTCCGCCGGTTTCTTTCCCTTTCCCCCTAACCATCAGCCGTTTGGTCTCTCTTGCCGAGGGTTTCCATCTGGTTGGGTTTTTATATATTTATGTATTGATTTTATTGATATTTATGTATGTTTACCATATTTATTTACAACTATATATTTATATTGCCCAACCGGATGAGAAAACTTTATAGATACCCCATAATAATAAATATTCTAAGTAATAATATAACTTGACATTTTTGTAAGTAATATAGGTAGTATTTTAATTGTTTTATATACGTAATTATAAATATTTGCATGCCTATTAAAGGCAGAATATAGCTTTAACTATGCACCACTGTTAAATCTGGTACCACCTGTATTTTGTGCAAATAAATGCTTCTTTCTTCCTTTCTTATAGGCGGTCACCTCATGAGCTGGCTGTTTAAAATGGATTTCATTATTTTGGAGAACAAGGAGGTGATGGCGATCGGCCTGTAGTTGGACGACTCTCAGCGGTCGCGTTTTTTAGGGATCGGGACTGGGATGGGAATGGGACTATGCCTTAGGAGTAACAGTACCGGAAAAGACGCGTTAAACCGGTGCCAACTCGGAGGTACACATCTTTAGCACAATGGGAGAGACTTCATCAGGTCCACTCGACTTGTTGACGTCCAGGGATAGGAGTGCTCTGCAAACCGAGCTCTGTGTAAACTGTACATCCGGCACGAACCCCTCACAACCCGATAGTCGGCAGTGTGTTCCCCCCTCATCAAAAGTCGAGTTGGACGCAAAGAGAGAACCTAACATCGGCTTTCTCCTTTGCTGGGCCCTGTGCAGAGATGGCTGAAAGAAGGACTGTCCCTTGGACAGGCTTGGCAAGAAACCAGAATGCACGGGTTCCCGAATGAAGGCGAACTAGTTTCTCGCCAATTCTACCGATGTGCTCTGACTTTGCCTTGGCAATGACTCATTTGAAGGACCTAGAGGCGGAATTATACTTATTATTAAGATCGCTGGTGTTTATATCCCGGAACGTTCATACGTCAGCCCAAGCCCAGTAGCACTCCTGCTTATAGCGTGATGCTATTTTACAAAAGCGACCAAACTATAGCCGGAATCTGCCTCCGATTGCCATCAGAAAAGATGGAATAAAAAGTTCCATACCCTAAAGTACAATCAGCAACAAAATCAGCAATAACGTTGGGATCGTCCGGCGAGAAGCAATTTTTGAGTTAGGTCTCCTGCTTAGGCCACCTGTTAGACGATTATGGGATAGCCAAAAATAATTTTATAGTTTTCGATATAGTCCCAACTCTTTACACAAACCAAAAAATATCAAGGACAGGCGATAGTCAACGGCAGACCGGTGAGTCAAACGTCTGATACTGCGATTGTCAATCCGCTAAATAAGCGCGAGGTTTTAAGCAAATCCTCTCTAGGCCCATGCTTGCTAGGCAGGACCCCTAGAGAGAACATTGACATTTACGGTCGGTACGCAATTATCAATGACCTATTTAGGTCATCACACCATTAGTGGCGTAGCTACCTAGGGGCTAGGCGGGGCAGTGCCCCGGGGCACCCAAGCTAAAGGGACCCCTCGGCCTCCAAGAACGACGTTAAAAAAATTATGTACTATCCTAGTTGTATAAAGAATTTGCGAGTTTTTACTTTTTGGGCCCCTGACCGCGAACGGCTTGAACTGAGAGGGAGTTGCGTGTGCATTGTCGGCTTTTTAAAAAGGAGTAAGCTCATTTCTTGAAGCTCTCTAAGTCGTATCAGCGTGATAGTAGTGGACCGCCAAACATTCCGATGGTGTGGATTTGTGAAATGCAAAGAAATGCATCATCTCTTCGTCTCGTCTTTCGTCTTCGTCGATCTTCGACGATTCAAGCCACTCTGCACTGGATGCGGTCAAGTGGAAGGAGCTGGTACTAGGAAACCCCGACCCAGGGATGAGAACAGTATTTCCAACGCCGTATATGATCATATATGACATACGTTAGTATGTCAACGCCTAAACGGCTTAAACTTAATAACTAAAATAACATAAACTTCGTTACTAATAAATTTCCTCCTAATGTTAACCTGAAAAATGTTTTAAGCATTCTTAACACCTTTTTGTTTTTGGTAGGTTATGCAAAATGTTTTCACATACTTTCAGTAAAAAAATACTAAAAGTACATAGACGCATATGATAGAATAACTTTGTTATCTTGCCATTAAAACTTTACTGCAAAAACCTTCTATATAAGTTTAACTGCAAATACTTGTACTAAAATATTCGATTTGTCTCGGATCGTTAACGTGTAAAACCGACTAAACGATTCTAGCTCGTTTGTCAAAAAAAAATGCAAAAAATTATTACAACATAATAGTTAATAAAACGCAATCTGACATTATCCAAAGAATAAAAAACCACTTCGAATCATTTCCTTGTATGGAAGCCAACTACAGTAGAAAAGACACCCAACACAGATATTTAGATAAAAAACATTCGAAGTATGCATTTATTGTATAAAGATGAATGTTTTTCGTTGTGGTTCTCAGCCAGCTTCTGAAACAACTTACGGGAGAATATTTTCAAAAGAAAATAATTTTGATTGTTTGTGCCTAAGACAGACCAACGCTTAATTTGTACTAATATGTATAAATAGAAACAGAGAAGAAAAGAGAACTCAATTCAGTTTACCAAGAAAGAAAGAAAATTTGCAATCGAGAAAAAGAAAAGGATAAAGTTAAATCAAACACAAATGAGCATTTTAACACAGTAACATTTGAATTGCAAGCTGTGCTCTAAATACCTGCCTACGCCGTATGCCTGCTATTCTAGATAGCTGTGTGTATGCAACCTCACCACCTACGAAGCAGCTCTACCCAATAAAGCTAAATCAAAGGTAAAAGGAAGGAAAGGTGCCCCCGAAAATGAAACTATACTACCTTTAAAATTGTTTCACTGATAATGTTACAGAAATAAGCTTATTTCCAGACACTAGTGGCGACCAAAACCAAAACCAATTCGTGGTTGCTTTGCTTTTTTGGGCTGTCCAAAAATTGATTACCTTAAATTCATATAACAAAAGCATTTAAAATCTGGGCACACGCAAATGGAAGCAGAGCAGAGTCAGAATCAGCAAAAAATACCTCTGTTTATTTCATGGTAGATTGGATTTTTATTTTCAAACGTGCTAGACATAGACATAGTATAAAAGTTGATAGTAAGAAAATTACAAACACATACCATGTAAAAGAATTTAAGTATCACGAGTTCCTTGTTATTTCTAGTTGTTAACATCGATGGCGAGTACATCACTCACCTTCATCACTTCACGGTAGAATCGCTGGAGGACCTACAGTGCTTAAACCCTCCAGCGATTCAATAGTGCCTTCCAACGGATAGGTCTTAAGATGAACATGGAGAAAACCAAGATCATATGTAACGTCCACGTCACACCTATGCCGGTAGTTGTTAGGATCACTAAGCTCGAAGTTGTTGATGTGAACCTAGGACAAATAGTCTGACTAGGTAAGTCCAACTTCAACCGAGAGATCAATCGACGAATTCAACCTATTTTGAGGTATATCTCAAATTATGAAAACAAGATTGTACAACAAGAGCGTGTTACCAGTGATGACTTGCGTATCTGAGACGTGGTCCTTCACTGCTGGTCATATCATGATGAAGCTCAAGATCGCTCAGCGAGCTATTGACATGACTGTGCTTAGAGTTTTTCTTTCTGATAAACTCATAAGTGATGATGTCTGCAGAAGAACCATAGTAACCGACATAGCCCAACGAATTAGTAAGTTGAAGTGGCAATGGGCCGACCATATAGCTCAAAAAACATTAGTGGCCCCCCACTAATGTTTTCAACTATGAAATGAGCAAAAACTTTAACGTAATAGACACTGGAGATGATCCATCAACTTCCCAATCAGATGGTGCGCATAATCACAGCTATTCAACGCGAAAGAAGAAGCGACTGACTGAAAATGATTTATCACCTTTAAATCATCAATTTCCAGATCAATTATACCGATTAAAATAAGTGCGGCCGAGGAAAAAATATTTTTTAATCTGTGTAGAAAAGAACGAAAATTTAAATTAAAAAAAATTATGGTTTCTTATATTTACGCGGAGACTACACCCACGTCACACCCGTGACAAGAGCTGTAAAGCACCCGAAACGTCGGGAGTTAAACAAAGTTAAATTAAAATGCGATAAAATCCGTAAAAATTAGTTTCATTTAATGTTAAAAAAATGTAAAAAAAATGCTGGAACCAGCAATAGATGAAACTGAAAGCGGAGAAGAAAAGTGATTACTTAATTATTAAGGTACTTGCTGAAATTAATGAAAATACAATTGATAGTAGTTACACTCCACACTCTTCTTCTTCACTTTCAAACTGATTATATTATAAGTATTATAAGGCAAAAAAATAATATTATGAATTTAACTTTTTATGTTATTACACTTTTATCCTAAAAGTTATAAAACATTTACAGGTAAAACCAACTAACTTTTTTCTTATATAGCTTATGTTTGAAATTAATTCCTTAATGATTGTATGATTACATAAAATGCAGTTACTTATTTGCAGCTTACCCACCATTAATCATAAACCATACAAAACATCAAAAATCTTGGTAAAACTGCATTTTAGCAATTGACATGTAAAACCGACTAACTGCACGACTTTACCTAAAAAATCCCTTATTTAAAGATTTATATCACACATGTTTATTCAAACTACACAAAAATATAATCTTAAACATAAATTCTAACTTGTGACTGCTAATGTATGTGGGACCTACCAACATTTTAGTTACTAAATCAATTATAAACTTTTAAAACTCTTTAACTCAAAACTATCTTCGCTGAACTTAGCAGGTTTTTGCAGTAAACCCTAGATTTCCAACGCCGTATATGATCATATATGACATACGTTAGTATGTCAACGCCGAAGATTTCAATACTCACTGAGTTAACCGATTCGTTGCGGCACCGATTTTCGACAACTTTTAGCTGTGGCGGCAATCAAATATTGCATGATACGCCTGGCGTGTCATGAATTATAAAGCATAAATTATAGTAAGTAGCTTTGCTTTATTATGTCCTGCAGTTGGCGACAAAGAGCTAATGATGAATTAGTTTTGCACCTTTAAAGTATTTAGTTTAGTTTAAATAGGCCCTCAATTTCATTTTGCCCGGGGCGCTTGGTTACATAGTTACATAGATAAATATATATGCGCCACAGCACACCATACATACATATATTAGGGCAAATAGGTCATACTAGGCTGTACGGGCCTATGCCTTTGCCTTTACGGAAATTAAAAAAAAAAACAAGCTAACAAAGTAAACAAACCACTTATTTAATCTATGAAACAAATATTTTCCGCGTTTATTTTATCGCGATAACGTTTAAAAACTTTAGAAGCAATGCAATTTTTCTAACAGACGTATTTCGTCCAACGCCGACGTCAATCAAAATTAAAAATTTAATTATGGACCTCGCCGACAAAGCTGCAGATATGTGTATTAATGAGTGAGTTATTTTTTTTAAGTTTTTACTTTCGTCATATGCAGTTAGAGGTATAACCTCATTTTGCATAACTCCCATATATTTATAAAAATACGATTATTAAACAAAACATTATGTAAACTATATTGTAACAAATAGTAACAGGTGACACATACCTTAAATTATTATTTTTTGTTAATAATTCATTTTAGAGTAACAGTACAAAAGAAACGCGAGGGTTACCTTGACTGGAAAGAATATTTTATGGCAACAGCATTTTTGGCGGCAAAGCGAAGTAAAGACCCTAGCTACCAGGTTGGAGCTTGTGTTGTAAACAAAGAAAATAAAATCGTTGGAGTTGGGTAAGTTGACCAATTAATTATTATAAAAATATTTTAGCTGACTAGATACCCCATCTAGGTATACCTGTATAACAACAGATTGTACAGTGATATTTTTGCAAACAGCTGTACCTACCTCCACAATTAGAAGTTAAAACTGAAGATAAATAATAAGTACTATTACAGGCTGTGAATAGACATGGGCGTTACCAGTTTATAATGATAATGGGTACATAACCAATATGAAAGTTTTCATATCAATATCAAAAACATTTTGATATTGTTATGAATGCATATTTTGATTACCATTTCCTCGGTTGTATTTTTTACATGGTAGAGCCATGCTGAGCTATATTAGCTTAGTTGTAGCGTGAAAGGGTCAGCTCAACCGGGGAAGTGCCATACTCACAGAATACCAGCATAAAATAGCAGTTTAACGCTGCTGTGTTTCGTATGGTTTAATAAGCAAGTTCGGGAAGTGATCCCTGTGAGTGTGTACACCTCTATGTAGCGACTTCCGCACATGTCAGCAGTAGGTGCGTCGCCGTTTCTTCCTCCCCCATACATGCCCTGCACAGGGGACTATCGGCAACACCTATGGTAAATAAATGTTTGTTAAAGGTGTGGTGTCCTGTGATAGCACTTGTTACTATCCTGATCTGTGGCTTGTTCAGTCTCATTAGAACCTTGGTTAAGCAACTGTTTATTTCAGGCAGGGCCTCCCTAGCTTATTTACAGTTTACTAGATTTTTCCAAAGGTGAGTGTGTTGATTAGTGAAATGTCTACGTACCAGTGAAGGAATGTTACCAAAAGGGATCGGTACAATTGGTTTCGGCCCTATAGTGGCCAGAGCCGATCCTCTTCTGGCCAGTTTGTCTGCTGCATCGTTGCCTCTGGATCCACTGTGTCCCTTTATCCATTCCAGAGTGACACTGTTGTGTTTACATACCTCATTTAATAGTTGATGGCATTCATATACCTAGTCAGGTCATAAATTCTGTCACATGTTTAATATAAAATAATTGAAACAAGTTTATTCATTATGTAACCATTTATATATACCAAAATGAACTTAAAAAAACATAGATTCTTATGACACTAAAGTTTATTCAAAATGACCTCCGTGATTTTGAATACAGGCCTTCAATCTGCGCGGCCAGTAGTCTATCGCAGCACGAACGAGGTCCATGTCAATATCGGCGGCTGCCTTAATCAAGGATGTCTTGAGTGACTCCAAATTGGGATGAGGCTTTGAGCACGCCTTTTCATCCAAGTGTTGCCATATCTTGTAATCTAACGGATTCAAATCTGGACTGGAGGAGGGCCAGTCTTCATGCCGGATGAAGTCGATTTCACACGCCGCCAGCCAGTCTTGTGTGCTCTTCGCTCTATGAGCTGGCGCCGAATCTTGTTGGAATACTCAGTGCCCGTTATTGAACATGGTATGAGAAACAGGTTCCACAAGGTTCGTCAGGACTGTATTTTGATACACAACTGCATTTGTTTTTACACCTTTCTCACAAAAATGTACCTCTGTTAAGCCCCAATAAGAAACTCCCAACCATACCATGAACAAGGATGGAAAATGACCTCGTTGGACATGCGGAATACGGTTGCTCGCTTCTTCACTACTGTGTGTGTACACCTTATCATTTTGTTTGTTGTAGCTCTCTTCTACGGTAAACATTTTTTCATCCGAAAAAAGAATTTCCCGATATTTTTTTCCCGCGTACCGCTTCAACAAAGCGCGGCATCTCTTCAATCTTAGGTACATTAGACAAGCATTCAAACGATGTCCTGTTTTTCTTCGATATGCCCGAAGTCCTAAGTCTTCATTTAACACCCTTTTCACCGTGGTTCTGCTTAATCCCATTTGAAGGACCAACAGTTTCTGCTTACGTTTGGGATTTCTTTAAATTCGCGCCTTCACAGCTTTTATCACTGCTGGAGTCTTAACAGACTGAGGGCGACCACTTCTTGACCTGTCATCTACACTAGAGTCTTCATTATATCGTTTGATGGTACAATAAACGAATCTTTTGGTTATATTCAAATGTTTCAGTATGTCAAAAATTTGAATTGGCGCGTAACCGCAACGATGCAACGCAATAACTGCAACACGGTCTTCTTTAAGCGTTCACTCCATATTTAAAAATGAGTAAAATTCTAAAAAGTATACAGTTTTATTTTCATGAACAATTCGAAATTCGGATTCAATAAACTTTTTTGTGGCCAGCATTCTAAAAGAAAAGTTTTTACTGTGTGACAATACTTATGATGTGACTGTGTATTAGTCCCAAGTTCACCACATTGCAATTTAGAGCTTGTAGTACCGCCCTACTGTCAGTCAGTATTCTGATGGAGAAGTCATTACCCTTCCTAGCATCTATTGCTGTGGCCGCTTGAATGATACACATACCTTCCGCCTGAAAGACTGTGTTGTAGGTACCCAGTGGTGTGCATATGTTGATACCGAGGTCTTCAGAGAAGGTTCCCGATCCTACACCTTCATTTGTTTTAGAACCATCGGTGAAAACTAAGCTCTTTTGGGCTTAATTCTTCTGGTTGGCTGGTTTCATTTAATTGTATATACGTGGTAGAGCCATGCTGCAGCTATATTAGTAGTATAGTTGTGGCACGAATGGGTCGGCTCGACCGGGGAAGGACCACGCTCTCATAGAATACCAGCGTAAAATAGCAGCTGAACACTGCTGTGTTTCGCTTTTTACTGGAAAAGAGGCATTCCATCTTCCCCTGAATTAAATGAAAAAAAAAATGTATTGTATGCTAAGTGCCCATATAACTTTCATTCACTGTGGTTACCAATTTTCTTCGGATATATCTCTTTCATCACTTGCTATTTCTAAATGAATTTTTTTTTATCTTTAATTACGCTGTTTTCAGGTCCTATACGGTTTGTATGCACATAAAACCTTTATTTAAAAAAATATAATCTTCAAAATGTCATTCATGTCTTCAATTACCTAATAACTTCTTTTAATAAAATTAAAGAAGTATATATTTATGTATATGTGGGTGTTGTTAGGCGACAGAGGGAAACTGAAACAAGAGATAGGCAGCATCTAACTGATCATAACTGAAGATAATAAAAAATGTGTTCACATCAAAGCATGGCAACAATGGAAAAATGTCCCCTCTTGAGGAAGTCTATAATCAGCTGTGATCTTTTGATAGGCTAGAATTAATTATAATAAATACATATACACTATGCATATGTGAAAAGATATTTTTATTATTGTTATGAAGCACAATGACAATGTAAAAGTATGTTAAATATAATTATTTTTAATTTAATAAAACTATCTCAATATTTTATAGATACAATGGTATGCCTACAGGATGTAGTGATGATGAATTTCCCTGGGGTAAAAATACACCATCACCATTAGATAGTAAATTTTTATATGGTAAGTTCATAATAATTTTCAATAACACTTATATAGCACACTGTGATTGTTTCTATTTGTTTTAAAAAATGTGAGGAAAAAAATGTATAAAAGTGGTGTTTGTTACTTGATTGTTATTACATTGCTATTTAGGCATATGTAATATATTGTAATGTCATATAATATATAAGGCATTTTTATGCCTTATATAAATCAATCCGAATCAATTTTTTATGACTCGGTTTTGAGCCAGTTTAAATATGGAGAATCGGATCTCTCACAAATCTTTACATTACTGTTGCTTTCCTAATCACTACAAATAAAAAATTACTCGTACCAAATGGTTATGCATTCTGTGGCCCATAGACATCTACATCTATTCTCAATTAAGAATCAAAATGCGGATGATTTCTCAAGCCTGAGGACTATAATGGAAGGCCTTGTTTCAAGTTAAAGGGTCTATGATTATCTACACTCACCATATGAAACACAGCAGTATTAACTTTCTGTTTTATGCTGGTATTTTGTGTGGTCCTACCCCGGTCTTACCCATTCATCCTACAATAATATATGTCTGTAGTATAGCTCTACAGTGGTAGTAGTTGTATGTGACAACTTCCCCTGCATCAGCCAATGAAAGCTCTTTGCTAGACATGGGCCCTTCCTCTTCTAGGGAATATTTGCCTTTAGCATCACGCTTGGCAGAGAAATTGAGGTATGTACATACCTCAAAACCTTAAAACGAAATTGTACAACCAGTGCATGTTGCCAGTGATGACTTACGGATCTGAGACGTGGTCCTTCACTACTGGCCGTATGAGGAAGCTCAAGGTCGCTCAGCGAGCTATAGAGAGGGCTATGCTCGGGGTTTCTCTGTGTGTAAACTTAGAAATGAGTATATCCGCAGTAGAACCAGAGTAACCGACATAGCCCAACGGATTAGTAAGCTAAAGTGGCAGTGGGCCGGCCATATAGCTCGAAGAACCAACAACCGATGGGGAAGAAAGGTTCTTGAGTGGCAGTCTCGTATCGGTAGGCGAAGTGTAGGGCGACCCCCCACGAGATGGAGTGAGACCTAGTAAGACATGCAGGAAGTCGATGGATGCAGGTGGCTCAGGACCGTGCTTTGTGGCATTCCTTGGGGGCAGCCTATGTTCAGCAGTGGACTTAAGAAAGGCTGTAATGATGATAATGATGATGATTGGCAGACAGATTGAGAATCACAGTACCAGATGCTTGCAACTTTAACATTGCTCCATGTTGCTAGTCTGGGTACATATATATATCTAGCGGAAGCCATATTAATTATTCTGGCATTTCACATAGTTGTCTCATACAACAACCATAAGACAAATTGGTGTGATAACCTATTCACTTTTGCCTTAACTCACTTCGTTACTAATATGATGAATAAATAATTTAATTTAATATTTTTTTTTGTGCAAATGCAATTATTTACTCATTAGTCTAATCACTTTTGGGATTATTTTCAATATTTTTGTGAAGTGTTTATCACAATTGGTTCAGCCATTATGTAGATTAGTGAGGACAGGCAGACAGTGGAAACCACTGAGCTTAAAAAAGGCCATTATTTTGATATTACAGATAGACAATTCAAGTTTATTTAAATGATTAGTTTGGAAACAATCTGTTTGAACAGTAAACTTCACTGATTATTCTGTGCATGTATAGCTAGAAGCGAATAAAAACTAAACTAATCAGTGAGTCTGATCCTTGAGCCAAGCTGAGCCCAGGAAGCTCCATTTATGTATATAAGTTAAAGTAATTTTATATGTATATTATTTTGCTGGCAGTTATATTCTGTATTATTGTTAGGGCTGTTAAATATTATTGTGATAGTAATATAGATAATTGTTACTGCTGATAAATATTATGATTTGATAAGAGAAATCAAATCAATAAATAATGGCTTTTATGCCTTACCATTTATAAGTTAATGATGTTAATTTGTTAATTTTTACAATGTAATTATTTACTCATTATGCTTACAGTTCTTTCCACTATAAATGTAATTATAACTTGAATCATACAAGTCAATATTTAAATGCTTTATTCAATAGGTTTTACATAAACCATTTTAAAAATTAAGAGAGTTATTCTATCTCACAATTTCTTTAATGTTATTTTAATAAATATGAAATCTTAATGATGACAATTGTATTCATTCTTTTCAGTTTGTCATGCTGAGATGAATGCAATTTTGAACAGAAATTCCGCTGATGTTAAGAACTGCACTATCTATGTCGGTCTATTTCCTTGTAATGAGTGTGCAAAAATGATCATCCAGTCTGGAATAACAGAGGTTGTCTATTTATCAGATGAGAATGCTCACAAACCCACTTACATAGCTTCTAAAAAAATGTTTGATGCTGCTGGAGTTAAATATTGGTACGTTATGTTACATTAGTATTATTATGCATTTTAGGAAAATTATGCAAGCTCAAATAATATTAACAATAGCAGAGTGTAGATAGCTCAGAACATGATTTATGAGTTGTGGAAGCCATATGCTGACTTGGATGCAATTGTTATAAAATTGAAGTGACAAACACTTACAATCCACCTGATGATACGTGGATACTGCAGCTCATGGACAAACTTACTACAAAGTAATACAAAGGTTACAGATGGGTTGTCCCCTGTAAAGATAAAGCCTGTAATTAAACTGACTCTATATCCTTCAAACAAAAACACAGCAGTGCATGCACTGCCTAGGGTTTATAGTTCCTACCCAGACAGCTTTCTAGGCAGAAAGGATGTCATACCATCTAGGTGTAAAAAATATAATATTTTCAAATATCATTAATATAATATTCAAAAATCATTCTTTCCATTCTCATCACCAACATCATTACAGCCCACAAAAGTTCACTGCTAAACATAGGCCTGCCCTCAAGGAATGCCATAATTAAAATTTACCTATCATTAATAGCTATAAAATCTCTTTATCCTTTGTTACTTCATGCAATTTAAATATGTATAGAAATAACATGCTTGCATATAGTTATACTCGTACTATTTTTGTAATTTTCTATTTATTTCTGTATCACAATGCAATTGCCAAGGTTTTTTATAGAATAAGGATGACAAACATACACCTGCTAGTAGGCCCATAGACAGGGCTTGTACACAAAACTGCGATGCGACGTCGCATCGTAAAAATCTGCGAGCTCCCTCGACGCATCGCAAGAACTTGCGAATTGATTCGCATCGCGCATTCCTGCCATGTTACGTCACACTTGTTGACGCCATTTTTAGTCCGCTCTGAGACAGCGTGTGGGCAAGACGTATACTTTAAGTTAAAAAAATAACAGAGTACGACGTTGATTTTTTTATATCACTGATTGAGGAGCACCCTGTTCTTTGAGACACTAGTAACTAAGATTATAAAAATAAATTCATCAAACAAGAAGCTTGAAAGAACGTATGTGAAAGTTTATTTCCAAATTTCGAGGATTTACTTTGCTCAGCAGATAGTGAGGCCAATCATTTCCAGAGGCATAACATGAACTCTCCCCTTGTACGATCGTTTCTGAAGATATGGTGATAATAAACTTAAAAGCTCTTCGAATTAACATATGCTCATTCTAAAATAATCAAAGCTTCATATTTTAGATGAAAATAGTTCCCATCGGCATTCATAATAGTAATAAATGGATGAACCCAAAATCTTCTTTGTTTCTTTTTGCTGTATCTACTTAGCAATAAGAAAAGGGCACACTTCTTTTTACAATACGACCTAGTTTTCAAAATACGTTCAGTACGGTTGACGGTCGTCGAAGGAATGGTCACCCTAATCGTGAAAGGGAGACGCCTTGCCGCACGAAATCGCATCGCAGTTTTGTATACAAGCCCTTACATCTATCCTCAATTAAGAATCAAAATGCAGATGCGTTGCCACCCCTGAAGACTAATATGGAATGCCTCGTTTCCAGTAAAAAAGGTTTCCTGTTGTCTACACTCACCATCGAAACAAAGCAGCATCAAGCTGCTATTTTACGCTAATATTTTGTGACAGTGTGGTATTTTCCAGGTCGAACAAACCCATTTGTGTTATAATCATAATATAGCTGCAGCTTGGCTCTACCACATAGAATGCGAAGTTCCTGCTAAGCATGATGATTATGGCAAAAAAAGAAGCTATGTCCAGCAGTGTAATAATAGCTGATTAATTATGTCAAAATAAATTAATATATTTCTTTTAAATTTTTTAACGAACTGTAGTTAGTACCTAGCTTAGAAACAATTGCACTTTGCTAATTGCAGGCAATTTTAGTTCAATCCCTGATGCTAACATCACTTTCATCAGGTGTTTATTTGTTTATTTGCTATGATATAATTTTTCTGACTGTGCTCAAAATAAGACTGATTTATGTACCTTAATGGCCTATGTTTGTTTTCCAGGCAATTTAAACCAAAGAATGAAAAAATTGTCATCAACTTCACAGGTATAGACTGGGAAAACATGAGCCCATCAAAATAACATGAATATTTTTTATTAATTTATGGTATAAATATGAAATTGACATGGAAAATTATGCATAATTTTGTGATATTAACTAATAATACATTAGAATAGAATAGAATGATTTTTATTCAATATTGATGACATAATACTTATTGAAAGTCATTTTTTATTTACCACTGGTTCGGAAAATACCTCTGTCCTGGGAAGAATCAGCAAGAAACCCAGCGGGACTTTTTTTAAAACATAATTTCACTTAACAATAATTTTGTTAATACAATTTTAAATGAATTTTCATAGAACTAGCATGGTGGCGATCACTTTATTCCCAGGGGCTATTTTCATTCATGGTATTCCTTGATATTATAATAACCCTTTTTGTACAGTTTTTCTTTAATAAAACTTTTAAACTTGTTTATTGACAAACTTTGAACATGTTCTGGGATTATGTTGTAAAAGCGTATACATTGCCCCATAAATGAATTACTAATTCTGTGGAGTCTAGTAACTGACATTACAAGCTTATGGTTGTTCCTAGTGTTTAAGGTATGAACATCCTTATTCTTATTAAAGCTATTTATGTTTTTTATGTACATACATTACATTTTCATAAATATATTGCGATGCCAATGTTAATATGTTTATTTCTTTAAATTATTCTCTGAGGGACTCTTTTGCAAAACAAATATTGCTTCAATATCAGTCGCGTTACCCCATAGCAAAATTCCATAAGACATTACGCTATGAAAGTAACTAAAATACACTAACCTAGCTGTCTCAACATCTGTGAGACTTCTAATCTTTCTTACAGCATATGCTGCAGAACTAAGTTGCTTGCTAATTTAAATATACGGGGGTCCCATTGAAGTTTTGCGTCAATAGTAATACCAAGAAAAGCAGTGGTATCCACAAGACTGAACTCCTCCCCATTTAAGAGCACATTGGTTTTCGAATGTTTTACATTAGGTATTGTAAATTTAATACATTTTGTCTTATTGCCGTTTAAGAGCAAATTGTTGGCGTTAAACCAATGAACTAATTTCGATAGAGCATTTTTACATCGTCATAATTAATTGACTGCCGTTTGAGTTTGAAAATTAAAGAGGTATCGTCAGCAAATAATACTATATCGTGATTGACCCCTACAAGAAAACGTAAGTCATTAATATAGATTAAGAACACGAATGGCCCAAAAATCGAGCCCTGAGGAACACCCATTGATACTACCGATCCGGAGGAACCTTTACTATTGATTTCGACTTTTTGAGTTCTGTTAACTTAAATATGAAGTAATAAGTCTAAGCGCCAAATTTTTTACACCGTAATGTTGTTGTTTCCTGATTAATGTCTCATGATGAACACAATCGAAAGCCTTGGAAAGGTTACAGAAAATACCTAAGGCATCCTGTGAATTCTCCCAGGCATTAAAAATATATTTCATAAGCTCAACACCGGCGTCAGACGTCGAGCGACCCCTTGTAAAACCAAATTTGAAATAATTTATCTGTATTAAAAAAAATTAACAATGAGGGCTAATAATCTTCCACTCACCAGATGTCGCTAATAGCGACTGAGGTAAAGTTTTTTGTTACACAGTGTCAGTTAATTGAGAAATTAATTTTAAATTATAGTTTATCATTATCTAGAGTATTATATTAATACATAACACATTGCGTCAGTGGTTTGATTTTTAATTTTATGCACTTTATAACTCTTTTTTTTTTAAATCGGCTTTTAGTTATATTTATAGTTTGGTTTATTCATTTGTAATGTAATTAATATAAAATATAACTAATAATACAGAAAGAAACGTTAAAAATTACATTTTCCTAAGAAATTATCGTCCCCGCTATGAAATCTGTCAAATATTTTACCTCACTGTAAAGTGGCGCCGCCCTGGTGGCAGAAAAAGTCGTGGATGCCCTCATTGATCCAAAATTATTTTTTCAAAAATTTTACTGAGAGTTGGTAGTACAGAAATAGGTCTATAATAATTAGCGGGGTCCAATGTACTACCAGATTTAAATAAGGGTATTACTTTACTATACTTCATTAAACCAGGAAACACACCAGAATCAATTTGATCATTATATTATGACACATCTTCGTATTATATAACAGCGAAATCATGTTTAATGATAATAAAATAAAACTCAAATATGAAATTTTGTAAAATAAAATTTTATTACTTTATGTACAAGTTGACAGGGGTACAAAATACTCCAATCATACAACTGAACAAAAAACCAACACGGCTGTGTTCTCAAGTTAACTCGATGAATGTTGAAAACATATATCAATAAAAACAGTAAGTATATTTGTATTATTATTGAAAGATATTTGTATGTCGAAATCATTCTATATCTTTTGTAACATATTTGAAATTAAACATATAATATTCAACCTGATAATACACTATACAGCATTTTAAAATTGCAGGCTATTTCATTCAGGCGTCATCATTAATTTAACTCAATAAATTACAAAATACTGAATGATTTTTAAATACAAATAATTTAAACTTTCAATAAAGACAGCGCATGGTGTATTACATGGTTCACACCAGGTGAAGAATTTTCTAACTAAAGTACACACAGTAACAATTCGGGAGTATTCAATTATATAATTATTGTCCAAACTTTACACATATCTACATAGAATCAAAATCAACAAAACTAAAGAGTCACAACTGAGTCCATGTTGCTACTTTAATGTTTACAAATAACATCCAAGATTCCGCACAGTATTCAATAAATTTCACATCGACAGACTTCTGGAGGAATTCTAACGATATTTTACAATACAAACTTAAAAATAAGAATTATTTACAGAAAGCATACCTCAGTTCAGTAGTCAAATATTGCATGAGGTTTTTAAAAATTGCCACACGTTTATTTTACACGTCTAAAACCAGTCATTAAACATTACATAGGTAAATCCTAAATGTCTCATTTTATTGAACACTTGAGAGGCCACACACAGTATAATAAAAAAATATTAGAATAAAAGAGGGATTTTCAAACATAAAAAGCAAATATTTTATTATGAAAGATAAATTATGAATTAATGCAATATTTAGGCTATTAGAGTCACAAATGAACATCACCCTTGCTAAAAAAAAAATGTGATGATTTCTTAACCATTTGAAACAACCTTCCAAAATACAAAAAGTGATTTGTATGAAAAGATATTGAAAAGATTTAGCTTTTCAAAATACTCAAGGCAAATGTGACACAATACTTAATAAGATTCCATAATAATATGGAAAACCATTTCTTTGTCTAATGTGTGGTTATTACAATACAATAACATTAAAACGTATTTGAAGGACATTATGACAGGAAAAAATGTGTGTAGCTTTTTCCTTATTTATATTTTCTTAATCGCCATTGGCTCAACAGTACAAAACCTATAATCGATTTGATAGTTCAATCGTTTTTATAAGGAATGGATCTTATTATTCAGTCTCATTATAAATATCAAAGTGCGGGTAACACGCGTAGTTTGACGCGTTTTTCACTTACGTTATATTTACTTTTTTCTGATAATAGATAAAACAAAACAAGAAACAATACAGAAAATTGACATGATGGCATTTTCACTGATCGGGGCAATGAGCATTTAACATCGATTAGTATGCATAGAGAGACGAATCAAATATCGATTTTCCAGATGTAGACTGTCAATCCAATAGTATATTTTTCACTTTTTTATATTTTAACATAATAAATAAATATAAAAAAAATAATAGTGTAATAAATAGTTTTTCAGTCCACTCTAATAATGCGTATTGTTCGATATAGTTTAGATGTCGATAATATTATAATAAATAACATATAACAATCGATATTTTTTCTATTTCTTATACTGTACGATACTTTTCGATTTACCTGATATATCAATGTAACATTTTATCATAAATATAAATATAATTTCATAAGCGACTGACTTTGAACCCTTTAAGGAGTGGGCGGGATAATATATTCTAACCCCACCTACCCCTCAAAATCGATTGTAGGTTTTGAACAGTCCCTCTATTTCGTCTCCGAGAGATATAAGAGTCTATTATTTTTTTCATACAAAGTTCACATAAATGTGAACGTTAAGGAAACAATTGTAAAAATCAATCCAACAAGTCCAGTAGATGTAGCTTGGGGCCATCTTATTATTTGTGACGCAGTTTTTTGTTTTATAAATCATCCAAACCTATGAAAACCTTTTAATATTACTCTAACGTTAGTACAAAAGGTTTTAAATATGCATCATTTGATTTTCAGTTTTCACCTAATGATAAAGGCCTTGCCTTTACAAATTATTTATTCTCAGGCAATAGTATTTTATAACATAAATGTTAATTTAATAAAACAAACAATGTAATACATTAATTGGAATCTATTGCACGTGAGAATTTTCAAAAAAGTATCGCAGTAGGGATGAAAAGCCTTTAGCCAAGTATTTCCTATTAATCAACTTTTAAAATATTTGTAAAAGTGGGCGATTATGAGCAGCAGTGATCTTGCCATTTGGTTGAAGCCATAATTGACCAATAAAAACTTGTTAAATTTCTATAGGGAACAAATTACACAAACAACTATTAAATGATGTAAGACCATGTCCAGTACTTTTTAAATAATTTACAATGGCAAAGACTAAAATTGCCAATTTGCAAAATTAAATCGCCATACTATTATTAGCGGATCGTTTTATGCAAATCATAATCACCCATTTGTATTGTCTATAGTTCTCAGTTGTTGACAGTGATTTCTTTAGGCTGTAGTGGTATATCTTCGACGTGGTTTTCCGCACACTCCTGCACCTGGCCGGGTGGTTTGAAAGCGATCGCGTATGGGAACTTGGTGTGACACGCTTTTATGTACTGCTCTATTTCCTTTTCACAAGGTCCGAAATCACCTTCTCGAAGACTGTCTAATACTTCAACACAACCCTGTTAAAATATGACTGGTTTGAATTTTTTTTTAGTTACTAAAACAATACGATGCAGTTCCCTGCATCCAAGAATCTTACCTCCTCAATGTAATCTTCTATCATTAATTTTAACATCATCTTGAGATATATCAGACCTAAAGTACTGAACATTTTACCGATGAAGTGGAGCAATATTTACGACAGTGGCTGTCCAGGCTATGGTGCTCGTATTTACCAAATCGGCCCACAATGTGGACAAATTTGGAAACAGCGTGGTACAGATAGTAAGTAACACACTATCCTATTTTGGCTGTATGTGTTTAGCAAACTCGCGTTTCATCAGGCGAACACGTGGTAAATCAAAGTTTAATATTACAATAAATAATTCCAGTACCGAGGGTCACACTATGATTTTAGCGTACAAAAAACTCAGTGGTCTTTTCCATAGTTGCCACATACGGGACGAAATGAGTTGATCGATGGTCCAAAGTAATCCTAATTTAACTTATTATGTATTTAATAACCGTATAGTGGCGGTGTAAAAATATCCACTACCCCATATCATCCCTTAGGTGTCGTAAGAGGCAACAGAGGGAACCAATTCAGGAAATGGGTTAGCACGTCTTCCTAATAACGTCTAAAAATAAAAAAACTGCGGTTGCAAACCCACTTGCCAAGCGTGGCAGCTGTGGGAATTATCCCTCTATGAAGGCAATCTATGGGGGAGGCCTATGTTCAACAGTGGACTAATAGGCTAGTAACGGTGTGTATGTAATGGCGGTCATAAAGTCTATTCTGATGTACGATTGTAAAGCTTGAACGCTAACACAAAATTAAGAGCTCAATCTCTTTTTTTACAAGCTTTTATTTAACTTGCAATGTAACTATGTTTGTTCGGGTGGAATCTTGCAACTCAATTTTGAAGCAGAAATCTTCAATCGCTTTGCGGCATGCTTTCATCATCATGCTTTATGGCATTCCTTGGGAGGCCTATGTTCAGCAGTGGACTTATGAAAGGCTGTTATGATGATGTTCAATCGATTGAGCTGAAATTTTGTATACACGTTAAGTGTGGATGACAATGCATGGTTAGCTGTGTGACGTCATTCTAAATCCAACATGGCGGAACACCCAAGATAGCGGACTAGTTATTTATAATGCACTCCTACAATATGGATATCAAATGAAAGGGGGGCTTGCTTAGTGTAACTCGAAAAATAAAGTGACGTCACTCTAAATCCAATATGGCGGACTAAGTTTTTTATGCTTTTCTACAATATGCGTATCAAATGAAAGGACATACTGAGAATACGAATGTGAGTTAACCAAAAATAAGATGGTGATCATAAACTCGGTTGCTCCAATCCGTCTGAAATTTTGGTGTACTGGGGTTTTTGCTGTCCTCGATAATGATTTTGAGGTCGAATTGTCCGAGTCTGTAGCATCGGTTTGTTAACTTTGACTTGTGTAATTTGGCGAGATAGGCGTCAACAGTATTGGTTTGCAACCTGTCTAGGAGAAGGGTAACTCCAAAAACCTGGAACTGTGCTTCGTAAGGCACAAGTAAGACTAAAGCTGAAATAAGTAGTGCATTCCTCCAAATACCCGAGTCAAGGTGAGGCCGTGCCGAGGACTGAGTGGCATCAGGGTGTAACATGATGTCAATCCGTTTGAAATGTTGGTGTACTGGGGTTTTGGAGTCCTCGAATATGACATTGAGGTCGAATTGCTCGAGTCTGTAGCATTGGTCAGTAAACTTGACTGTCCAAAGGTCTGGTTAATGGTGCCATTGGACATATTACAGAAATAATATGGCCGTTTCCAGAGAGCACAAATGTATGATGCTGATATACCATCCGTCCATATAGACTTCGGTTAAGACGGTTTTCATCTCATTAAACACAAGACTGTACAATTTCCACCAAAATGTAATCACGGCACTGCAGAACAAAGAATGCTGCCAATATATTATGTTGGGCTTGCATAGTACACATTCGACCATGCCGTTGTATACTTAGGTTCGAAGCTCTTCGCTGCAGGTCAAGCATACGTGGCCTTAAGTAGGGTAAAATCATTAGGTCTCCCTTATTGTAAGGCTAGACTGTTCAAAATTAACCGACAAATGACATTGCAACAATGACGCGTTGAATGAGATGATCAGACTGAGAAACCTGTCCAGCGATAACTAAAAAGTAAAAAAAAATTAAAAGCCAAAAACTTATTTTAAAACAAGCTTTTATTTAAATGCGCTAAAAAGAATAAAATATACTTCTCCTTTAAAACTTTTATTATCAAGTTATAACGTCATTACACTATGATATAAAAGATTATATTAGAGCCTGTCTTCTAAACTAAAATAATCGAAGAAATTCGTAAAATAAATGTTGCACTGGGTTCTACATTTTTCGGTTATTAAGTAGCAAACCATTACTACTGATATCAATATTAGAAAACGGTTTTCAATAACGATATGAAAACTAAATATCGGTTATGTAACCGTTGCAGCTAAAAACTGAAAACGTCCATGCTTATTATGTACGTCGGCTTAGCAGGTCGATGTAATTACTTGACAAACCGTGTAGATTGCGCTGTTACAGAATTATTTCATTTGTAAAATGTTTTACCAGATTTCTACCTTAAAATTTTATTTCAAAACATCTAAAATGAGAGTATTCACCAATTGATTTTAAAATACTATATATATTCTGTAAAAGTGCCATCTACACGGTTTGTCAAGTACTACATCGATCTGCGAAGTCGACATAGTTATCGGCAAATTTAATAAATTGGCGCTGTTATTAATGCCACATGTTCCATACATTAGCTGACAGGGCCTGGTTTTGACAATAAAAAAAATGGGCATGCGGTTGACAACCACAGCAGTAGACAAGCGTGGCAAATATATTCCATATACGGCAATCTATGGTGAGCTCTATGTTCAGTAACGGATTTTCTGTATTGAAGTAATTTTTATTCAATATAGATTAAAAGAAAAAAAGTTCTCTTGTAAAGAACCAACAAAAACCCAGGGGGTCTTTTATAAATGCTTAGCTGCTACGCGTGTTCGGGGGGGAAGGGGGGGCTAAATTGCGCTCGGAACAATAACTCGGGCAAACTGAGCAACAAGAGCAAGGCGACCCCTGCCACGCTATCCGTGAAATTCTGCAACATCAGGGGACTTCACTCAAACCTAAACGCCGTCCACTACCATCTCGAGACGGCGAAGCCGGCCTTGCTCTTTCTGACCGAGACGCAGGTGTCCTCTCCGGCTGATACTTCGTATATCTCTTACCCGGGATACAAATTGGAGCACACCTTTGTGCCACGGGCTGGAGTTAGCGTATACGTCAGAGAGGACATCTGTTCTCGACGCCTCGGCAGTCTTGATGGTTCGGACTTGTCCATCCTTTGGCTACGCGTATACAGCGACGACCATCCGCGCGTCTACGGGTGCCTCTTTAGGTCCCATAGCGGTAATGCCGAAACAGACCGACTCATCGACCACGTCCAAATGGCTACAGATTTCTTGCTACAACAGGTCCCATCCGCAGAGATCGTGATTCTTGGCGATTTTAACGCCCACCACGCCGAATGGCTCGGTTCACGTTTGACCGATCATGCGGGGAGATCTGTTTATGACTTTGCTTTGGCATATGGTCTGACACAACTGGTTACTTCGCTTACGCGGATTCCAGATGTGGAGAATCATACACCTTCCCTGTTGGACCTTCTGCTGACCTCTCATCCGGACGGATATCAGGTTTTTGTCGATGCCCCTCTCGGCTCTTCGGACCATTGGTCTGATCCGGAGTGTGGTGCCACTCACGCTCCCCTCGCGGTTGCGTTCTGTTTTTTTCTTTTTAGCATCTTACCCATGGAGGCGGGCTTGCTTTTCGCCGGATGATCCCAGCGCTGTTGCTGACTCTGTCACTGATGTGGTGCTACAGGGAATGGAACTATTTATTCTATCATCTGTGGTACCCATCGGAGGCAGATCTCAGCCTTGGTTTGGTCGCTCCTGCAAGACTGCATTACGCAGTAAGCAAGAGTGTTATCAAGTCTGGGCTACGGCTTCGGCGACTCGGGATGTAAACACCAGCATGCGTAAAAAGAAGTATAATTTCGCCTCCAGGTCCTTCAAAAGAGTTATTGCCAAGGCAAAGTCAGAGCACATAGGCAAAATTGGCGAGAAACTAGTTCGCCTTCCTTCGGGAACCCGTGCATTCTGGTCTGTCGCCAAGGCTGTACAAGGGAATTTCTGTAAGCCATCACTACCATCTCTGCACAGGGAGGACGACTCACTGGCCCACGCCGCAAAAGAGAAAGTCGACCTTATAGGCTCCCTTTTCGCGTCCAACTCGACTCTTGATAACGGGGGGAACTTACCGCCGACCATCCCGCGGTGTGAGTGCTCCATGCCGGATGTGCGGTTCTCAGCGCTCGGCTCGCAAAGCACTCCTCTCCCTGGACATCCACAAGTCGAGTGGGCCTGACGGAATCCCCCCAATTGTGCTGAGGACGTGTGCTCCGGAGTTGGCACCAGTTCTAACGCGTCTATCCCGGTACTCCTACACCCTAGGCGTAGTCCCGAAATCATGTAAAACAGTTTTTGTCCACCCGATCCCTAATAAAGGCGACCACTCAGACCCGTCCAACTACAGGCCTATCGCCCTCAGACCCGTCCAACTACAGGCCTATCGCCATCACCTCCTTGTCCTCCAAAATAATGGAATCCATTATTAACTGCCATCTCATGCGGTACCTTGAGGATCACCAGCTGATTAGTGACCGCCAATACGGTTTTCGTCGGGGTCGATCAGCTGGTGATCTTCTGGTCTACCTGACTCATAGATGGGCGAAGGCAATAGAGTCCAAGGGTGAGGCGTTGACCGTTAGTTTGGACATTGCGAACCCTTTCGATCGGGTTTGGCACAAAGCACTTCTTTCGAAGCTCCCTATGAGCTTCCCGAGAAATTGTGCAATTAGATCACCAGCTTCCTTGCAAATCGGAGCATCAAGGTCGTTGTAGACGGTGCATGCTCCGACTACAAGCCTATTAACGCTGGTGTTCCACAACGCTGTTTCTTCTGCATATCAATGATATGTTGCAAACTGGTAACATTCATTGCTATGCGGATGACAGCACTGGTGATGCTCTATACACCGGTCGTGCCAATATTTCTCGGGAAAACGTCGCCGAGTACCGGAACAAACTAGTGTCTGAAGTAGAGCCTTTGCTGAACAAAGTCTCGGATTGGGGGCGACTAAATCTAGTCCGGTTTAATCCTCAGAAGACAAAGTTTGAGCGTTTACCGCTACAAAGAATCCCTTTGTCGTATCTTCTCAGTTTCAAGGCACTCCCCTTGTCAGCCAGTATCGGAATCCTCGGCGTCGACATTTCGAGTGACGTGCAGTTTCGTGGTCACTTGGAAAACAAGGCCAAATTGGCCTCTAAAAAGCTTGGCGTGCTCAGCAGAGCGGGACAGTATTTCATGCCGGCACACCGCCTGTAACTTTACGCGTTTTGTAAGGTTCGGCCTTACATGGAATACTGTTCTCATCTCTGGGCAGGGGCACCCCAGTACCAGCCATTCGCATCCAGCGCAGAGCGGCTCGAATCGTCGACGACAGAGTCTTTCCGATCGACTCGATTCATTGGCACTGCGAAGAGATGTTGCATCCCTTTGCATTAAACTTTAAAATGTTTTAAAATTATTGACAATTAAATAAAAAAAATATGTTATAATGTTTAACGAGGGAATCAATGGCATTAACGACTTTTCTTGCCAATAAGGGCGGCGCCACTTCGAAATATTTGACAGATTTCATAGTGGGGAAAGTAATTTCTAAGTGTAACGATTAATATTTCTTTCTAAAATATTAGTTTTATTTTATATTAATTAAT
The DNA here is from genome assembly GCA_033319125.1 of Parnassius glacialis. Lineage (NCBI taxonomy): Eukaryota > Metazoa > Arthropoda > Insecta > Lepidoptera > Papilionidae > Parnassius > Parnassius glacialis. The sequence continues at coordinate 14,050,790 of JAVANC010000024.1, read as the reverse complement.
AGAATCAAGCGTTGCTTTACCGAAATCCATTATATTAAAGATGTTTCGCGATATATACACGCCTAAACACAAAATGGACGCCATAGTCGCTCTATATTATATGACAGCAAGCAATTATTTTTTATTATTATGTCGGTTCAGACAAATAAAATTCTAAAATTGTCTCATTATTCTAATCCATGACAAAAATACGTTGCAAACCCTAATTTACTTCAACACGTGTGCTACGCACAATATCCGTGGGCCAATTGAAGTGCGGCCGCACAAGCGAAATTCATCGCGATAAAATGCTTTGATGTGCGAAACTTTAAAAATATGTTTGCGATTTCGCACGAAGTGACGAAGTATACACGAATGCTTGGCTACATGTATGTGCGGCCTAGGTACAATGCAATGAAAGACTGAAGTTTGTTCCTCCCGGTATTCCGATATCCCGGCTCACCTGTATGGAGAGGTCGGGGAAGTGCAGCGCGGTGGCGGTGGCGAGCGCGTGCTGCGTGCGCTCGGGCAGCAGGCGGCGCAGCGCGCGCGCGCCCCACAGCGCCGCCGCCTGCGACCTGCCCGCGCCCGTCTCCATGAACTCCTCCGCCATTTGTAGCGCGCTCCGCCCAAGGAACATCTGCAAATAATCACTTTAATTGTTGGACTACTTACATAAAACTGTATGTCAACCGACTTCGATTATCAACTGTTTGTAAAAAAATACTTTTAATAAAAAATGATAGCAGACTTTAAAGTATATACTAAAATTAGTGACCGACCGAAGATTCGGTTTCGGTTTCGGCAAAAAATCTAGTTTCGGTTCCGGCAAAAAATCTGCCGAACCATCGGCGGCGCCGAAACTCAGTGTTCGTGGATTATCGTGCGTCGTTCGGATGAATTCGTGACTCGTGTATTATTCACAATTATACAGAAACAGAAACTTTTTTATTCAATATAGATTGTAAATTGTACTTATTAAAAGTCCCTCTTTTGGTTAATTACCACTGGTTCGAAAAAAAAACCTTTGTCCTTGTAAGAACCAGTAAGAAACCCAGCGGGAATTTTTTTTTAAATAATAGCTTACAATCAGAGGCGTAGCATGGACTAATATAAACGTGGGCGAAGTTGCATCAGCGAGGCCCCTTTTCTTTTGTTCCAAGGATCTACCCAATAAATCTATCCTACCAAAGAAGCTTTAACACGACATACCTACTCATATCTATTAATTCCTGACAAGTCTCGTATTCCGTCAAACAATCACGGTCTTTGAAGGTAGTTACAACGGCCTCGTAGTCGCATTTAAGAGGGGCTTCTTACGAGGCCACAAACAAACACATTTAAATTTGTGTTTTTATTCGAGCGTAAAAGTGATCAAATTAATTCGTCACCTATGGTAGTCTAGGGGCCTCCCTTTAAGTGCGAGGCCGTGGGCGAGGGCCTACTTCGCCCATGCCTAGCTACGCCACTCTTACAATCATGTATGTAACACAACAACACAAAACAAACTAGAAATAGCTTGGTAGTGATCACCTCATTCCCAGGGGTTATTATTATCCATAAATTGCTTAATATTATAATAACCCTTTTTATACAAAGTTAGTTTATTAAAGTTTTTGAATTTTGAGCAGATTTTTTATATTTTCTGGGATTTTGTTAAGTTGTGTGTAATAAGTGTGTGAGTGTGATATATTAAGTTAATGCTCTCAATGAATAATATTAACAATATTGTGCTAAGTTAATAATAAAATATGTTCTCAATTAGCGAGTAACGTTTTTTAAAATAAATAAATATATTGCTAAACGACTATTACAATTACTGATTTTCATTAACATGCATTACCTATCTGTATATGTATAAAAAATATACCAGATTTCAGTATACAATAAAAAAATAACATGTCTGTAACATGTTCGGTTTCGGTTTCCGCCGAAACTAACACCCAAACCGAAGGTTCGATTTCGGTTGAAATTCCTGTTTTCCTTTTTTCTGTATGGGTAGGCAGAACTACAGAACGCCACCTGCTAGGATATATTATATTATGTACGATTCATCATCTGCCTAGCCTTTTTCCCAACTATATTGGGGTCGGCTCCCAGTCAAACAGGATTCAACTGAATACCAGTATTTTACGATTATGTTATAAAAATTAATATAAAAAAGTTATATTTATAAAATGAGCCGTGGTAACTCAGATAGTTAGCACTCGCTGTAAGTTTCACAGTACGCGAGAAACCCGGGTTCGATCCCCGCCGACACCAATGAAATTGTTAATTGCAATTTTAAGTGCTGATTTACCACGTGCTCGGCGGTGAAGGAAAACATCGTGAAGAAACCTGCATGTTTGACAAATAAGAAAAAAATATATTTCGAAGAGATGTGAAGTTCGCCAACACGCATTGGGGCAGCGCGACGGAACTTTCCTTGCCCTATAACCCTCTCATAAATGAGAGGAGGCCTGTGCCCAGCATTGGGACGTGTATTTAGGCTGTAAATTTTTTAACTTATATTTGTAGTCGTAAATAAACTATTTAATTCAATAATAATCTTGGAAAAAAAAACTATGTCAACACTAAGAACAATAAAACGCAGTTTTATTTTATAACCTTACACTATTGAAATTAATGATCAAAACAAGTATTTGAAGCGTTTATTTTCATACGAAATTTGCATTTATTTTACACAGATAATTATTATGTAATACACAACTTTAAATTAATCTCAAAAAGACAAAAGTGATCGTTGCGACCGGGGACTGAACCCTGGTTTCTAGAACATTATCTTAATTTTTTTCCTAAATTTGTTAAGAAAATTACAAAAGTAATTCAACCGGTGGATCGAACCCGGAACCATAGATTATTGTCTTAAAATTCCCTTTATGAATTTACTAAGAAAAATATTGCTAAGAAAACAACAAAAAGTAGTTCGATCGGGGAATCGAACCTTGGACGTTAGGATACGAAATTTCTTTAAAATTTTACTAAGCGTTTTCGTATAGTATAATTATTGCATGATAATTTATCTTTAGAAGCTATTCGTAATTGGTAAACTAATAAATTGAGATATTATTTATAGACGCGTCGCCAACAGTATGTGATAATTACCAGGAAGGTGAAAAATATTTCCTAATTTCAAAGCACACACAACTACAAAAGCTTTTAGTAAAACAAAAATCATTTGACTTGTTGATTATTTTTTTATTATATTAGTTTTAGGGCAAGAAAAGAAAATGTCCGCCGCGGTGCAATTAACAAATTCATCGGTGCCGGCTAGGCTCGAACTCGGGCACTCGGACATTTATTTCTATTCTATTTTTATAAAGTTTAATATTTATAATTATTTTATTGATAAACATTTTATTAATAAATAAATAATTATTAATCTAATAACCATAATAAAACAAAATTAATATTAAATACATAACCATTATTTTCATCTCTTATCCAAGGACAAATCAAGTAAAAAAGTCCAAGACCAACAACAACAAACAAAGGATATGACGCGACCTTGAGCTTGGTACTACAACAAAATAAAACAAACTAATAATAATGTGTGTCTGTCTGAAACTGTTTGCAAAATGCGCAATAGATATTTTATCTATATTTTGCAAATGTTTGTAAAATTAATTTTGTGACTACTTTGGTGGCTTACCAATTTATAATTTTATTTATTCTTGACCAAAAACATGTTTAAATAAATTAAAATACCAAACAATGCCTTTGTAGTTTTGTACTCAACACACATATGACGTAGGTAATTAATTAGTATTGAGACGAGATTTGAAATCAAATGCAAACTTACTGTTTTTAATACCACCGAAAATAAAATTGCGTATTTTGAATAATTAATTACTATACCTACAATAAATTAAAATATATTCTATTATATTGGAATCAAATACGTAATAGAATTAATGCAAATTGAATTAATGAAAGTCAAACAAAAATAAATAACACGCAAGAAATTCCGGGCGCAAATCCTATCGCATGACAATCTCGAATTCAAAATGTATTTGTATTTTATTATATTACAGTCAAACGAGCGACAGAAGTTTCGCAACGCCGCTCTTCTTTCAACGTAGTGCATCTAGTTCAAGGTTAGGAAGTATGGCATCGTTGCATAATATCTACTTACGAATGATGGTATTTGTTGCACGACAATATCGTCTGCACGCCATCTAGCGTGCCAATGTTTAAATGATGTTTTGGCGCTTTTACTTGTCAAGTTGTCAAAATTCACTCACACTACTAAAGAAGTGTCAAAATTTGCCTAGATTTCACTATTGTTTTTCTTAATAAATACTGTAAGTTATTTTCTAAAAAGGTCAATCGCGAGCACATTTCAGTGTATTAAAGTGATAAAATGATTAGTTTTAAACAAATAGTGTCTGTGTTTAACGTATATAGGATAAGAAAATTGTATGGCGCGGCTAGCGGAGGATAATAAAATAAATTAAGAAAATAAATAAAAAGAATAAAATAATTTCACATTCTTAAGTTGGTGCAAAAACTACACAGCGAAACTAAAACAGAAAATGAACAGCTGCATCTTCCTAATAACAACTCAAAATAATTAAAAACTGCGGCTGCCATCCCGCCTGTCATACTTAACAAACAACAATGGCAAAACCCGCCCTGATGCAATCTATGGGTAGGTCTCTGTTTAGCAGTGAACTTTTATAGGTTGTAATGGATGGATAATTGAATTTAGTCTAATTTAAAATTAAAATCTTCACCTTTATTATGCCATTTATTTAGGGGATTTTTTTTCTCCAAAATTATAGGATCCCTGAATTTACAACTTATCATTAAAATCGGTTAAACGAAAATATCGCTTAACATACATCACGCTCCAGTAGTTTTACCACAGTTTAAAGAGCCAACAGTTGTGGCGACATCGCCTTTGATTTCAGGCTATGCCACCGCCCGCGTAGGTATTTACTATTTACGCCATCGTCGCATATATTCTAGGGGTTAGGGAGGCAATACTTAGGCCTTACCTTGGACAATAAACAGGGCCTGATTTACCCACAGGCTAACTAACTTGAGGCCTAGGGCGCTGAGCTTAAATGTGCTTGCAAAGAAGCACATTTATGTACAGAATAAAATTTAGTATAATATTCCCAATAAATAATTAGAGTAAGTGCCGCAAATATTTTACTTGTTGCTCTTTTTAATTTTTGATACAAAAAATTGTAAAAATAAGACGATTATTTGGTACTTTTTGTCTGTCATTGACTGACTGGACGTGATTCAAAGATTTTAAACTGCTCAAGCTATCTTGTCTACCATTTAATTTTATTAAGGTGTTTTGACAAGGCTATGCAAAAGAACTTCTGTCAGCCATCTGTTCCATCTCTGCAAAGGGAGAACGACTCACTGGCCCATTCCGCAAAGCACAAAGTCGAACTTTTTGGTTTTCTTTTTGACTCCAACTCGACTCGATGACGGGGAGTCAACTTCGCCGACCATTCCGCGGTGTGATTGCTCTATGCTGGATATGCGGTTTATACAGCGCTCAGTGTGCAAAGCACACTCTTCTCCCTGAACGTCAACAAGTCGAGTGGGCCTGATGGAGTTCCTCTTATTATGCTGAAAACGGGTGCCGTCCAGCAGACTAACTTACATTTATCATCATTCTCAACTGCTGGCCCGTGAATATGTTCGTTCACATACAAAGAAGACGAGGGCAGGCAGCGGGGAAGCGGCGGTAAGGCGTGCACCCTCGGCTATCCTTGCATCGAAGGCACTTGGATCTCAAGAACAATCGCCAACGCTGATATAAAATGATTAATTATCTTATTGTAACTGCTCAGCGAATAAGCCTTTTGATTATTATACAGTTCACCTTTATTTACCTGCTGTAACAAAATAAACTTATCACCATCGCCTTCTTAGTCTCCAAAATAATAGAAATTATAATCTGCCAGGTCACAAGACACCTTGAGGACCACCAGCTGATTAGTGACGTTAATGCAATCACTAATCAGCTGGTTCTGGTTCTAATTTACCTTGGTCGTTATTTGGACATAGCGAAGGCCTTCGATAGGCTTCGGCACAAAGCGTTTGTTTAGAAGTTTCCTTCCTATGGGCTTTCCGAGAAATTGTACAATTGGATCCTCAGTTTTCATCAGATGGAATCATCAAGATCGTAGTAGACTGTGCAAAATCCGACTACGAGCCTATCAATGCTAGTGTTCCACAAGGCTGCGTGCTATCACCTACGCTGTTTCTTCTATATGTCAATTATATGTTACTGTTACTGGTTGTAACACTGTTGATGCTTTTTATATCGGCCATGCTAATACTTCTCGGGAACACGTCACCGAGTATCGGAACAAACTTGTGTCTGAAGTATAGTATTTTATAAACAAAATCTCGGATTGGAGACGACTCTAGTTCACTTTAAACTTCAGGAGATAGCGTTTATCGCTGAAAGGAACCCCTTTATCGTATCTCCTCAATTTCAGGGCACTCCCCAAGCTGCCTCAGCATCCAATTCTCAGTATCGACATATCGAATGACGTATAGTTCCGAGGCTACTTGGAAGGGAAAGCTAAATTGGCCTCTAAAGAGCTAGGAGTGTTCAGCAAAACTGGACAATTTTTCATGCCGGCATACCGTTTGCAACTTTACAAGGCGCAAGTTCGTCCTCGCATGGAATACTATCCTCATCTTTGGATCGAGGTACCCCAGTGCCAACTCTTTTGATCACATTCAGCGAAGAGTGGCTCGAACCGTCGACGATCGTGTTCTTTCTGATCGGCTCGATTCACTGGCGCTGAGAAGAGATGAGGACGTACGTAGACAAATTGTTTGAATTAATTCCAGACTAAACTCACGGTACCATCCACACCATCTGGATGCTTGGCGGTCCACCGTGGCAGTGCGATTTACTAGGAGTTTTCTCCCTCGTAAGACTTCTTTGTGGAATCATCTACCATCAGCGACTTTTTCCGACCGATATGACTTAGAGACCTTCAAGAAACGAGCTTACTCCTTTTTAAAAGATGGCATCACACTGGCATTTCCATGGTGTTGTAGATTTTCATGGGCGATAGTCGACACTTCTTATCAGAAAAATTTAATTAAATGTTGGTGAAACCGCGGGGTGAAGAGCTAGTAAAATATAAGTCTAGGAAATACATTCGTGGGTTGGACAGGCCACAGGACAGAACAGGCCGTTTTAGACAACCGGAGACCCATTTTACTTGAACAGAGGCATTCCATCCTCACAGCCAACGACGCATCTGCATTTTGATTAATTATTGAGGATAAATGTAGATGTCTACGGGTCACAGTAACCACTTACTATCAGGTGTGTGCTCGTTTGTCACCCTATCCTATAAAAAAGGCCGGTGGGAGGCGCATATTCCTAGTTAGCCTAGGGCTGTCGGAACTCTAAATCAGGCACTGACAATAAACTGAATAAACACATAGTTTGCTATAGCTCAACGAAATCAACAAGGCTAGTATAACTTTCTGACAATGCAAAAACATGATTGGTAAACGATGGGGTCTGAGGCCAAAAATTACATTGTGGCTATACAAAATCGTAATTCGGCCCATGAACACATTCGGTGCTCTGGTATGGTGGACCAAAACAAATGAAGCCACCATCGTTAAGAAGCTTCAGCGTTACCAGAAACTGGCATGTATGGCTGCCACGGGCTGCATAAGAACCACACCTACAGTAGCCTTAGAAGCTATGCTGGAGCTTGAAGCTATGAAGCTCACCTAGACATACAACAAGAAGCTACTTTAGCTGCCATTAGACTCAAGACCCTAAATCTATGGAGTAAGAGTAGAGTCCCCCATACAGATATAATTTATAGAATTTACTCCAAAATTCCTATCTTACAAGCCAGATACGATAATATATTTAAACAATTTGTCATTATCATTATCATCATTACAGTCTTTCATGAGTCCACTGCTGAACATAGGTCTCCCCCAAGGAATGCCACAAAGCACGGTCCTGAGCCACCTGTATCCATCGACTTCCTGCATGTCTTACCAGGTCGTCATTCCATCTCGTGGGGGGTCGCCCTACACTTCGCCTACCGGTACGAGGCTGCCACTCGAGAACCTTTCTTCCCCATCGGTTGTCGGTTCTTCGAGCTATATGGCCGGCCCACTGCCACTTCAGCTTACTAATCCGTTGGGCTATGTCGGTTACTATGGTTCTACTGCGGATATACTCATTCCTAAGTTTATCACGCAGAAAAACCCCGAGCATAGCCCTCTCCATAGCTCGCTGAGCGACCTTGAGCTTCCTCATACGGCCAGCAGTGAAGGACCACGTCTCAGATCCGTAAGTCAAAACTGGCAACAGGCACTGGTTGTACAATTTCGTTTTAAGGTTTTGAGGTATGTCTGACGAGAAGATGTGTCGTAGCTTCCCGAACACTGCCCAGCCGAGTTGAATCCGTCGATTGACCTCTCGGTCGAAGTTGGACTTACCTAGTCGGACTATTTGTCCCAGGTAAACATACTCGTCAACAACTTCGAGCTTAGTGCTCCCAGCAACTACCGACATAGGTGTGACGTGGACATTAAACATAATCTTTGTTTTGTCCATGTTCATCTTAAGACCTATCCGTTGGGAGACACTATTGAGGTCATTGAGCATAGTGCTTAGGTCCTCCAGCGATTAGAAGGACCTACAATAATAGGATAATATAGGACTAAACAATCTAATTTAATATAACATGTATTACATGTGAGATATATTGTGTTTTCATGCGATTGCCAAGTCAATCTATGTATCAATCTATGGACTGAATAAATTAACCGACTTGGTATTACATGGCTCTCACAACTTTTTACGGTAGAAGAACTGAGTTGCGAGACTTGGCTTTTTTACAAGTTATGTTATTGATGGCATCTCATTTCTTTTTGTAGATATTATATCTAGGTAGCTATTTACACCTATTATTCCATTATACATATATAGGTACACTGATTCATTCACTGCAAATGTAACTTTGTAATACTATATGTTTATATGGGATTACAAAGTTATTTATGCAGTTGGTGTTTCTCGAAAACTGGACCGAAATTGTAAAATATTTTAATTTTTCCTTGATTTATATATTAAACAATAATTGTATTCCAAATTTGAAGTTTCTATGTCTGCTAGAAGTGCCTTAGAGTTTTGATGATCGGTCAGTCAGTGAGTGACAAAATAAAGAAAGTTTGACTAGTTATAATTCTTAAATTACTGGTTCAAATTCAATGAAATTTAAAATATACCGAGTTTATACAATGCCTACTTGGTTAGTAAAAATTCAGGCTTCTAGTTTTATTCATAACGAAGTTATAGGGTTTCGGAAATGGCCTGAAATGCTTCGAGAAAAGGATGGTACGGCCGTGCCGCTTTTTTGCTCGACTTGGCGGGGGCACTGTCGTGCCCCCAGGTACAATTAAATGAAATTAACCAGCCGAAGGGTTTAAACCCAAAAGAACTCAGAATTTTCACGGATGGTTCCAAAACAAATTAAGGTACAGGATCTGGAACTTTCTCGGAAGACCTCAATATCCACATATGTACACAGCTGGTTACCCACAACAGTCTTTCGGGCAGAATGTATGGGTATCATACAAGCGGCCATAGCAGTAGATGCTAGGAAGGTAAAAGAATCCTCTATCAAAATACTGACCGACAGCATGGCGGTACTACAAGCTCTGAGTTGCGTGGTATATGGTAAACTCGAGACTAATATATGAATGCCATCAACGACTAAACTTACAAATACATATATACAACTTATATACCTTAGTACGTAAACACAACAAAGTGACTCTGCAATGGATAAAGGGCCACAATGGATCCAGAGGCAACGATCTCTTTGATAACGTTCGTTCACTAATATGTAAAAACTTCACAAATCAACACGCTCAGCTTTGAAAAAATCTAGTAGACTGTAGACAAGCTAGAGAGGCCCTGCCTGAAATAAACAGATGTTTAACCAAGGTTCTAATGAGATTGAACAAGCCACAGATCAGGATAGTGATTAAGTACTATCACAGGACATGGGTCCTTTAACAAATATATAACCTTTTTACTATTAGAATGGAAAGTAAATAGAAAAAAGTTGTTAGCAGTGTTCCAGTTGGAGTGGACGAGTTGTTCAATAATAATTTAAAGTTGTAACAAAATGTTAAAACATTTTATTAAACAAGTAAAAAAATATAAGATTAAAATATGTTAAAGATGCAATGGTACATAATATGTTTTAAGTGTAATTAATGACTTTACGTAAGTCGCAATTAAGGTAACACAATTTTTATAATTGTATAACTATAGCGATTGTGTAATAATGTAAGAAAATAAGTAATTATGTGTCCTTAGTAAAGCAGCAGAGCGTTAGTTTGATTGTAACATGTAACTATATATTTCTAATTAAGTAATGATTATTTTAGGGCCGTCAAATTATCACTAGGTTGTATCTATTAATTTCACAAGACAATATGAATACAGGCAAAGTAATTAAGATGCAAACTGATATAAATGGAAATAAATTTCTTTCACTGTAAACGAAATATAATTTCCGCACACAAATGCGCATCTCTCTACACGTCACTTCTCCGCTATTGTAGACATCCAAATCCAGCTATCAACTATCTAGGGGCAGCTTAATGGAAAAAAACACACACACAATTATGTTACTAACCGGTTGCGTTTCAGCGGTGAGAACTGCCGCGACGTTCGGATTCAGGTCTTTAAGCGCGGCGTCCATCCAGCGCTGGAAGCGAACCAAGCAGTCGTGCAAGTGATGGTGACCGCTGTCCAGACGCCATGCGCGCTTTAAGCTTTGCAGCATCAGCAGCGGCTTTTCTGTGCAAACAAGTTAAAAGACGTCAATTATTAATTATAACTTCCTGCTGGCCGATTTCGTCTACGGCGACAACTTATGAATAATCAAATATCTACCACTGGAATAGATATATTTAAAGTAGCGACCCGCACCCGTTTAGGGTTTATTAATGTGGTTTGATATATTTAGATTTAGGATTATCAAAGACCATTGATTTTATCGATTTTTAAAACTTCATGTTTTCTAATTGTTCGTAAAGTTTCATCACAATCGGTTCAGTTATTCCGATTATGACACTCGTCCGGACAGACAGACAATTTTAATTAGAAATGGTTATTTATGTTTTAATAGCGTGCAAATAACCGCGATACCATCCATACCATCTGGATGATTGGCGCTCCACCACTGTGCGATTTAGAAGAAGTTTTCTTCCTCGCACAACTTCCCTGTGGAATCGATTACCACCAGCGATTTTTCCGGACCGATACGACTTAGGGACCTTCAAGAAAAGAGCCTACTCCTTTTTAAAAGGCCGGCAACGCATCTGCAATTCCTCTAGTGTTGCTGTTGTTCATGGACGGCGGTAGTAACCTACCATCAGGAGAGCCGCATGCTCGTTTGCCCCCTCTATTATTCAATTCAATTCAGTTTAATTCAGTTTATTTATCTCTTCACAACTTACTGCCTGGTTAACAATATCGATGTACATAGTAAGGACCTAGCGTTGTTTTTTTTTTAATAGGATAGGGTGACAAACGAGCACACAGTCCACCTGATGGTAAGTGGTTGTTGTGGTCCATAGACATCCACATTTATCCTCGTTTGCGAATCATAATGCAGACGCGTTGTCACCCGTGAGGACTAAGATGGAATGCCTCTTTTCCAGAAAAACAGGGTCTCCGGTTCTCTACACTCACCATACGAAACACAGAAGTGTTAAGTGTTAACTATACTACTTATATAGATGCAGCATGGCTCTACCATGTAAAAGTTTTGTGAGACTGGTGCCTATTATAGGTTTTATATTAAAAACCTGGGTTGCAGGTCACCAGCCCCCCGCCCCCCTCGCGGATGGGTTATATATATAATGGTATTTGTTCAACAGTTAGGTGATGTGATACCGTAAATCAAAACACAACTGAGTTTCTCTGTAATAAAAGATTTATGTTAGTTAACATGTTTGTTTAGCACTAATTACAAAATATAATATTCTATTTACTATAAACCTTACCTGTAATAAAAGAAACGACATTTAATGTTATTAATTACAATACCAATTCCTAACGTCAATAGTTTTCACAATGGCATTCATTCGACCACAGACTAACAAAAAAAGGCTGACTATATTCGCTGGCGCTAGCAGCGCGGCCTTTATTTGAACTAAAGAAAATATATTTTCTTTACATCACCCCCCCTGGGAAAGATAACACATACAAAATATTATGAAAGTTTATCATTAAATAAAACTTATTGTGACTTTTCTACACTTCTTAGTCATCTTCGTCAAGCGTCGGAGCTGGAACCAATTTTGAAATATGGAAAAAGTTAGACTCTGGTTTTTTATAACCAGAGTTGATCCTGTAAATCGTGTTAGACAATTTTTCCATTATTCTGTATGGTCCGATTCTCAGTTCATCAAGCTTTTTCCTATTTAGCATGTTGCCATTTTCCACAAAAACCATATCACCCACTTTGAAGTCGAAGTGTATACGATTTTTGTCATAAAGTGTCTTGTTGTAATTGTGTGACTGAAGTGAATTTTCTAGAGCTTTTTTTCTGTCTTGAATCCAATCGGTCTCTGTCTTCTTTGGTTTTAGCTCATTAGGCAAAATCGTAACATCGGTGCCATTTAATAGATACGTGGGAGCATATCCAGTGACAGTATGCTCCGTTTCATTATATTTTTTTACACAATTTTGTGCTATGGTCGTCCATGCTACTTTAGTATCTTTTTCGTTAATCTTGCATCTAATTTTGTTAACCAATGTTTGATTTAGTCTCTCATTTAAACCATTCGAAAAGGGTGAATTCACTGCAGTAAAAATTAGTTGAATATGTTGATCTTCTAAAAATTGTTTAAATTCCTTTGAATTAATACCTGGATATTGATCAGAGATAATCATGCCAATATTGTCAGTTTCTGCGGTGTTCTTCACTAGTTTAATAAAATCATTTGCATTTTGAGTTTTTGATGTCAAAATAAATGCATACCTCGTGAAATGATCTAATAGTAGGTGCAAGTACTTTTTTGTGGACCTGGAACCTCCAAAACCTCCAATTGTATCAATAGAACATATCTCAAAGGGTTTCGTAGCCGGGCCCAAATGAGACATCATTCCATATTTGTTTTGTCCCCTTGATTTGTTTTTTATACATACCGTACAATCTTTACAGGTTTTTTTTATGTTCTTTGTTAAGTTTTCAGCTGTATACAGTGAACTTATTGTTTTTTGCATTTGATTTATTCCTATGTGACCTAGGTCCATATGTATTCTTTTAATGAATTCCCTGCTAAATTTTTCCGAGAGAATTATTTTATCTTTTTTCTTAACTTTTTTATAATAAATATTGTGATCTGATTTTAGCTTTTCTTTCCTGGACTGTATATATTTATTTATTTCTTGATCTTCTAAAATATCTTTTAGTTTTATTAAGTTTACCACTTTTAATTGTTCCTCCAGATTTTCAGTGGGATCTAAGACTGGGTTCCTGCTCAGGCAATCAGCTTCCAAGTTGTATCTTCCTGGGGAATATTTTATTTCAAAGTCATATTGTGATAGGTAGTATGTTAAATCTCCTAGTTCTTCATCAGTTCTTGATTTTATGTTCATATTCTCCAACGGTTTGTGATCTGAGAAAACAGTGAATTTCCTACCTATCAACAGATGTTGCCAATACTTTACACATTCTTTTATTGCTAGGCATTCCAAATATATAGCCTTCTTCCTTTTTTGTACTTCATTCAATTTTTTTGAGAAGTATGCTACTGGTTTTTCTTCCTTATTTTCTTGCAGCTGTTTTAGGACGGCCCCCACTCCTAGTATACTAGCATCTGTGTATATATGTATAGGCAATTTTGGGTCATAAATCGTTAATATCGGTTGAGAACATAATATTTGTTTCATTTCATCAAACGATTCTTGACATGCTTTGGTCCAATTAAAGGCTTGTCCTTTTCTCAAAAGGTTATGCAATGGATCCAATTTTATTGCTATGTTTGGTACATATTTATGATAAAAATTTATCTTTCCTAAGAATTGTCTCACATTTTTTTGTGTTTTTGGTGTTGGAAAATTCTTAATTGATATCAAGTTGTCTTTCAGAGGTCTAACTGAATTATTTTGTATTATGTGACCCAGATATTTTACCGAGTCAGCTGCAAATGTGCATTTGGAGAATTTAAGTCTAAATCCTTCACTTTTAATTGCTTGGAACAGCTTTGTTAGATGCTTGACATGATCAGAGAAAGATTTGGAGAATATTAAAATGTCATCTATGTAAGTTATTGTGAACTCTGCAAGTTTGTGTTTTCTTATTATGTTACACATTATTCTCTGAAATATTGCTGGCGAAGTTTTTAGGCCAAATGGCAAACACGTCCACTGGAAATGACCTTCTTGTGTCACGAACGCAGTTTTGTGTCTATCCGTAATACGTAGAGGTATTGACCAAAACGCTGAGTTTATGTCCAGTGTGGAGAAATATTTGCAATCTCTTGTTTTTATCATTAGGTCCTCAATAAGAGGAAACGGTTGTGATTGCGGCACAACAATTTTATTTAGGTCTCGAAAATCTATACACAATCTCGATCTTGTGTTTTCCTCTTTTTTGTAAGCTAATGTTACTGGTGCCGCAAATGGACTATATGATTCTTCGATCAAATTTCTCTTTAATAATTGTGCAATTTGTTGTTCGATTTCTTTTTGATCTTCAATTGTGCAACGATACGGTCTTTTACTGCAATATTTTTCTACTAATAAATCAATGTGTGCTTCATAATCCTTTACTGTGCCAATGTCATATTTATCTTTTGCAAAAACAGATTTATTGTTTGTTATTAAGTCATCAATTATTGCCTGTTTGTCAATGTCTAAATGATTTATCCAAATAATGAAATTTTCTTTACTGAAGTATTCGTTAAAGTTTATAAGGTTTTTTTTGTCATTTTGAGAATTTTCAAATTTTAGTTCCTTTCGAATTATTTCATTTTGCGTCTCTTTATTTTTCATTTCTTTAGAAATATTGTCAATCTCTAACCTTTTTGTTATTGTTTCCTTAGAAACGTTGTTTGTCTCTGAATTTTTAATATATTTTTTTTGTATTGGAACTTTTTGACTGATTTCTAAGTTTTCATTTTGAATCAAATAGAATTTTTTAATACAGTCTAGCCCAATCAAAAAATCATGATCAAAATTTTCTTGATCTATTACAAAGACATCCATTTTTCTTTCTACATTAAAAATGTTTACGTCAAGTGTTATTATACCACTTGCCTTTTTAACGCCATTAATTGTTTTTAAATTAGTATTGTTGGAATAACCTAATGTTTTATGTTTAAATTTCAGTAATCTTGAATTTATCAAAGACACGTTTGAGCCTGAATCATAGATTCCAAATACTTCAAGGTTTTTATTCAATACTAACCTTACTTTAATTAATGGCGGCACTATTAGTTTTTTGGTTCTTCACACTGCAGTTCACATTCCAATTCTGAATTATTAATAAGTTTGATTTGTTTCTTTTCATTTTCTTTATTGTCTTTTGTTTTAAACCAGCATGAATCTTCTGAGTGATAGGGTACTCCTTTCTTTAGCTTCTCGCAAATGCTACATTTTTGCATCTTTTCTTTCGATGGTTTAGTATCATCCTTCTTTTTCATAAACTTTTTCTTGATGGCCAAATGTTCTAATTTACCGACTTCATTGAAAAAGTCTTTTGTTTCTAATATTTCTTCTTTGTTGATCTTATCCGTTATAAAGTCTGGCAATCCAGCAGCGATTAGATCAATCAAGGTCCCTTGATCAATTGTCTTTCTTACTTCAAGTAAAAGTTTTTCCTTTTTAATGGAATATTCCAATAAAGATCCTGATTGATACTTGAAAGCTAAGGCATATTTACTACTAGTCCAACCCTTATTTGCATAGGTTTCTACAAAGTTTGATTTCCATTTCGACCATTCCGATTGTAAACTTAGCTTAATCATCATGGAAGTATACCAATCAGTGCATGATTTTTCTAGAAATAATCTGAGGATTTCAATTTTCTCTTCATCTTGTACTATATCAAATCTTGTACATTCCTTTTCGAAAACTTCCATCCACTGACATGCACTAACATTCTTGCCATCAAATTTATCTAGTACAAATCTGTCTGCTAATTTTTTTACGCTTTGTTTTTCGTTTCTTTGTTGAGTTTCAACTAATTTTTCCAAAATTTTCACCATGTGATCTTCAGAATTGTTTTTGTTCATAGTAGCCAATTGTTCTTCAGTAACTTCCTCTAGGTATTGGTCCTCAAATATCATGTTTTCATCTTCATCAAAGTATGTTTTTTGCATATCTGGTGTTAGTTTTATCCAAACACTTCTAGTTTGATGTCTTTTCTTTATTGTATTTCGCACTATATTGTAAGCCGTTTCGTTTTATAATGGTATTTGTTCAACAGTTAGGTGATGTGATACCGTAAATCAAAACACAACTGAGTTTCTCTGTAATAAAAGATTTATGTTAGTTAACATGTTTGTTTAGCACTAATTACAAAATATAATATTCTATTTACTATAAACCTTACCTGTAATAAAAGAAACGACATTTAATGTTATTAATTACAATACCAATTCCTAACGTCAATAGTTTTCACAATGGCATTCATTCGACCACAGACTAACAAAAAAAGGCTGACTATATTCGCTGGCGCTAGCAGCGCGGCCTTTATTTGAACTAAAGAAAATATATTTTCTTTACATATATAATACAAAGAAATAATACAGAGGGGAAATATATCACAAAAGAGATTATAAAAAGTTAAGTACTATAAAAAAAATTACCCTCTGTACTTCATAGAAGCTAGTTATGTCAATGTTTACGAACACTTCAATATTATTAATATGTGTGTATTTTTTAATAATTGAAACTATCAATGGCACAAGATATAATATTATGATGCCACAAGTGTAGGTACTTGTCCTAATCTAACACAAAAACCAATAAAATTAAGATTTTGCTAAAATGTCGCCCCCGTCTGAGCTACGAATCTAGGACCTGAGGCATAATAGCTGGGTACTCTGGCACTGGGCACGCGGTTGTCCTATTTATTAAAGAATGACACGATTCGAAGAGTTCTTTATTTATGTTTTAGTATTGTCGTAACCCCTTACATCTTAATAAGCAATAGACTTGGTACATTTTGCACATTAAGAGGATATCGGGTGGTATTTGGTTCATACAAACGTATCTCTCTGTGTTCTCCCTGGATAATGACTCTAAAACAAATATTATATTTTATGATACTACATCTACCACTGCCAAGTTCGTTTTTTTTCATAAATTAATTGTTTTAGCACTGGGAATCTCTTTTCTTATCAACAATAAGTCTCATGAGACTTAACGTTGAAATGTATCATTCCCATCCTTTTTTCTACTAGCGTTATCGATTGTGGAAAGCAATTCAACTAACCCTGCTGAGCAGTTGTTTGTTTGTTTTTATTGATACTTTTTTTTAAAACGTAATCCTCACACTAGGATATTCTCCTCTATCGTAGAAGCAGTTTACACCCATGAATTTCACCAGGGCAAACATCCAGACCCGGAACAATTATTTATAGGCCATACAAATACTTGTTGCGTGCGGGATTCAAATCCGCTGCCCTCAGCGCCTTAATTTATTTCTAAGCCACACAGACAGAACGTAGACAATGTCGTATTAACTCAGAATGTTACCTTTCCTAAAGTATATTTCGAAGGCCATTAAATGTGTCTCTATTCTATCCGCGGCGAGTGTTCGCAGCGGTAACAGGAACTTTATTGCTTGCTCTAGAGGATCCTCCGCCTGTAAGAAAGAAAAAAATGACCTTATGACAAGTCACAAGTATTATGTAAAAAAGTCTCCAGTAAATAATAGTCACGACTAAAATTGGCCGTCCTGTGTAAACCAGGGACTTGTCTATGGATTATAATGGTATATTTAAATTTTTACCGCTGATATAATAAAAAAAAACTAATACGAGGAAGCGGATACAGAAGGATCGAATTGTTATGTTAAGACTTGGTAAGAACGTAAGGACTGCCTTAAGCCACTTTCGGTCGTATCGCTTAGTTAGAATGCTTTTGATCCCTGCCTATGCTTGTTTTTTTTTATAGAGTCATATTAAATTTTAAACTAGTACACCGGTTTTATAAAATTATCGTTTTTGGTAGAAGAAATGGGAACAGGTACTTTCGTTCGTTCTATCTTTCCAAAATGTTAAAATTATTTTTTTTTATTTAAAATAAACATGTTTCTAATGACCTTATTCTGTTCCTAACTTCAATTAATTAAATTCTTCTTGCTTTCAAATACCATTCTTTCATTTATCACAATTTTTATTGTTCTAATAATACATACCAATTGGTCCGTAAACCAAACATGTAATTAGTAAGTACCTAATATTATTGTTCACAATAAACAGCCTCACATACCCTAGCCAATTTATCTGGTATAAGCTCATCCAACTGGGGTGCTTCGGGATCGCCTTGTTCTTGCTGTTGTCGCGCCTTGTGATGCTGCTCACGTTTCACCTGAAATCAAGGAAAAAAATATTTGAAACATTTGTCAACGTAATGTTGATTATTATTAACACTGTCACCACAACTCCCGATATCTGCCGTATTATCACAAAAACATTGTTTTTCACTAGTAAAGTGGTTACCAAGTTTCGTCTTTAACTATGTAGGTTGAGATGAAACAACTCCCGATATTTGCCGTATTATCACAAAAACATTGTTTTTCACTATTAAAGTGGTTACCAAGTTTCGTCTTTAACTATGTAGGTTGAGATGAAACCATTTGTGGTGAATGAAAGAATAGACAATAATATTTATCAGCGCCGTCAATTTTTAATCATTTGCGAATTAAAAAATTTGCGAATTCAACAGATTCAGCTAGCGTTTAAAGAATAACCTTAGATTGCGTTAAATATTTGAGAAAATTAAAAAAAAATAAGACATCTGTATACATATATAATTTTACATGACCATTAAAATATATTAGAAATAATGGCCGATGAAATTATAACATTAATACACCTACATGGGTACACCCCTCCGGCGATCGTACGGCTACGTATTAAGTAACTTATTTAAATTGTAGTGTTTTAAAAGTTATAAATTTACAACCAATTTTATTTGCCTATATTATAGGTTATACATATTATATTTTTCATTTTTTACCGACATACATTGTAATGCCTGATGAAGTTTAAAAATTTCCACTAAGGTGTACTTATGTTATTTATTACGAAAGAACCTAGGCTTGCAATTAGCGTTCTTAGCGTAATAAAGACTTTGTGATGTAAGTAATTATAAAATACTCTAAGGGTTTATAAAGACACATATCAACGCTAAAAAGAATAACGTGGAAAATATATGACATACCACTAATTTATTTTAGTAACAAGATGCTAGATAGCGCTTTTTAAATAATGAAATTTACAATCATGAGTGCATACTCCTAAATTTAAATTAACAACACAAAACAAAACCTTAAGTTTATTATGAGATTTCAAAGTCACCAGTTTCATAAAAATATTGGTGTCAAACAGAGCTTCGCAAAGAATACCATAACTTCATTATGAATCATCGTACCCTGGTTTACAATAAAACTTTATACAATTTTGTAGCCTCAACTTCCAGCAAAAACTGGAGTATGTCAGATCTAAAAACCCTGGTGAAGGAAAGCATGTAATCAAATAACGTCGTATAATGTCTCCCAAACTTGGCGATTGTTGAAAATGCTTCCATTTAGGCTTTATTTAAGATTATACGAAAACTTCTCGTTCTGAATGTGTCAAAAAGGCAGTCCAAACAAGATAAGACCTTCATGTATTGTAGTGAAAATTGAGTGTGGCAAAAGAAGTATGTAAGTACTCTCTCTGAATGATAAAGCCAATAATTATGTGATAAGAAATCAGTGTGGTTTGCAAGATGTTGCGACCAGGATTAAGAAGGGTGGTTTAGAAGCGTTGATAAAATCAATAAAGAGTGAAAAAGCAAATGTATGCTGCAGAAGTGAGTGATATAGTTGTTAGGATCGCCCTAGCCCTAGAGGGATATTTATCAATGAATTTGGCGATATATAGAACCTTTACACTACAAGCATATATGCATGCGCATCGTGCCAAGTACAAGTCCATAGTCTCTGCCTAACCCTTTGGGTGAAAGGCGTGTGTGTTTTTGGCATATATATTTGTATTTATTCTCGGTTTCTCCATTTTATGGATATTGCTACACATACAAATTGAATCAATGATAGGAGAGAATCGGAGTATAAAGAGAGCATATATGCCTCGACCGATTGCCGACGTTTTTGTTTTTGGTCGAACCAAATATTATTGAGCGACGGTGGAAGCTGACCTGCGCACTGGTGACAACTGGCGAGAAGTTGCACAAGACAGGGAGAAGTGGCGTATTCTCGTGTCGGAGAACCACTTCGGGATTACCACAGGAGTGAATGAAATAAACAGTATTGGTAAGTAACAAAATCTCTCGTGCATCTCAAATCTTTTTCTTCCGTTCTAATTTTTACTGCCACTTAGAGCGTTTCTGATACAGCCTCACCGTTTTTATATGGGTTTACTATAACAGCGATACATTAAACTAATATGCTAAAATTGATCTGAATACGAACTTGAACCTGAGCCGCTAACGCACTCTCTTGCTCCGCTTTACGCTTCGCT
Organism: Parnassius glacialis; assembly: GCA_033319125.1. Lineage (NCBI taxonomy): Eukaryota > Metazoa > Arthropoda > Insecta > Lepidoptera > Papilionidae > Parnassius > Parnassius glacialis. The sequence continues at coordinate 14,030,060 of JAVANC010000024.1, read as the reverse complement.
TTCCTCTGTTTGTTTCTAAGTTTCTTCAACTCGGAGGGTGCTAGGTTTTCTGGAAAGAATGAAACAAACACATTAAATGGAACTTATTAATTTTGCAATTTTAGAGAATCTATAAAGCTTGCATAAGGTTTGCTAATATTTTTTTTCTATTGAACACGAGATGGCGCATCATCAGTTTACTCACAAGCAAAAATCACATAATGCATTGGCTGACATTTCTATTTACCTAGATATTGCATATAAGCAATATTATATATATACATTATATATACCTACATATATAATATTGCTTAGATGGTAGGTGAAAGTTAAATATTGTTTAACGCTTTTGAAGATTTTTGTTTACTTGTATTAACTATTAATAGTATACGTTCCATTATGTTTATATTTACTTAACCTCCGAAATGAAATCTGGGGACTTCATAAAATTTTAGCTGCAGCAGCAGCTGTATTATGGCTGCTGTACAAACTGGTAGTCTGGATCGAGGAAGAAATATGCTCGCACAGAACACCAACGAAAATAGAGGTTTAATAATTATTCTTGTGTTTTGTGTTGCGAGTTCGTAGACTGTCACTGGTAATGAATGGGCCATTTTATCTTTATGGATCATATCTTAAGTCATCCGTTTAGTGTGAAGTACATGCCCTTTTGTCACCCTTCCAAAAAATCAAAACCATGTTTATTTACACAATTTCACTATCTACAAGTAACTGGGAGTGTATTAAATGCTATTAATATTATGCATGTTTAATTTTTTTCACAGTCACTGATTACTTGAAATAATCAATCACAATGGAATATTGTGTAAAGATATAGTACGAGGGTGGATTGAAAAGTACTCGGCCTAACCAAGAAAATAAACACATACTAAATCAGTTATATTTTTATTTTTCTACATAATCACCATCAAGTTCAATACACTTTTGCCACCTCCCCTTCCAAGCATTTAGACCGTTGAAAAAAAATGATTCTTCCTTAGAGTCAAAATATGCGTCTACAGCTGCTTTGACCTCGTCGCTTGTCGAAAATCTTTGACCTCCCAAGTGCTTTTTTAGGTTAGGGAACAGAAAGAAGTCTGATGGTGCCAGATCAGGTGAATACGGCGGATGCGGTAACAGTTCAAAGCCACAGTTGTGAATTTCAGCCATTGACTGTACTGACGTGTGAACACGGGCGTTATCTTGATGAAACAGGACTTTTCTTCTGAGCATTCCTCGACGTTTTTCTTTTATTTCCTCTCGTAAACGACGTAGTAAGGTGCAGTAGTAATCAGAGTTTATAGTCTGACCCCTTTCAAGATAATCAATCATAATCACATCTTTCGAGTCCCAGAATACTGAAGCCATCACCTTATTTGCCGACAAAATCGACTTAGCCTTTTTAGGGGGTGGTGAACCAGGTCTTCTCCACTGTTTTGATTGTTGTTTTGTTTCCGGTGTACAGTAATGAACCAATGTTTCGTCTATAGTAACAAAACGATTCAAAAAATCATCTGCATCGGCTTCAAATAACTCCAAACAGTCGCGTGAAATAGTCAATCGCGTCTTTTTTTGTTCAACTGAAAGCAGTCGCGGAACCCACCTCGCAGACACCTTGTGGAAACCCAACTCGTTGACAATGATGTTTTGAGTTCGTTCATAAGAGATGCCTATAATCTCGGCTATCTCTCTAATTTTTAATCTGCGGTCTCCCATTATTAAATCAAGTACTTTTTTAATATTTTCGTCAGTAGTTGACGTCGAAGGCCTTCCAGAACGGGGTTCATCTTTCACACTCTCTCTACCACGCTTAAATTCTGCTATCCATTTTTTGACGGATGAATATGACAGAGCACAATCGCCTAATGTACTGACCATGTCATCATGGATGGCTTTTGATGATAGCCCCTTCTTATGGAGGTACTTAATGACGGCACTCTGCTCGATTTGCTCCATTCGCGGAAATTATGTCCGATTACTTTGTTAATAAATTTATAAAATCACAACTAATTATCGCACATGTTTCGAACTTCACACAATGAACTAGTCTGAACTGAACTAAATAATGTGGGTAGATTTGATTTTTAGAATTGAATGGATCTGTGTTAGGCCGAGTACTTTTCAATCCACCCTCGTATCGAATATAAATAACACCGTCCTGTTGAGCTTGATAGTACCTACATTAATGCATAGACAAATGGAAGTATATGGAAGAAAAATCTACCGATGGGGAAGAAAGGTTCTTGAGTGGCAGTCACGTACCAGTAAGCTAATTGTTGGGCGGTACCCCACAAGATGGAATATCGACCTGGTAAGATATGCAGGTAGTCCATGTATGCCTCAGAATCGTGTTTGTGGCATTCCTTGGGGGAGGCCTATGTTGAACGGCGGACTTGTTAAGTTGTGAAGGGCTGTAATGATAATAACGATATGGAAGCTTACCCTTACTTACTATTTTCTTATTTGACACTATTGAGCGATGGGTTAAAGCATACATGTCAAATAAATCGCGTGACCTAACGTTTCTCTAAAAAGCTCGAAATGAAAACTCATATCAATGTATATTCGCTGTTATTTACCTCCAATTTACAGTTAGAAAATAGTAATGCATAATAAACTATAGTTCCAATTCAATTATTTTCTAACGTCAATATCACATCACGTACGGTATTGACTAAAAAGTTACGTAATACGCTATATTGTGCTGATCTTATGAGCATTTTAACTCATTTAAATTCATAACGGCAACAAGGTACCAATAATATAGCACGTAAAAGGTGTGAAGAGATTATTAGCCGGCATATGAAAATACTATTTGTCCAAAGCCAAACGAGTTGCGATGCATTCTATGCCTTAGAAGGCGTTACATTGCGTACTGAAGTTAATATTAAATATATTTAAAAATAAACCTCCTATAGAACGATAAAATATATTATTACACATCATTAATAAGTATTTAATAGTATTTCATTGATAATTATTGTAATTTCTATATCAATATTGCAATTAAAAACTGGCTAAACAAGAAGCGATAATGGTCCGGATACATTTATTTTGTCCTATTGCATCATGAGAGACTGGTAATACATTTTTGAACCGACCGCTTCAGAAACAAGTTATATTTTTGGGTGTATGTTGGGTGGTATGTATGTATGTTTGTGTTTCTTTGTGACGTCCTGTATTCCAATTTGAACAATTAAGATGGTCCAAAGGGTTTAACGAATTTGAAGTGCTAGTTATCATTTAATTCTTCATCTAAGAGGTTTTGCTTACCATGGCATTTGTTTTCTAATTTACTTGTATAAAAGCGTCCTTGGGGTGCGCATTAATATCACCTTAAAGCTTAAATCAAACAATAGAAAAACAAAAAATGAGCTTTAAAACATTAACGAACCTTGCTGAATATGAAGTACCCCGAGACTAACACAAAGTGCGGTCCTAAATTTTGCATCCATATCGCAACACCATTCCATGCGATGGTTTTCTATCATAATTAATCACCATCAGCACGGTGTAGTCCAGTTCAGGACATGGGTGTTCAATTGTAGAAAGGCTTTGCTTTAATCTCTCGCGTCTTACACCTTTTAGCCTGTTGACTTTTCGCCATAGTTTTATACACAGGTAAATTAGAAAACCCCGACCTCGATCCTCAACCAACGGAATAACTTGCTAATGAAATTTATTCTTGTCTAAAGTATTTATAGTGTTATCAGTCTGTAAAGTTTTCTTTGTCTCTGATTTATACGCAGATTTATATCTCAATTAAATAAAACTTGAGCAAGGACGGTGGACAGCATAGTTATTTTATTCTATGGGCGGACATTACGAAAATAAATTAAGTTTAATGTACGTACGTATAAAATATGTATAATGTTTGCACAAGCTTTAAGTGTACTTCTTGCTTTAAAGGAAACAAGTTATAAAATACAGAATATGTAAAATTTTAATTACGTAAAGTTACTCAGTCCCTGATAACATATCTTGATTCTTCATTTAGTCAAGTCTTTAGAAAGGATGGAGGTCTATGTATCCCAATGATCACGTATTACCGTGTTTGTTGTGTGCTCTCGTATGTCACTATTAAAACAAAGATCATCAATCAATTTAATATATCCTTGGTATTATTATTTTGTTGTCATAATATTTGCACAAACTTTAAGTGTATTTCTTGCTTTAAAGGAAACAAATTATAAAATACGGAATATGTAAAATTCAAATTACGTAAAGTTACTCAGTTCCTGATAACATAATATCTTGATTCTTCATTTAGTCAAGTCTTTAGAAAGGATGGAGGTCTATGGATCCCAATGATCACATATCACCATGTTTGTTGTGTGCCCTCGTATGTCACTATCAAAACAAAGATCAATTAATCAATTTAACGTATCCTTGATATTATTATTTTGAATAATAGACTAAATTGTTCGACCAGTGCGTGCTGCCAGTGACAACATATGGATCTCAGATTTGATCCTTTACTGCTGTTCATATGTAGAGGCTTAAGATTACACGGCGAGCTATCTTTGAAGTTTCTCTGTTCGACAGATATTCGAATAGAACCGTAATATCCGACGTACTCCAACAACAGATAAATAAACTGAAGTAGAAATGAGCATGCTATGTTATAGCTCGATGAACCGACAACCGATGACTAAGAAAAGCTCCCCAGTTGCAACCTAGTATCGATAAGCGAAGTAAGACGGCGCACCACAAGATGGAGTGGCAGCTTAGTAAGGCATGCAGGTAATCCACAAATTCAGGTGGCTCAGGGTGTTTTTAGCAGTCCTCCGGGGAAGCCTATGATATAAGAGCTGTAATGATAATGATGATTTATAATTTCCTTGTCTGATTTCTTGCTGATGCCTTATATCTGACTGCCTCGTTGTTCTAGTGGGTGTAATAGTGCGACTGCTTATCATAAAGGCCCGGGTTCGAATCCTATACCGGGCCAAAAAACACAGTTGCCGAGCTTTTCCATCAAGAAATTCTCAGTAGCTGCCTGGAGTCAGGAAGTTGACGGTGTTTCTACCCCGTGGATTGACAAGCACATAAAACCGTTGGACCTGCGCTGGATCTCTCTCTCCGGTCGTGTCGGTTTACCGTCCCATCGGATTATCGGTAATAGAGACTGCACCTGTGCTTGCGCATACACTTGGGCACTATAATCCTGTCCTGCGTTCGTTGAAGCTGGCTCTCGTGACCGAAATTCGGTCTGGAGGACATTATGTCTGATTTCGAATTCGTTTCCGGTAGGATTGTCAACCACCAGCCAAGATACATATATTCGCCTTTGTCAGCCTGTAACAGCAGAATGCTGAAAATGGGTCCCTTCTCATTGTAGGATTTTTCATAATATGATTATTTTCATTGACGATTGCAGTCCCAGACTTTTCGCAGCTTTGTCGCTGTTCCCAGTCGCCGGTCAGAGTAATTTACATAATACATAAACACCCACGCCTGTCACCCAGAGGGGTAGGCAGAGACTATGGACTTCCATTTGGCACGATCCTGACAAACCTCTCTCGCTTCCTCCACATCCGTATACCTACGCATACACGCTCGTCGGTTAAGGGTACTCTTATTTTTGATTTGAAGATACTCTTAATATACATCTGAGTTAATTTAGATGTTCGTACCGTGATCTATCGAAGGCCATGAGATATTACTGATATTTCCGCCTAGAAGTCGCCTCTTACGACACCTCCAGTACAATATGGGGTGATAGATTCCCGCACCAGCAGCCGGCAATAAATGCTTAATGAATTAAAGTCTAAATTAATATTGGAGTTGGAATTAATGTTGTATTTATCTCATGAATAACTATTATCTGAGTATTGAAAAATTCCTTAGATCCAATGAGGCTTAACTTAAAGTATGTTTCCAAAACTAAGCAAACTTTCTATATTTAACTTACTTATAAGGTTCTATAGTCCATAAGAACCCATTTAATAACGGTTATCGCTAGGTAATAAATTCTAGTTACTTATAATTTAATATTATCTGGGGCACATTCGCGGGCGTTGGGTGCATTGCACGCAAATCGAGCCAGCAGGGCCGCCCTATCGCACGAGCCTAGATTGCACTAATTAAAATATCAACTGCAAATAACCAATCTTGTTATGTAAATACTTATGTTTAAATTCCAAGGTTCCAAAATACAAACGGTACGACATTCATTACAAACCATTGGGAACGATCAACATCTCTCGATACAGACTAAAGTATAACAATATATGATTGGTCGTAGAAGTAAAAGGGGATACCTTCCAATGAATAAAGCGTTCAACCCCGGGAGTAGGCCGCTTACTTTATATAAAGCGCAAGTCCGGACGTGCATGGGAGTATTGCTGTCATATATAGGCTGGTGCTGCAAAATGCCACGTAGCAGCTTTGGACTGAATGATAAGGCGTACTAAGATGCTTATTGGTGCCCCGAATTCGGTTAAAACCAATCTTACCAGCCTCGAACACAGGCGCAAAGTAGCCAGCCAGCCTTTCGGTTTTCTACAGGTGGCATTTCGGAATGTGCGCAGAAATTGCATAATTTAATTCCTCCCTCTCTCTATGGGTGTCTTCAAGGCAAGAGTGAATAGGCTTTTGTTAAGTCAGTGCCTTTCACCATCTTAGGCTACATCACCTCTTACCATCAGGTGGGATTGTAGTCAAGCGCTGGCTTAGGATAATAAAAAAAGCCGACGCTGCATGTGATAGTGCGGTACTTGTTCTGTATTTGCCTAGTATGATATAAGCTTGGGTTATCATTCAGCCCGTTTACGCGATAGCAGCACAGTTTCAAGGGTAACGACTCTTTGCTCACCAAATCTCATTTGAAGTGCGGTGTGTAGGTAAACTTTTCAAGTAATATTTAGTATCTAGTATTATTTTGACAAGACTTATTTCTAGCAGTGCACATAAAAAAGATAATGCTATGATAACATTTCTTAGCCTTCCCAGGGCCTATATTTACTGTTATCATCATCATCATCATAACAGTCTTTCACAAGTCCACTGCTAAACATAAGCCTCCCTCAAGGAATGCCATAAAGCATGGTCCTCAGTCAACTGCATCCATATTATCCACGGCCTTCCTGCATATCTTTTTCCAGATCGTACATTACTATCATGTTGAGAATCTAGCGTTGTCTTCAGTTGGTGCTGTCATCATCATCATCATTACAGCCCTTCACAAGTCCACTGCTGAACATAGGCCTCCCCCAAAGAATGCCACAAAGCACGGTCCTGAGCCACCTGCATCCATCGACTTCCTGCATGTCTTACCAGGTCGTCACTCCATCTCGTGGGGGGACGCCCTACACTTCACCTACCGGTACGAGGCTGCCACTCGAGAACCTTTCTTCCCCATCGGTTGTCGGTTCTTCGAGCTATATGGCCGGCCCACTGCCACTTCAGCTTACTAATCCGTTGGGCTATGTCGGTTACTCTGGTTCTACTGCGGATATCCTCATTTTTAAGTTTATCACGCAGAGAAACTCCGAGCATAGCCCTCTCCATAGCTCGCTGAGCGACCTTGAGCTTCCTCATACGGCCAGCAGTGAAGGACCACGTCTCAGTTCCGTAAGTCATCACTGGCAACACGCACTGGTTGTACAATTTCGTTTTAAGGTTTTGAGGTATGTCTGACGAGAAGATGTGTCGTAGCTTCCCGAACGCTGCCCAGCCGAGTTGAATCCGTCGATTGACCTCTCGGTCGAAGTTGGACTTACCTAGTCGGACTATTTGTCCCAGGTAAACATACTCGTCAACAACTTCGAGCTTAGTGCTCCCAACAACTACCGGCATAGGTGTGACATGGACATTAAACATGATCTTTGTTTTGTCCATGTTCATCTTAAGACCTATCCGTTGGGAGACACAATTGAGGTCATTGAGCATAGTGCTTAGGTCCTCCAGCGATTCTGCCATAAGGACTATATCGTCGGCAAATCGAAGGTGAGTGATGTATTCGCCATTGATGTTAATACCGCATCCTTTCCAGTCCAGAAGCTTGAAAACGTCTTCCAATGCAGCGGTGAAGAGTTTCGGGGATATAACATCACCCTGTCTTACACCTCTCTGCAATTGGATGGGTTTCGTACTCTGGTTCTGTACTCGGATAGCCATCGTAGCCCTACTGTACAAACACTTCAGCACTTCGATATACCGATAGTCAACTTGGCACCGCTGAAGGGACTGCAGCACCGCCCAAATTTCGACGGAATCAAAGGCTTTCTCATAGTCCACATACGCCAGACATAGTGGCAAATTGTACTCTTCGGACTTCTGTACAATTTGCCGTAGGGTATGTATGTGGTCTATGGTGCTAAAGCCCTTTCGGAAACCGGCTTGTTCGGGAGGCTGGAAGTCGTCAAGTCTGCGCGCAAGACGATTCGTAATGACTCTCGAAAACAGCATGTAGACGCGGCTCAGAAGGGAAATCGGTCTGTAGTTCTTCAAGAGAGCGTTGTCACCTTTCTTGAAGAACAAGACCACCGCACTTCTGCTCCACGCCTCCGGTGTTATGCCACCATGGAGGACGGAATTAAAGAGCTTCTGAAGGACTTCAAGTACCGGTCTTCCACCCGCTTTCAGAAGCTCCGCTGTAATTCCATCCTCGCCTGGGGCCTTGCCGTTTTTAAGGTGCTGGAGAGCCATTCTAATCTCGCTCAGACTGACGTCCGGGATATCTTCGGAATAGTGTCGGATAAGACTCGCTCTTGGATCGTTACTCACACTTGCGTGTGGCTCCAACGATGACGTGTACAGCTGCCCATAGAACCTCTCAATCTCACTCAAAATCTCAGGTGTCCCGGAAACGATGCTGCCACATTCGGTCTTCAGCCTTGACAGTTGGCTCTTTCTGGCAGACAGATCTCTGGCAAAGACTTTGGAGCCTTGGTTCCGCTCGATCGCTTCTTCAATACGAGCTGTGTTGAAGTTGCGTAAGTCCCGCCGCATGCATTTGGAGATCTGTCTGTTCAGTTGCCTGTATGCTGTCAAATCTGTTGAAGAATGTAGCCTCATCTCCCGTCTAACAGCCATGAGATTAAGAGTGTGATCGGAGAGTTTTTGTGTTCTTCTGCGGCGGGTCTTGCAGAACTTAGCTCCGACCGCATGGACAGTTTCCACGAGCTTGTCATTCATATCGTCCACTTCATTGCAGTCTTCTAGGCACTGAAAACGGTTTCGTAACTCGAGCTGAAAGGTTTCGGGACTTTGGATTAGAGCACGAGGGGGACGGAGCGTTGACTTCATCAGACGAGACCTCTCCAACTTAACATTTAGGTTCAGTGTGCCTCTAACCATTCGGTGATCGCTGCCGGTTTTCACCCTCGCGATCACTGAGACATCACTGAACAGTTGTCGTCTGGTCGTCATAATGAAGTCAATCTCATTTTTTGTCGAACCGTCGGGGCTCAACCAGGTCCACTTCCTGTGGGGCCGCTTCTTGAAGAAAGAGTTCATCATAAAGAGTCCCTCTTTCTCCATGAAGTCGGCCAGCTGCTGGCCCCTTGGGTTCCGTTGCCCTATTCGAAATTTCCCTACTTTCAGCTCACCGTTCTCTCTTGTGCCTAGTTTTGCATTGAAGTCTCCCATTAACACCGTATATTGGGTTTTGGAGGAATGCATGGCTCTAGAGATATCCTCATACATTTCCTCCACCTCCTCATCGGGGTGTGCCGAGGTTGGTGCGTAAACCTGTATGACCTTCAGCGAATACCGTTTGGTGATTCTGAGTATAAGGTACGCAACCCTCGTCGACACACTCCCGATCTTTACAACGTTGTTAACGAGAGACTTGTGGACGATAAATCCGACACCTCCTTGGGACAGATGTTCGCCCTCCCGGTGATAGAGCAAGTTGCCGGATTCGAGGATTACCGTGTCCTCCCCCTCTCTTCGGACTTCGGATAATCCTATAATATGCCAGCGCAACTTGTCTATCTCTTCTTCCAGCTCCACGATCTTCTCGTCAGTCCTCAGGGTGCGTGCGTTGTATGTTGCCAGGTCGAGTCGTCGTAGGTGGCAACCAAACCTCCACCGGAGATTCTTAGCACCCCCTGCCCCGCCGTTACCATGGTCGCCACCGTAGCCAGGAATAGCGGGGCCGCCGGGGACTGGGGGCCGTTTCTTTATTACATCCATTCATAAGGGGGGTATTTGCCATAGTTGCCACGCTTGGCGAGCGGGTTGGCAACCGCAGTTTTTTTTTTATTATAATATTGGCTATTATCAGGAAGATGCTGCTGCCCATCTCCCACCTGTTTCCCTTTGTCGCCTTTTACGACACCCACGGGAGGATATGGGGTAGTGGATATTCTTGACCGCCACTACACGGCTGCTGGTGCTGTAAGGTGTGTTATTTTTAAAAAAGTAGTTATGAAACTTTTTATTTTGCATGAGAATTTTGTCAAATTGAATATTTATGAAATGGACTGTAATTTTGTACTAATAATTATTTTTTACGCTCGTGTTTAAAGTGGAAGTGTTACTATATTTACCGATATATAAGTGAAAAATTTTACGATAACTGATTTTATTTTCCGTTTAAAATAGCATGGTGTGCGAGAATTCTAGTAACATTTTTTAAAATAGCAAAAGCGACAAGAGATTTGCAACAGTTAATTCAATCACGAGTCTTTTATTTAAATGTTTGAATACGCATAAAAAATAAGTTTCAATAAAAAAGTAAAAGCTCACTTCAAAGAAAAGGAAAATCTATGTATAGAGGAATTGAAGCTCCGACTTCAGAATTTTCTTTATAGTTTTTTGAAACCAGCTATTATTTTTTATTAAAAGTAAAATTTTTACCCTTTTGAGTGGTCTAAGAAATATCACAATCACGGATATGGATATGGAACCACTCCTGAAATATAACTTAATAATTAAAATCTATTTACAATTGACGAAAATATCGCATAACACAAACTACATTTTAAAAACATACAGTCGAACTATAAACCTCCTGCTTTTTTAAAATATAAGACGTTCCAAAAATTACTATATTTATAGTTGTGATATGACAGTAGTTCAGAATCCATCACACTGTCACATCCATTATTAGATTGGCTAGAAACCATCAAGTACAGACATAGCAATGGTGAGGTTGGTAGTGGACTCCACACTAGACACAACCTACATCTGGCGCATTGTAACCCGTGAGGAATAAAACAGAATGTCACGTTTCCAGTTAAAAGGGTCTTACCATTCTCTAAATGCACCATACGAAACATAGCAATATTAAGTTGCTATTTTACGCTGGTATTCTGTGAGATCGTACTTCCCAGATCGAGCCGACCCACCCGAGCTAAAAACATAATAAAGATGCAGCGTGGCTTTACCAGAAACCATTAGTGAAATATGTTTATTATAAGATTGCGATCGGACATTGTGGTGGGATATTACGATACCTGTAATCCAAAAAGCCCGTACTTCAAATAAAACAGATACAATTCAACCTGCACTACATCCGTTACTTCATATTTATTATCTACCTGCTTGCGGACAGATTTAGATCGCCTTTCCAATGCAGTTGGGCTTGGTCTAACTGACATTTATAAATAACAATATCGGTTACTATGTAAGCTACAGAAGCTTATGATTAGGACTGCCTTCTGTCCGGGTTTTCTCGGATTTGTTCCAGATTATAAGACATCCAAGAGTATTTTGAACAGGTGCTTAAACACCAAAAACTAGAACAATTTTTATGTGTGTACAATTTGATGGAATAAAGAAATAGTTAATTTTCTAAAGCAACTCAAATGAACATGTTATTTACGTAATTTTAAGACTAATAGTCTAGCATTTTAACAGAACAAATAATAATATATATAACAATGTGGAGAGAATTTATCAAACAAACTTTACTATAATATTCAATGGAAAACTGACATCTCGGCAGCGCAGCGGCCACGCATTTGACATTTGAATACAAGTGTTTGAGTTGCCTAAAAATAATTATTCAGTGCCTGGGTGTTCGTTCATGTGTAACGCTGGTATCTAAAACGCCTGATGGGTACAGGAATAAATTCTTGAGTGTAAATTACTTTAATAAAAAGCGCCATGGTAGGTCCATGATATTTTACTGACAAATATTTTACAATTATTTGACACTTAGTAGATGACGCCAACGCTACGCACTGGGAAATTTGATGCAGCATTTACTTAAGCTGGCGGTCACGCACAGTTACCGTTACAGCCTATTAAAGTTTACTGCTGAACATAAGCCTCCCCAAAAGACTGCCCCATAGGGGGTATTTGCCACAGAAGTGAATATTCTTACACAGTCACTGCACGGCCACATACGGTTAGAGTGCAATAATACAAAAGTGCAAATTCATTGGATGACAATAATAATCTGTAAACTTAACCAGTCAACGAGTGTACCTACTTCATACGTGATCTCTAAGTCTTTTCTCATGAATGTTTTTAATACCGATCATGTAAAAAGAATCACGTATGAAACGTAGGTCTAATAAAAAGAGAAATGAAGTAATTACAAATCCGAAACCTTGAACGAAACGCAGTGGGTTAGTCAGAAGAATAAAATGTCGCATTGTAGTGTTGTAAGAAAAGTTATCGAACATAAAAACACATTTCTAAATATATACAGGTATGATTTTCGTTTTGATACTTTTAAGAATAACTTTATTATAGCCATAGCCATACTATTAATATTACTATCGTTTTTTTTATATATAAAATAGGGTGAGAAATGAGCTTGATAGTAGGATGGATGCTGTGGCCCAAAGACATCTACATTTATCCTCAATTAAAAATCAAAATGCAGATGCGTTGTCACCACTGAGGATTAAGATTGAATGCCTCGTTTCCAGTAAAAAGGGTAAAGGGTTCTCTACACTCACCATAAACAACACAGCAGCATTAAGCTGCTATTTTACGCTGGTATCCTGTGAGAGCGTGGTCTTAATTCGATCGAGCCGATCATTTCCTGCTACAACCATAACCACGTAGTTAATCACTCCAAGTTCCGTAGTCCGTAAGTCCGTTTTTAAGGACCATTTTATAGTCATTAAGTTACTGAACATTAAAAGGTTTTAAGCAGCATGTGCTGCAGAAAAGCAATGATGCTATTAAAATTTTGCTTAATTTCTTTAAAAGTTTCCAGCCGTATAAAAATCTTATTAAAAAGATTAAAGTGAGGAAAGGTGCTAAATATTCATTCACTATTCAATAAAAAAAAAAAACTTTTTTAGAATTTCGAGGTTTGTTTTAGATCTTAAAGTTAATTGAAATGACTTATCGATACACACATCTTTAAATTCGTCTCAGTGCATAACGCGTTTACGTAAGAGCATTGTGCCCAAATACGTCTAGGACACGTCGCACACACAAATTACTGCTCTAATTCACTCGGGTTTCGCAAATCTAATGAAACTACGACCGTGATGCACGTCAGCCAATGCGCCGACAGGGGTCGCTAGAGGTCGGGCATTCTTGTAATTAAAATGTCCAAAATTGGCCTTTATATTTCTCAACACTGATATCGCTTCACGAATTATTCGTTGCATGGGAAAACGGCGAGTAATCATGTTATCACATACCTGATTGCGAATACCAGGTCTTCACGCCCTCGCTTCCTTATAAGGTAAACGCAGACTGCATGGTTTATATTTTTGATACCCTGTTAACGTGAAAAGTCCCAGAAAGAATATTCACGTAAATTTGCAACATACTTCTTCTTACTTCGTTATTTAGATCCCAACTTGGATCGACCTTACATCGTCAACTTTTCTACTAAAATAAGAAATCTAAAATCTAGTAAAAAAGAAGTGGTAGGATTGCCACCTCCCATCATTTTCCGGCACAGCTATTTTTGTTTAAAATTTATTCAAGTATTTTTACCACAAAGCCAAAAAAAATTGCACTGATCAAAAGTAAATGATGTAAATAAAACGCCAGAGGCAACCTTGCCCATCTTTTTGGTAAGTAGGTAACGGTGTATAAGTAATTTACCCTATTCGACTTTCCTTAGATAATTATATCAAAATTTAGATAATTTTACTGCGAGCACGGTGGTATAGAATTATCTCAGCAAAAGTAGGCAAATCTTAGGGTTACATTGACTAAGAGAGCGTGGTGCGACATAAAAACACTGAAAATACAAATATGTGCGATAGAATTATTAGGTAAACAACATGCAACAACCCCGCAACTAAGAAAAATTATATATTATTGAACTGTTAAAATTAAAAACTGGTAACTGGTAAAAATTCTAAATTTAAAAAACCCAAAAAAAACAGCTGATGACCTTGAAACAGCAGAACTGATTTAAATAAAACATGTCTAAGGACTATCGCTAGAAAACCTGCTTTTAAATAAAAAAACCCGCATCCAACGAGCTACGGTTCCACAGACAGACAGATACACATAGCGGTCAAACTTATAACACCCCTCTTTTTGAGTCGGGTGTTGAAAACAAAGACTACACTAATGTGAGAAAATAAATTAACAGCCAATATACGCTCCAACACACTGTTGAGCATTGGCCTTAAATCAAAAAGTTTAATCTTAAAGTTTTATTTGAATTAAATTTAAGTTTCCTCTTTTCTGCTTACATAAAAAAATGGCGACCACATACAATTTATTTTGTAGAAGTCAGTGGACAATCGATTCGTTTTGTCAATACTTCTTAAATGACATTAACGGATAATTAGTACAGATTTAAAGACTTTATAAATGCATTATTATTACTGGTTTCTATGCCATGACCATGGTAACGGCGGGGCAGGGGGAGCTAAGAATCTCCGGTGGAGGTTCGGTTGTCACCTTAGACGACTCGCAACGTACAACGCACGCACCCTGAGGACTGACGAGAAGATCGTGGAGCTGGAAGAAGAGATAGACAAGTTGCGCTGGCATATTATAGGATTATCCTAAGTCCGAAGAGAGGGGGAGGACACGGTAATCCTCGAATCCGGCAACTTGCTCTATCACCGGGAGGACGACCATCTGTCCCAAGGAGGTGTCGGATTTATGGTCCACAAGTCTCTCGTTAACAACGTTGTAAAGATCGGGAGTGTGTCGACGAGGATCACTCTCACTCAGAATCACCAAACGGTATTCGCTGAAGGTCATACAGGTTTACGCACCAACCTCGGCACACCCCGATGAGGAGGTGGAGGAAATGTATGAGGATATCTCTAGAGCCATGCATTCCTCCAAAACCCAATATACGGTGTTAATGGGAGACTTCAATGCAAAACTAGGCACAAGAGAGAACGGTGAGCTGAAAGTAGGGAAATTTGGAATAGGGCAACGGAACCCAAGGGGCCAGCAGCTGGCCAACTTCATGGAGAAAGAGGGACTCTTTATGATGAACTCTTTCTTCCAGAAGCGGCGCTACAGGAAGTGGACTTGGTCGAGCCCCGACGGTTCGACAAAAAATGAGATTGACTTCATTATGACGACCAGACGACAACTGTTCAGTGACGTCTCCGTGATCGCGAGGGTGAAAACTGGTAGCGATCACCGAATGGTTAGAGGCACACTGAACCTAAACGTTAAGTTGGAGAGGTCTCGTCTAATGAAGTCAACGCTCCGTCCCCCTCGTGCTCTGTTCCAAAGTCCCGAAACCTTTCAGCTCGAGTTACAAAACCGTTTTCAGTGCCTAGAAGTCTGCAATGAAGTGGACGATATGAATGACAAGCTCGTGGAAACTGTCCATGCGGTTGGAGCTAAGTTCTGCAAGACCCGCCGCAGAAGAACACAAAAACTCTCCGATCACACTCTAATCTCATGGTTGTTAGACGGTAGATGAAGCTACATTCTTCATCAGATTTGACAGCATACAGACAACTGAACAGACAGATCTCCAAATGCATGCGGCGGGACTTACGCAACTTCAATACAGCTTGTATTGAAGAAGCGATCGAGCGAAACCAAGGCTCCAAAGTTTTTTTTCTTTTTTTTTGTCAAAAAATTTTTTGCTGAAAAAACTCATTCAAAGGGCTAATATGAACTTACTGAGTTGTATTGGTGATTTTAATGATAATAATTCTGTAAACACATAATCGCTACGGTCGCGAATCATATTTTGTTAAATATACAACCTAACCCTGACGTGCAAATTCTAAAACACGCAAGAAAATTTGAATTTCGCGGGCCACCCTGGAGCTTCCACCTTAAAATGCCTATCGACTCGCCAATCGCATTGTAGTTACCGTTTTTCGTAATACGAGGTAGAGCCATGCTCCAGCTTTATTATTATGGTTTTAGTACGAATGGGTACCACGCCCATATAAAATATCAGCGTAAAATAGCAGCTTAACGCTGCTGTGTTTCACATGGTAAGTGCAGAGAACCGGAGACCCTTTTTACTGCAAACGAGGCATTTCATCATAGTTCTCAGGGGTGAAACCGCATCTAATTCTCAATCGAGGATAGTTTTATGTCTACAGGCAGTATCCACTTACTATCAGGTTCATCTCGGTAGTGTTCTTCATTTAAAATGACTTACATGTATGCATAACATGTAATAAATAATGTCAACATTATTGGTCAACGGGAAGTACGGAAAGTTATAATTATAATTATAGTGAAAAGTTTAAAAAATAATAAATAATTTCAAATTCTTATTACATTAAACAATTCATATTTCACCACACGTGTTTCATGCTTCACCAAGGTGAAGAAACGTTACACGCTCGAGTAAATAATTCCGAGGTTAGTCATATCCATTTTCCATGCACTGCAGACATTAAAACACAATGACAACATGACATGGTAAAACCTAACCTGACATCTCTTATCATTAGTCTATTCTAAATATAGACGTACCCATTTTAATTATAGTATTTAAGTTTACAACTGCACAACCGTAGGACTATTAAAACTGTATAAAATTATACATGTAATTTTATATGTGGCAATCAAACAAAATTATAGCCGATTAATATATAAACCCCTCGTATTAAACGTTTTAAAACATTAAACAAGTTTAAAGTAATAAAAGTTTTTGTCCTTATAGACAGGTGATCACAGCACAAACTTCTGTTTTTAATTATTCCACATTATCATTGTACTGCTTAGCAAAATCATAAAAAAATGCTTAGCAAAAGCAGGACCCGGGCCGCATTAATCTAAAGACAAGGAAAGCCTTTGATCTCCGACGTTTTACAATTAAAAAATATGTGACCTGTAAGGACACTTAAGTAACTGTAAGTAGTTCAAAAATTCAAAATAAATATTTCAAATACTTTTTAAGATAGTATTATATATTGCTAGCAGATTTTATTTACTTTTGCCTATCCAGATTTCCACAGTACATACATAAATATGAACGTGGAAGTGACAAAATAAACAAAAACAACATTGACTAACCAAACATAATCTAGAGAGCAATTCGACATTATGACAGCCGGTAAAACTGTTCGACAATAAGCCTTTAGAGCCCTTAGCGGGTGTCGCAACAAATAGACCGGACTCGTTCTGAAACCGGACAACTGGATCGAATTTCTCGTGCACTTCGTCAGGTTTCTATTTAGACTGTTTGGAAATATCCCGCCCACCTGACACAATAATATATCTGTACCTTTACGCTTGTTTAAACAGCTATTCTGAACTTATAAAAACATTTTGATAGCATCATGTACCTGCGTTTTACGTGTTGGAATTAATAATAACAACTTATTATTATATGAGTTATCACAAATTACAGCGTACAGGCAATACTACAGGCGTCCTCCAGCTCTGGACAAAGGCCTCCTTTAATTAAATTTCTAAGAGAGTTATTGAGCAATTAGACTGGTGCACAGTGCCTGTTGGCGGACTTCACAAGTCCTCACTTTTTTTAATTTCTGACATGCAGGTTACCTCACGATAATTTCCTTCACAGCCAAGCACCTGGTAGGTAAATCAGACTTAAAATTGCAATTAATAATTTAATTGTTGGTTAAATGAGCAACTAACAGTTTCGGGTTGATCGCGTACTCTGAAGCTTATGAACATAGTAGGGGATAGCCATGATATGGTGTTATTTGCAGATGACACTTCTTTAATTTTCAATTTAAGTCGACAATTACTAAAATATGACGAAGTAAATAATGCTATATCTAAATTAGTAAATTGGTTCAATGTTAATAATATGCATTTAAATGGGACTAAAACGAAATGTATGAAATATTTCGTTTTAGTCATGTCTTGTCTGTTCATGACTCCAAATGTCAAACAATTAAATACTAATGTAATTTTAAATGGGGAGAAACTGAGTCTTGTAGATACCAACATTTTCCATGGAATCACACTAGACACGAACCTTCAATGGAGCCCCCATATATCAAAACTAGCAAGCAGACTTAGTTTTGCAGCATATGCTGTAAAAAAGATTAAAAATCTTACTAGTGTTGAAACAGCTAGACTAGTTTACTTTAGCTATTTCCATAGCATAATGTCGTATGGTATTTTACAACGGGGACACGCAGCTGACACTGAAATTATATTTGTTTTACAGAAGAGGGCCATAAGAGCAATTTATGATTTAAAGCCTAGAGTCGCTGCGACAAAAATTTAAGGAAATTAATATATTAACCTTGGCCTCTCAATACATTTATGAAAATATAATGTACGTATACAAAAATAAAAGTAGTTCTACAAAAATAAGTGATATTCACTCTGTAAATACTAGGAACAGACACAAGCTAGTAGTACCAGCTACTTAACTCCATCGAGTCAGTAATTCATTCTTGGGGCGATGTATACGCTTTTACAACAAAATTCCAGAAATTATACAAAATTTGACCTGCTCAAAGTTCAAAAATTTATTAAAATAAGTTTGTATAAGAAGGGTTATTATAATATTAAAGAATTTATAGATGATAATAACCCCTGGAAATGATCGCTACCATCGCTACCAAGCTATTTCTAATTTGTTGTGTTGTTAATTCGTGTAACACATGATTGTAATCTTTATTTAAAAAAAGTCCCGCTGGGTTTCTTGCTGGTTCTTCCCAGCACAGAGGTTTTTTTTCGAACCAGTGGTAATTAAACAAAATTGTGACTTTCAGTAAGTATTATTTATAATCTATATTGAATAAAAAAGTTTCTGTTTCTGTTATGGCGATCGCTTGGCACATGAGCTGCCACAGCAAATGTTCTTGCTCAATGTTTTGACATCAAAAACTTTTTCATTTTAAGATAAAAGTTTACAGTTAACAAAGAACAGATACTACACAACGTAATATAAAAGTACTGAAATTTAAGAATAAAGAGTCGATATAGCAACATTTTTTTGTAATAACTGCTACAAACTTATACTTTTTTCTTGCTACATACTTTTACCATAATGACAAATACAAATATGAATATTAACGTATGTCTAGTAAAACCGATTTTGGTGGTTTTATACAATTTAACGCTCCATTCCATTTATCCAATAATCTTTTAGATTTTGGTTAATGTTGATATATTATTGGTCAAAAGTTTCATCTAATCAAATAAAACAATGACAAAATGGAGAAACCAGCTATATTACATTTCTACTAGTTTATGCTCAACTCTTACAGTAAGGTATAGTTATCGATATACATTTATTATCTAATAACGGAAATAAAACCAATGTAAAGCTAATCTTTTAAATGCTCATGTCCTAGATACGATAAAATTACACAACAGAACCACGTTCGGAAGTGCGGTGAGCGCCTTTATCTGTAAATTGATGACTTACATTATAATCTCTAACCGCACTAAAGCACAATGTCATAATTGGCACGAGCTGAGGTTTTAATTAATTGTCGGCGCTTCCCAATTGTTCGGATCGCTTCTTCTGTAATAAATACATCAAGGCCAGTGTTGCGACATTAAACAACTGTACCAATTTAAACACAATATCAACGCATTAAAACGTGGTTAGTTATACCTAAATGGTTATAATAAAGATACTTACAATGATATATAGAAACAAAAGGCAAAAATTATTAAATAGTAGGTTATTTAATAAATAATAAATAATTCGCCGTGTGGTGGTAGCGAGACCGGTGACTGGGAGCACCGTCAAAGGAGATAGACATCTGGTACTGGGATCGCGAATCCGCCTACCAAACGTGGCGATATGGGAAAACCGTGTCTGGCAGTAAGTAGACTTTTAAGAACTGTTAACAACCGACATACTTCACATATCAGTATGACTCAATGGTTTTATTTATATTTTTCATTTGAGTACCTATACTGTATATTATGTGAACAAACTAGAAAATGTGTTCGGAATCTATTATAGGTATTAAGTCAAGACGTCACTTAAAAATTCATCCCCATCATTGTGTAAACAATCTCCCCGGCTGAATGTGAACCTGTCCCACACAGTATTATATCAATAACATGATACCAATCCGATACACAATTGCAAATCGGAATTGGACAATCACTAGCTCATATGAATAGTCTACAATCTTTTACAAGCTTGCATTAAAACTTGTTTTTAAATTTGTTATATATTTTTGAAGCACTTGCTGACGTCCGACTGAGCTGATATTTAACATACTAATGAAATTTCGATGACATGCAATATGATAACCATGGAGCTGATCTGATGATGAACCTGGATCCTGGATCTACTAAAGCCTATAAAAGACTTAAATATATACAATTCTTTAGCGGCGTTGAGGTTAAAATTTTGACAGACAACGAAATGTTGGATGCAGGATGAAGTTGGCCGTCAAACAGGATGAGTGTGATTAAATTCACTCGTAACAATTTCTAACAACGTGATAATTTCAACTAGCGTTACATATAGATGGTATTCTTATTAAAATGAGTGACGCCCTGAATTAAAATATACCTGATCATTTGTTTAAATGAGTCATACAATGACGTAACGTCAAATTTGTTTAATAAATTTACGTCAGACTAAATTTTATTCGCATTGCGTTTGTCTCGCAAATTCTTACATAAATTGTCATCAGTTACGTCGACAAATGGTGACAAAGTGATGTAACTGTAAAAAAACAAAACTTAATGTGACGGGGCTACCGTCGCACCATAAGTGTAAACGAACCGAAGCGAAGTATATATACACACCATACATACACACCATAGCCCAGTTGGTGTATGTAGATGAATTTCTACTTGAATACTTGAATGACATATCTCGACGTTAATATACGTGCCTTAACGTTGATTTCAACTTCGTGACTAAGCGTTAATTATTGTAGAAAGTCAAGCTCAGATGATCAGACACCATGGGCCTTGTTGAAATAACAACAGATACTAGTTAGAATCTTAAGTGTCGTCAATATAATATACCTCTTCGGTTCTATGAAAACATTGGTCTTTTAAAAACGAGTAGCATACATACGTTATGTTGCGTTATGATGTATATAGGTGGTAACTTAACTTTTTAGCTCGGCTTTTTAATAATCATGCTTCAACAATATTCTCATTCGTAACCGTGTAGTGGGCGGTGTAAGAATATGCACTACCACATATCGTCCCGTGGGTGTCGTAAAAGGCGACAGAGGGAAACTGTGTACAGGGAAAAGGTGATAGACAGCAGTATAAAATAATGGATAAGGCTAAAGAGAGCCTAAGAGCAATTTATAACCTAGGTCCGAAGGAATCCCTTAGAATTATTTTTTAAGAAATAACTATGCCATCAAAAACATAACTTGTAAATAAGGCCAAGTCTCGCAACTCAGTTCTTCTACCGTAAAAATTCGTGAGATCCATGTAATATCAAGTCGTCGGTTAATTTATTCAGTCCATAGATTGATACATAGATTGACTTGGGAATCGCATGAAAACACAATATATCTCACAAGTAATACATATTATATTTAATTAAGATTGTTTAGTAGTTATCCTCTCAATATATTTACTACAATTTAATGTATGTGAACAAAAATAAAAAAAAATATTAAAAATAGTGATTTACATTATGTAAATACTAGGAACAAGCACAAGTTAGTTATACCAGTTACTCAACTCCAAAGATTCAGTAATTCCTTATTCTTTCCTCATTAATTTCCTTGGGTGATAATGAACCCTGGAAATGAGGTGATCGATACCATGCTGTTTCTAAATGTTCTCATAACAATTTTATAAAATATTATATTTTAAATTGTGCTTTTTTAAAAAAGTCCCGCTGGGTTACTTGCTGGTTTTTCCCAGGGCAGAGGTTTTTTGCAAACCAGTGGTAAACGTAAAAAACTACTTTGAATATGTGTTGCTGTAATCTATACAAATAAATAAAATTGAAGTGTCTGTTTGTAATGTTAAAACACCAGCTTTTTACTAAATGCATATGAAAGTATATACGGCACTTAAAACAAAAACACAATTTTTAAAATTTTTGTCTATGTGTCTGTCTGTCTGTCTGTCGGTCTGTCTGTCTGTCTGTTTGTTCAGGCTAATCTCCAAAACGGCTGGACCGATTTCGACGGGACTTTCACTGGCAGATAGTTGATGTTATAAGGAGTAACTTAGGCTACTTATATTTTAGAAAAATAATTAGGGCTCCGCGCAACAAAATTCAAACCATTCAAACCGGCGAAGTCGCGTAGAACAGCTAGTATTGAATAAAAATGATTCTATTCAATTCTCTCATCCTGATAACAACTGAAAGTAATAAAAAACTGCGGTTGCCAAACCACCCGGGGCAACTATAACTATCCACTTAGTCAATCTACGGGGGAAGTCTATGTTCAGCAGTGGACTTTTTATAAGCTGCAATGGAATAGAATATGCTCATCGCAACAATTTAGAAAAATGGCATTGACACTGGTACAAATTACAGGTAGACTATAACATGCTATTAACGGTTATATCATTCAATTTATCACTTATTGCGTTCATTTGCATGCTTAGAGTTATTAATAAAGTTTGCATGTCATAATGTGGAACAAAGGTTAGGTATGATTTAACTGCATAACAAATCGTTCAGTTAAAAATGGTTGTGCTAAGGTTAATTACGTGATTATCTTATACGGCTGATTGTATAATCGTGCCACCTGCGTAAAAACAAAACGTGTTACATTGTGGTTAAACTTTCAATGGAGTAAGCGTAATGAGTTACTTTTTGGACAGTTGTTTTCTGTAAAGAAATTTTGTAAAGTGAGAGCTATATAACTGCAGACATTACAATATTTTATACGTCAATGAAAAAATGACCAGTCTAGGTATAAAGTTCTTTCTGAAGAGATTTTTATTTCATTCCTAGATATAAACGTTCGACAGAGCTCGATAACAATGATATTATATTATATAATTGAAATGTAGGCTATATTGCATGAATAAATTAGACTTTTAACTTTCATACGAAAGCTTTAGATGATAATAAATTTTTGTAGTATATAATATACACCACGTTTTTACTAAAAAAAAAGCGAAATAGCATGGAAGCGCTGTCTTGTATTAGCTAAATATTACGATGGTATGTCTGAAAAGTTACATTTTTAAACTAAAAATTACGAAGTGACAATGTTACTCTACAATGATCATTTCTTATATTTACGCGAACACTACACATTTAATAAAACTTCAAAAAAAGAAACATGATAAAATCCGTAAAAAAAAAGAGTAATTTAATGATCTGCAATAAATTATTAAAATAACCAGTTATTCCTAAATAATATAAATTTGCTCTTCTGAAAAATATAAATAGCCAGAAACCACTAGAACAAGAACGTATAAGACTAGTTCTCGTTTTCACTTTTTATCAATAAACATTCCATTAGCAGGTGTATTATTTATAAAACAAAGCATATAACATAGAATACCTTATTACACCATTAATTTGTGTCTAATTTCTCAATCATCAGATAAAAGTTATTGATGAGAAATAAACTTATAATAAAAATAATATAAATACAACTTATACAAATTCAAAATTACAGTTGTGTGAACAATCGAACTATTTTAGTTCAATTGGTTCTTTTGTTCTTCCCTTTTTTCAGACACGATAAGGTGAGAAGTAAGTGTGGTTTGCAAGATGATATTGTGACCAAGATTAAGAAAGGAATGCTTCGGTGGTTTGGTCATGTAAAAAGAATGAACAAGGAAAGAGTGACAAAGCAAATATATGAAGTGAACGGCAGAGAACCTAGACGAAACTATATCGACCAAATTAGCGATATATTGAAGATGTACCAAATAAAGAGTGTCCTTAACCGACGAGCATGTTTATGTAGGTATATGGATGTAAAGGACACGAGAGGAGTGTCATGATCGTGCCAAATGGAAGTCCGTAGTCTGCCCCTCTAGGTGACAGGCGTGAGTTTTTATGTTTATGTTACAATTTATTTGATAGATAACTTTAATCTGACGATCACAATATCAGATTTTAAGTAAATAAATAACGGTGTATATAAGACGCAGGATCCACTACCAATCAAAGGCATAAAAAAGACTAACAATCTTGTTTCATTTTTTATAAAATCTGACTTAACAAAAGATTATTCAAGTGTTCAAATAAAGTCATATTATAAAATCAATAAAAACTGAAGATCACTACCACTTGTTGTGATTCTTGTGTTTAAATTCCAACTAAAATCAATATTTGGATAATTGTCAACTATTTTCAAAATTACAATTCGAACTTTGGAACTTTACCGGTGGAATTCAAAAAACAGTCAGTGTTATATGTATTTATAGCGCTATGATCCCCCGTAATTGACAGCATAGTCAGAATCGATTATGATAAAAAAAAACCCCATAAACACAAGGAAACTATTATTAAATAAACAAAGAATACGACAGACTGTCTTACTAATTTATGAGATACTAGTTGTTTTTATTATATTATATTACTTTGACAGAGTGGAATTTAGTACGATGGGATTTCACGGGTTGTAATTTTTTGCGCGGAACCCTTTTTTTTTAATAAAAGTAGCATAAGTTACTTCTTATAACATCAACTATCTGCCAGTGAAAGTCCCGTCAAAATCGGACCAGCCATTTCGGAGATTGGCGGAAATAAACAGACAGACAAACATTTTTAAAATCGTCTTCTTGTTATAAGTAAAGTTTCATATGCATTTAGTTAGTAAAAAGCTATTATTTTAACATTACAAGCAGACACTACAATCTTTGTTTATTTGTATAGATAGCATATATTTCGGGTACGATAACTCACTAACACATTTCGACACAATTTTATTAGGTTGCAATTTTTAACGGTACATGTCCACCACATTAATTCAAGCTGAAATAATATGGTATTTTCAAGAGACGTGATTTATTGATAGTCGCGGGTTCAAAGAAAAGTCTTGTCGCGCGAAAGACTCTAATATAAACCTGAGACCAATTCAAACTACTTTTTGTAATAAGACGGACATAGTCTATAGGTACGTGCGTTTTTTTACGTGATAGAGCCATGCTGCAGCTATATTAGTAGTATAGTTATAGCACGATTGGTTCGGCTCGACCGGGGAAGGACCACGCACTCACAGAACACCAGCGTAAAATAGCAGCTTAACGCTGCTGTTTCGTATGGTGGTGTAGAGAACCGGAGCCCCTTTTTACTGGAAACGAGGCATTCCATCTTAGTCCTCACGGATGAGAACGCATCTGCATTTTGATTCGTAATCGAGGATAGATGTAGATGTCTATGAGCCACAGCAACCACTTACCATCAGGTGGACTGTGTCCTCGTTTGTAAACCCTAATCCTATAAAAAAAAAATACCTGCACCATAGCGTGACGGACGTTTCCTTGCCCTAAAACTTTCCCAGAAATGCATTAACTTTACCTGCGCCACTATGACAAATCTATTGAGATATCATTTGCCGACTAGTTCACGGACTTTTGCACGTTTAACGCCAAATGTATCTTCCATTTGAGCTACGCCGCAATAGAGTTATATATGTGACGAAACCTTTTCTTTGAATTAATCAAAAGCATATTTATAAATAAATTATAAATTTAATATGGAAGAACAAAAATAGCCCATTAGTAACAGTTTATATTCTAGGTAAATACGAGTTGCTTGCGGTGACGAATTCATCTGGAGACGTGCTGGTAGGCGGGGTGATTTGTCAGCAGTTATTACTGACATGCTATTAATGACATAAAGTTATGACATCACTGAGAGTAAACTGCTTTGTATGCAAATCAAATTTGCGTTTATTAATTTAAAAATAAAATATATAAATTATTACCTTTAACTTTTGGTAAAATTGATCTTATAAAATATATGTAATCTCTCTCTCTATCACTAGTACGGGCCAAAATTCCGGGAAATTGAATATTTTATTATAATTTGAATTGAATATAATATTTTTTTTTTAAATTTGTAGGTATAAGTTAATAAACGTCAAAGCAAAGTTATAATCATATAAAAAGATTATAAAAAAAGTATTTGTGTAAATTGTGACCCTCTGATAACTGCACCAAATAAATCTACATAAGTATACATTAAATTAAATCATGAAATAAATTTCCATGACATTCGTTAGATGGTGTATGTGTGTAAGTTGTTCCCTCGTAATTATAATGATGCTTCCTATCATTATCCAGTTCGTGGGAGTGGCGTCAGAGCCTCGTATATCTTCCATCAAGCCGTACATTTATAATACAAATTTGGTGTATTGCTATTTCTCCTTTACTCAAACTAATGGTGTGTAGACGGAACCGTATAGGCTAATTAAGAGGTTTCTTCTGATCTAATTTGTTTTTATAGAACAACGGTGAAAAACGAGCAGTTTACCTGATTTTAAGTTGATGCTGTGGCCAATGTCCATCTAAATCTATCCTCGATTAAGAATTTAAATGCAGATGCGTTATCAACCCTGAGGACTAAGATAGAATGTGAAATAAAGTATGAAGTATTTCCAATTATTACGAAATAAATAACTTAACCCAATGATAGTTCGTATTCAGTATACTCGAAAATACAAAAGTTTTAGGATTCGTTCCATCCATAGCGTAAAATCTCGCGTAATGACAGAGTTAACAATTATCCACATTTAAAAGCATACCCTGCAATTTTGCCACACTAGATTGTGTGCCCCAGCAATATTCTCAAGACCTTGATCTATACACGCCTGCTCCAGTCATACTTGGCGTGACATTGTCGTTCGTCACACGAATTATAAAAAATAATAGGTTGTAGATAAACCAATGTTTAAATTAATACAAATGTGTGTTATGGATATGGCACATGAATGGCAATCATCATTGAAAATAATATTGCTAAATATGGAAGTTTGGAAAACAAAACTCTTCAATACCTAAGAATGCCAGGATACTTGGACTACTTATGATACTTGATGCAACATATTTACTTATGGAATAAGGTTGACAAACGAGCACACCGTCCACCTGATGGTAAGTGGATGCTGTGACCTATAGACATCTACATCTACCCTCGATTAAGAATCAAAATGCAGATGCGTTGTCACCGGGAGGACTAAGATGAAATGCCTCGTTTCCAGTAAAAAGGATCTCCGGTTGTATTATAATACATATTAAGTTGTTATTTTAAGCTGGTATTCCGTGAGAACTTGGTCTTACCCCGATGGAACACAATCTTGAAAAAAGCGGTGAATAATACCGTAAAAATAAAATTTAGTTATCCAACCTCTTTCACCTTTAACCTCCTACACCTACATAGATTAATATCATTAACATAAAATAAAACTGATCTTCTGATGATCTAAGAAAAATACATTTAAAACATATGGAAAATGAAAGATGTTTTTCATAAGTCACAATGAAATCCAATTTTCAGAGATAACCAATGAAATAAAATATTACAAGAATAACTAAAATATTACAAGGATAACTGAAGTATTAAGCGATCCTCATATATTTCTTTTTATTTACATTTTTTTATAAGGGTAACAAATGAGCACACAGTCCACCTAATGGTAAACGGTTGTTGTGTCCGATAGATATATCTATTATTCATATGAATTAATCACAGTCACCCCTGAGGATTAAGATAGACTGCATCGTTACCAGTAAAAAGGTTCTCCGGTTCTCTACACTCACCATACTGAACAACAGTAATTTTACGGTGGTATTATATGAGGGAGTGATCCTTAACCGGTACTGATACCATAATATATAGCTGCATTGTGGCTCTTTCACTTTGAATTAAAAAAAATCTATTTAATAAGTAATTTCGGAATAAATATATGTATATATAAATTTAAAATAGTTACATATCTCATTTAACCAATTATGAGTAATAGAATTATTATTTTTCCTTTGAGAAATATTATATTTTGATAAACCAAGGGCATATTCTTACAATATTGTGTGCAATATAAGTTTATTCTAAAAGGACAAGCAATAACAAAGCCTGTAATTCGTGCGAAATTATTGCACGAGACAATAACTTGAATAATAAAATTAATCTAATATATTTTGCAATACAAACTGTAGGTCAAATATTAATAGTTTTTGCCGTCTTAAAAATAAATCTTTTATGGCCAAATACTCAAATACTACTCAATTTTATAGCATGCCTAAGATGTTGTATACACTAAGATTTTAAGATGTCGTTAGGTCTTGTGGTGTCAAAGTCATTTTGACTTAAAGTGATAGAGACAGCACGAGGCTTAAAGGCATCTTAAAATTGAGCATCATTTGAGTATTTGCGCAAAACGTAGTGAAAAGAAAATTTTGGTAAAGAAAATGTAGGTCAACAAAACTTTTTATTTTTAATAACCGACAATTTTTGGTGAAATTTAAATAATTGGCCTATTTTAAACAAATCACGAAAGGAAGAGCTCCAGGTGCAATTAACATGAAATTTGGCCTCCAAGCGAAAGTTCTTCCGTTTATCGGAACTTAACACAAAAATTTACTGCGAGCTTTATCGTAGTGGAAACAGAAACGTATCCCATGTGTTCATACTTCATACAGGTAAAGTCATAATTTTTTTATAAAATCCATTTAGCCGTTTTTGCTAAATTGAACAACGAAACATTTTCATAATCAAATCAAAGCACATAGAGATCTTAATAAACTTCGATTAATTTTTTCAGTCTGAAAAAATCGGGTTTAAACTATAGGTGAACGACTTAGAAGTATGAATAATAAAAATAATAATTTATGAATACATAGGTACTAATAACGTGTTTATTAAGATCTATTATATATTATATATTTAGGTACTAATAAGTTTCACTTAACTTTAATAATTTGAAGAAAAATTTTATTACTAATTAGAGGCTGACTTCAATTCAAGATCAAGGGTGTCAAAAATTTAATGATGATTGTTTTTCCAAACGGTAAATATTAATTACATGAATAATTATTGAATATTTTTATAGACAAGTTATCACTAACAATAATTTCATACTTATTTGACACTATATAAATTGATTTCTAATATTTTATGTATTCATATTTTAACCTGATTGGAGCTGTACGTAGCTAAGTCATTAGATTAAAATAAGGTAATTCAAGTTAGTTGGTAATAGTAGATAAAAAATAAGTGTATACTATATTGTTAATTTCAATAATACAGTTAAGTTAATAAAATTATATAGTTGGCAATTTTGAGGTCAGTTTCGTCTACAAATAATTGTTTTGGGTCGGGTGTTTGTCCAAGGTAGTTTATACATATATGTAAAACATCCCCACGACACAAACCATTTTCCTAGTGGGGGAAATGTTATATAAACTAAATGTCTTGTCTAGAAATTACTATAAAAATACTAAATGATAGATTTCACACACGGACATTCGGTAATCGCAATGAATTCCTCTTATAATCTATAGAAGGTTGAGGATATTTCTGTACCTTCAGTGAAAAGTAATTTAACTCGAAAATTATAGTTTTGAGAAAATTAAGTTCAAAGTTTAAAAAAATTCTCACTGTATTTTTTCTACATTTTCATTAGAGTAAGTTTTTTTGGTAGATGGATTTTAACTCAAAAAATATTGTACTGTATGAAAAAAGAAATTATTGTAAATAGTTTACCAAAAATAAAAATAAAATGTCCGTTTATATTACTATACACGAATTTTATTTATTTATTTATTTTGTGTAAATTAACTTGACTTTATATAAATCATGTTACACAATGCTTGGTGGTTCAGAGTTGAAAAATAAACAGGCATTTATTTCAATTGTTTCTTTTAAAAATTTAATAAAATGAAAAAGTTGTGCAATAAATCAAATAAATGCTTGTTAATTTGTGTGCCAAATAAATTTATTATGTGAAATTTTGGGAATAACGTTATAAAATTTTACTTAGAACGAGTAAACTCTTACTAAACTTAAATGGGCCGGCTCGAAACGGGGTGAGCATGCATGGGTTGGCTCGACCGGGGTAGGACGACACTCTCACAGAAAACCAGCGTGAAGTAGAGGTTTACGTTTCGCTTAGTGAGTACAGGTGGCCGGAGGCCCTTTTTACTTGAAATGAGGCATTCCATCTTAGTCCTCACGGGTGACAACGCATCTACATTTAGATTTGTAATAGAGGATAGATGTAGATGTCTATGGGCCGCAGCAACCACTTACCATCAGGTGGACTGTGTGCTCGTTTGTCACCCTTATCATATAAAAAAAAATGTAATCGATTAAGTGGCATCATTTAATATTTTTGTACGCATTACTTTTATTCGGCATGTTACTATACTAATCATAAAAGTTTGGGTTATTTTGCTATTATTCATTTTCTGATAAATTATCAAGATCAATATCACGTACAAGTTATTATTAGCTATATATTTACTGTGTTATTAGTCGGTAAGTTACAATAGTAATCATGAACACTTGGATCAATATAATCTAAGAGAGACAATCTTTTTTTTTCTTCTCGTTAATAGGAACTGGTCCTTTATAACATTTTTGAATAGAATGTATGTTAACAAAGTTGTAGTCTTTATTCTTCTTGCTGTAAGACATTAAGTAGTAATCTTTATCCCCGTAACTTTCTTTGTATTCAAAAACTGGAAACTGACTTCCAGTGAATTTCATCATTTTTAAATCTTACTACACGAATTTCCAACCTACGGTATAACACTTTTTTTTTAATCAAAAAGTCATGTTTTGAAATGTTGGCAAAGTCAAGAAAATCGTTTTCAGCCATTTCGATAATGGAAAATTTATTATTTCTATTAGAGACGGTTCTTACCAATTGAAACCAATCTCGTGGGTGATGAATATTCATAGAAGTTTTCTTTTTTGCTTTTCCAATAAGCGCGTGGTCACTATATACCTCCATGTGTCTGTGTCCAGGTATCAGAAACATATGTTCTAGACTGAAATCTGTTGCGATTCTTTGTGTGCTAACACTGTGCAAACTATAGAATTTTTATTCTGTCCAGAACACGAGTCAGAATACATAATAAGGCTGTTGGCACATACATGTACATATCTATCCCGTTCTATGTTACCGGTGGCAGAGAGAGGTTATAGGATTCGACTGATTCTTACCACTTTACACGTAAAATTATTTTTTTAAACCGTTCCTATAAACGTTATAAAATATAATTTAAAATTAAAAATTTTGTACAGCCGACTTCAATATAAGCGACTTCAATATAGGTTATTTAAGAATAACTCAATAACCATTGGTCTGACCTTGATCAAATTCATATGGGACCACACGAGAACTATCAGCTTTCATATAAAAAAAGAATCATCGAAATCGGTTCGCCCAGTACAAAGTTATGAGGTAAAACACATAAAAAAAACATACACCTGAATTGAGTACCGTCTCCTTTTTGGAAGTCGGCAGATAAATGTAAACGTATTATTAAACATTTATTCGAAAATAAAGTTACCTAATATTGATACAAGAAAAATCAAACCTGCCGTAACGCCGCTCTTGGGATAATAAATTATAGTGTAAACCGATTTATTTAAAGTTGTATTATTAGACTCTTATTTACACCAGAGTAATATTTTCATTAGTTGCTTTAAATTTAATTGTGTCACATTTCACAAAACCATATAAATTGAAATATTTAAAGTATACTGATTTTTGAACAATTATATTAATATGTACAAATTCAGATTGGTATTATTTGATCGTGTAATAGGAGTTTATAAGAGTTGTATCATTATGCATGTAACCAACAAGAAAAATCAGTTCAGTTCATTTTAGGATGACTTAAAATACATTATTTTACACATTGCTTATAGTGAAAACTACTTAGTTATATTAATTTAGACCAAATGTATCTCTACAATTATAATTCGTAGAAGAATGAGGATTGGATAGAAAAAAACGCCATTTTTTTCTGATTAACGTAGTTGAAAAATATCAAAATTGATATAGGTCGAGTTGTATCACTTTTCACTGAAGATACAGATTTATCATTAGAACCGCAGTGGAAGACAGTAGGTTATAGTAAATTAATTGGAGAATTTTTATTTGATATATATGATAGTTAAAAGGAAAGGAAGGAAAATGATTACCTAAGCAAGCATTTATACCTAAGCATGAATAAAAATGTTTGTGTATATAATAGGTATGTTCAACTATAGTATACTCACTAGAATTTAGTTATAGCAATTACAGCAAAATATTAAGATCTAAGTCAGAATCCATTCCACTTGGAATCAGGTGATTAATGATCTTATAGTACAACATTTCAATGTAATATCGTGCAATAATATTAAGATAGCTTAAATGTACAATTTAGTAAACACGGAGCGTTCATTTATTTCAGATGCCACACTTCACACTACGAATTCGTTTAAAACTAATATCAAATATTATATCTAAAACTAGGTATATCCGTTGTACCAAATATTATGATTATGTACGGTTAATAAATAAGAGATGTATCTGCATAATATATTGGGGCAAAGTAATTTGTTTTATATATAGAATAGGGAACAAACGGGCATGAGGCTCACCTGAAGCTAAGTGACCACCGCCGACCATGACCAGACACACAGCAAGGTGCGTTGCCGGCCTTTTAGAAAGGAATACTCTTCTTGAAGGTCCCTAAGTCCTATGGGTCCGGAAAAATCACCGGTGGTAAGCTATTCCACAGAGGTCGTACGCGGAAAAAACTCCTAGTAAAACGCACAGTAGTGGACCCCCAAGCATCCTGATGGTGTGGGTGGTATCGTGAGTTTTGTCGCGATATGCGTTCGTGAAACTGCCCCAATATACTTAATTACTCTAAAATTACATTTATATCTTTAAATGCTACCAACATCCTTTTAATAATTAAATATGAGTCTTTGTAACTTGAAATTTAGTAATAAATAGGTACTTTAAAAAAAATAATTGTACAACCGACCTCAATATATATTATTAAGGATAACTCAAAAAATATTGGTCAGACCTTGGCAAATTTATATGGGATCACATGAGAAGCACCAGCTTTCAAATAAGAAAAGAAAAATCGAAATCAGTTTACGTAGGACAATGTTATGAGGTAACACACTTAAAAAAACATACGTGAGTGTCGTGGAACACTCGATTGAAGAAACAAAGCTCCTTTCGAAATACATTATAATTGATAAACGCATTCTACTATTGATTAACAAATACAAATAAATGAATTACTAAAATGAAGCGTCATTTAAAATAAATTAATAGTTATTTCATGGCAAGATAAGAAAAAGTGCGAGGGAGATGAATATTATTCCATCTCGCATCCTTATAGCCGCCAAGGTTGTCTACACTACGTCAGAAGGGGTTATGAGGGAAAAATCTTACACTTTTTCTCGCCTTGCCCCCATCCGCCAAATTCGTACGGCCCGATAAAGAACTTCGTTCCAAAAACAACATAGAGTCGAATTGTGTACCTCCTCCTTTTTGGAGTCGGTATTTAACAATAGTAATGAATAATAATTGGACTGCACTCATTCATCCATAGTCTAACACCACCAACATTTAGGTTACCTAAAAATCTTAAGCTCGTTGCATTTCGCACTGCCTTCGTCCCAATTTTCGCTTCTCTGTCAACGTCGTTAGGAATTTCTCGAGAATATAGTGAACAAGAGAGATGAAGGCTGACTTCTCTTTGAGAATAAAATACGCATTAATGTTTGGCTCCCACGCGACCAAAACTTAACCCAACACCACCACAAAAACAACTAAAATTCAAACCACACCCAAAAAAAATCTAGGTAGGTAGATAATTAGATAATTAACATTTGATGTTATTTTTTTCCTTTAAATGTAAATTGCTTAATTTAAATAAAATTACTCATGTAGTCCCATATAAATTTGATCAAGGTCTGACCAATAGTTTTTGAGTTATCCTTAATAATATATATATATTCAATATTGAAGTCGGTTGTACAACATTTTTTATTTTAAATTATCTGCCGACTTCCAAAAAGGAGACGGTACTCAATTCGGGTGTATGTTTTTTTTTTATGTGTCATCATCATTCATCATCATTACAGCCCTTCACAAGTCCACTGCTGAACATAGGCCTCCCCCAAGGAATGCCACAAAGCACGGTCCTGAGCCACCTGCATCCATCGACTTCCTGCATGTCTTACCAGGTCGTCACTCCATCTTGTGGGGGGACGCCCTACACTTCGCCTACCGGTACGAGGCTGCCACTCGAGAACCTTTCTTCCCCATCGGTTGTCGGTTCTTCGAGCTATATGGCCGGCCCACTGCCACTTAAGCTTACTAATCCGTTGGGCTATGTCGGTTACTCTGGTTCTACTGCGGATATCCTTATTCCTAAGTTTATCACGCAGAGAAACTCCGAGCATAGCCCTCTCCATAGCTCGCTGAGCGACCTTGAGCTTCCTCATACGGCCAGCAGTGAAGGACCACGTCTCAGTTCCGTAAGTCATCACTGGCAACACGCAC
This sequence comes from Parnassius glacialis, assembly GCA_033319125.1. Lineage (NCBI taxonomy): Eukaryota > Metazoa > Arthropoda > Insecta > Lepidoptera > Papilionidae > Parnassius > Parnassius glacialis. The sequence goes on along the minus strand of JAVANC010000024.1, from coordinate 13,995,375 downwards.
TGGTTGTACAATTTTGTTTTAAGGTTTTGAGGTATTTCTGACGAGAAGATGTGTCGTAGCTTCCCGAACGCTGCCCAGCCGAGTTGAATCCGTCGATTGACCTCTCGGTCGAAGTTGGACTTACCTAGTCGGACTATTTGTCCCAGGTAAACATACTCGTCAACAACTTCGAGCTTAGTGCTCCCAACAACTACCGGCATAGGTGTGACATGGACATTAAACATAATCTTTGTTTTGTCCATGTTCATCTTAAGACCTATCCGTTGGGAGACACTATTGAGGTCATTGAGCATAGTGCTTAGCTCCTCCAGCGATTCTGCCATGAGGACTATATCGTCGGCAAATCGAAGGTGAGTGATGTACTCGCCATTGATGTTAATACCGTATCCTTTCCAGTCCAGAAGCTTGAAAACGTCTTCCAATGCAGCGGTGAAGAGTTTCGGGGATATAACGTCACCCTGTCTTACACCTCTCTGCAATTGGATAGGTTTCGTACTCTGGTTCTGTACTCGGATAGCCATCGTGGCTCTACTGTACAAACACTTCAGCACTTCGATATATCGACAGTCAACTTGGCACCGCTGAAGGGACTGCAGCACCGCCCAAATTTCGACGGAATCAAAGGCTTTCTCATAGTCCACATACGCCAGACATAGTGGCAAATTGTACTCTTCGGACTTCTGTACAATTTGTCGTAGGGTATGTATGTGGTCTATGGTGCTAAAGCCCTTTCGGAAACCGGCTTGTTCGGGAGGCTGGAAGTCGTCAAGTCTGCGCGCGAGACGATTCGTAATGACTCTCGAAAACAGCACGTAGACGCGGCTCAGAAGGGAAATCGGTCTGTAGTTCTTCAAGAGAGCGTTGTCACCTTTCTTGAAGAACAAAACCACCGCACTTCTGCTCCACGCCTCCGGTGTAATGCCACCATGGAGGACGGAATTAAAGAGCTTCTGAAGGACTTCAAGTACCGGTCTTCCACCCGCTTTCAAAAGCTCCGCTGTAATTCCATCCTCGCCTGGGGCCTTGCCGTTTTTAAGGTGCTGGAGAGCCATTCTAATCTCGCTCAGACTGACGTCCGGGATATCTTCGGAATAGTGTCGAATAAGACTCGCTCTTGGATCGTTACTCACACTTGCGTGTGGCTCCAACGATGACGTGTACAGCTGTCCATAGAACCTCTCAATCTCACTCAAAATCTCAGGTGCCCCGGAAACGATGCTGCCACATTCGGTCTTCAGCTTTGACAGTTGGCTCTTTCTGGCAGACAGATCTCTGGCAAAGACTTTGGAGCCTTGGTTCCGCTCGATCGCTTCTTCAATACGAGCTGTATTGAAGTTGCGTAAGTCTCGCCTCATGCATTTGGAGATCTGTCTGTTCAGTTGCCTGTATGCTGTCAAATCTGTTGAAGAATGTAGCCTCATCTCCCGTCTAACAGCCATGAGATTAAGAGTGTGATCGGAGAGTTTTTGTGTTCTTCTGCGGTGGGTCTTGCAGAACTTAGCTCCGACCGCATGGACAGTTTCCACGAGCTTGTCATTCATATCGTCCACTTCATTGCAGTCTTCTAGGCACTGAAAACGGTTTTGTAACTCGAGCTGAAAGGTTTCGGGACTTTGGATTAGAGCACGAGGGGGACGGAGCGTTGACTTCATCAGACGAGACCTCTCCAACTTAACATTTAGGTTCAGTGTGCCTCTAACCATTTCGCTGCCGGTTTTCACCCTCGCGATCACTGAGACATCACTAAACAGTTGTCGTCTGGTCGTCATAATGAAGTCAATCTCATTTTTTGTCGAACCGTCGGGGCTCGACCAGGTCCACTTCCTGTGGGGCCGCTTCTTGAAGAAAGAGTTCATCATAAAGAGTCCCTCTTTCTCCATGAAGTCGGCCAGCTGCTGGCCCCTTGGGTTCCGTTGCCCTATTCCAAATTTCCCTACTTTCAGCTCACCATTCTCTCTTGTGCCTAGTTTTGCATTGAAGTCTCCCATTAACACCGTATATTGGGTTTTGGAGGAATGCATGGCTCTAGAGATATCCTCATACATTTCCTCCACCTCCTCATCGGGGTGTGCCGAGGTTGGTGCGTAAACTTGTATGACCTTCAGCGAATACCGTTTGGTGATTCTGAGTATAAGGTACGCAACCCTCGTCGACACACTCCCGATCTTTACAACGTTGTTAACGAGAGACTTGTGGGCGATAAATCCGACACCTCCTTGGGACAGATGGTCGCCCTCCCGGTGATAGAGCAAGTTGCCGGATTCGAGGATTACCGTGTCCTCCCCCTCTCTTCGGACTTCGGATAATCCTATAATATGCCAGCGCAACTTGTCTATCTCTTCTTCCAGCTCCACGATCTTCTCGTCAGTCCTCAGGGTGCGTGCGTTGTACGTTGCCAGGTCGAGTCGTCTAAGGTGGCAACCGAACCTCCACCGGAGATTCTTAGCACCCCCTGCCCCGCCGTTACCATGGTTGCCACCGTAGCCAGGAATAGCGGGGCCGCCGGGGACTGGGGGCCGTTTATTATTGTCATTGCTCATGGGGGGGTATATTGCCATAGTTGCCACGCTTGGCGAGCGGGTTGGCAACCGCAGTTTTTTTTTATTGTATTTATGCCGTTACCAGGAAGATGCTGCTGCCCATCTCCTGCCTGTTTCCCTTTGTCGCCTTTTACGACACCCACGGGAGGATATGGGGTAGTGGATATTCTTGACCGCCACTACACGGCACATTTTTTTTTATTACATTTTTATGTGTGTTACCTCATAACTTTGTACTGGGCGAACCGATTTCGATGATTCTTTTTTTATATGAAAACTGATAGTTCTCGTGTGGTCCCATATGAATTTGATCAAGGTCAGACCAATGGTTATTGAGTTATTCTTAAATAACCTAAATTGAAGTCGCTTATATTGAAGTCGGCTGTACAAAATTTTTAATTTTAAATTATTTATTATTAAATTTCACGTTACAAAGACTCATATTTGATTAGTAAACGGATGTTAGTAGGTAGCATTTAAAGATATAAATGTAAGTTTACAGGAATTAAGTATATTGGGGCAATTTCACGAACGCACATCGCAACAAAACTCACGTTACCACCCACACCATCAGGATGCTTGATGGTCCACTACTTCGTGTTTTACTAGGAGTTTTCTTCCGCGTACGACCTCTGTGGAATAGCTTACCATTTCCGGACCCATACGACTTAGGGACGTTCAAGAAAAGAGTTTACTCCTTTTTGAAAAGCCGGCAACGCATCTGCAATTCCCTTTGTGTAGAAGTTATTCATGGGCGGCGGTAGCCACTTATCATCAGGTGAGCTGTCTGCTCGTTTGCCCCCTCTCCTATAAAAATGATTACATATACATTATACATATTAATTATACGATATTACATAATATACATATGAATTATATGATTTTACGCACCACATTGTTATATTTTCTAAACTTTTGCAAAAGGTTCCAGATTTTTTGGTTTTTCCAGTCCACTACTTGCACCTCCTCGCCTTATTGAATACTCACGTGAAGATCGCACCTGCTCATATTTATATTTCTACCGCTTTTGTCTCGAAATTTAAAATTAGCCCGAGGTGTATTCAATACTTTCATAAGACACACGAGTAAAGATTAAGATATTGTGTGATAAAAGCTAACATTAAGTTTATCCGAGAAACGAATTCCCCCACAATTTACGACCTCGGGGCCTACGCCTTGGATCAAGGCCAACAGGAAAAAGTAAGCAGCACTAAGCCTCGAAGGCGCGTAATGATCACTTAGATCGAATGTAAAAGGGCAAAGATGCAATCAATATTAAGATCAATACGTGTTTAAAATTCCTTTTACCCTACATGTCGATCAAAAGCAAGAGCTAATGTTTTATAATTTGCGTGTTCAAATTATGCGTCATAATTACTCGACCTTACTTACATTTTTGTTAACTATACACTCACACCATTTAATAAAGTGATATCCACTTTAAAAACACATCAAAATTTAATCAATCTAATCTAAAATTAAGTAAAATGAACAAATCTAACATTAAATAAATTAGGTTATTCATATTTCAAAAATGTGTACTTACGAGTTAATGGGAAGACACGTAGCTAAATACTTTTACAAATAGTATATAACAGATAATCAATAGTCTATAAACGTAAAATTGCTAGACTGAGGCCTCCTCTGATTATATTATTGGGCGATGGCTATAGGAAAATGTCAGAATAGCATGAGAAGTCTGCCGCTGCATTCACATCAAATAAACACAAATCTTTATAGCAAAACCTTTTCCAATTGTACAATGCCCCTGTTCTAATGCATCACTATAATACTCTAAGATTTTCAAAGATCAAAAATGACGACATCAAAACATTTCATTCCTTTAAACATGCCGTTGCTGTCATATTGTACCTAGGTAGCGGTTAAAATAATCTCACAAATAACGTATAGTATAGAGTCTTCGACTCTGTTTAAATGTCTGTCAAATCAGAAATTTGTTATAGATTTTGCAACAATATTCACGAGGAACTTTGTAAGTGAAAGGTTTTGGTTGCAAGCAAGTTCTAGATAATATGTATCTCTAACAATGTGCAAGGGCAGATTTGCAAAGGTTTCGCAGTATGTCAACAAACCACCAGCCAGCGTTTTGTTCATGTCCATCAAAATCTGCTACTTATGCTTAAAATCAAGTGTAAACATAATAATTATAAGTACAATAATTAAAAACAGTTACAAAAACAAGGACAGTAAAGATTTATGTTTAAGTTTTAAACCTTAAATTATTTGACAGTGTTTTAGATCATTCAAAATCACAGTGTACTGCAATAATAAGTTTCATTTTGCAATGGTATTGATGAAATTACAAATTAACATTACAAATAGTGTTAATAAGACTATTTGTAATACTTTTTGTAGAAATAGTGAAATGGAAACCCAATTAAATAAACTTGTTCCCTTAATTCCCATAAAAAAAAATTGCCGCCATTAAGTAATGTAAAGTTTGGTTTCGACAAGCGCAGTGGGTGCAATTCCGCATTCTTTAAGGTCATCATGCGGACAGATAAGGACGATCTGATAAATTTAGCAGTAACAGTTTTTGAAAAAGTACTACTTTCTATAGTAAACTCAAGAAGTATTGGAATATTATCTATCAAACCTCAACGACACCCACTAGCTAGTAGCCTCTTACCATCAAGTAAATAGACGTTTGCCTCTTCAATTTAAAAATACTGTAATATACGGATAACATTGTGTGTGTGTGTGTTTATTTTTATGTAACGCTTGGTAGCTGCCGCCTGGTCGTCCTTCGAGCACTCACGAAACCGGCGTAAGATTGCCGACGTTTGGCGAATGCCGGACCACATTTCTAATTTTAGGACATGTCGGTTTAGTAATGCAGTTATTTTATCACTGCCGCTCCTTTGGCTTAGTAATTTTTTTATTTGGGTTATAAATTTTTGCACACCTCAGCTACAAAATAAAACTCTTACGTGAAGTTATATCTTAAAAATAAAATATATAATGCCTAGCTTACCTCATATTTTTCTATACTTCAATATAATTCATTCATTTAATCATAAGTTACAGCCCATTAACCGTATCCCATAAATTATCTCATGGAAGGATATTTGCCATAGTTGCTATGCTGTGCAGGCGAGTTAGCCACTGCAGCACAGAATAAATAATAGTACCTACTACGAAACTACAGTTTTATTTTATTATTATTACTTTGCGTTGTTATCAGGAAGATGTTGCTGCCTATCTTTTTTTTCATAGAATAAGGGTGACAATCGAGCACACAGTCCACCTGATGGTAAGTGGTTGCTGTGGCCCATAGATATCTACATCTATCTTCGTTTGCGAATTAAAATGCAGATGCGTTGTAAGCCGTGAGGACTAAGATAGAATGCCTCTTTTCCAGTAAAAAGGGTCTCCGGTTCTTTACACTCAACATACAAAACAGCAGCATTAAGCTGCTATTTTACGCTGGTATTCAGTGAGAGCGTGGTCCTTCCCCGGTCGAGCCGACCCATTCGTGCTACAACTATACTATTAATATTATAGCTGCAGCAAGGCTCTACTACGTATAAAAATCCTATTTTATCTCCTATTTTATTTTCCTCTGAGGTCTCTTACGACACTCACGGGATGATATGGGGTAGTGCATTTTCCGACTTCTATAAATCTCCGTTTTAATACGTAAGCGCAACAAACTTTAAACAAAGAATGCCTCAGTTGCGCACTAAGATGAAAACGCCTCACAACTTATATTTACAAACCGGTACACAGAACGTAAATACTACCACCGCTTGGAGCAGAAATAGACAAGAGGGTGGCTCAAAAGAAGCCCTATCTTATCACCTATACTATTTGCTTTCGCCCATAAAGAGAAATCGTACTAGATCTAAATAGAAAACGGAAAGTATTACGGTAAGCTTTTCTATAGTAGTCCAATGCAGTTCTATAATGGAGCAGTAATTTTATTTACTATTTCATCGACTGATATCGAATAGACGGTTTTATATTACATCTTGAACACCGGATGTTGAGTATCCAGTGTATCGTTTGCAAGTGGATTGATTTTTAATACCGTGATAGGGTTGCAATTGCAATGTTAAATTTATGACATAGCACAGTGCAGCAATATTTTTAACTTATGAGAAGTTGTTATTTTTAACTTTCAATTAGTGAATAGTATTTAAATAGTGAATAATTAATAGATATATGTAATCGCGAATAGCACTACACAGATTGTTTTCTTTGCATTATACATATATAATCGTCACAGTGAAAATAAATAGCTATTTGCCACTACCATCAATTTTATATTGATGAAACATAGTCACATAATAATCAAAGATAAACGTATATTAATACATACATACACTTATACAATATATATATATATATATATATATATATATATATATATATATATATATATATATATATATCGATAGTGTAGTGATAGCGATATATACAGTACGTTATTCTGGCTGACAATAAAAAGGATAAAATATAAATACAATTCTTTTTATAGAATAAGGATGACTAACGAGCACACAGTCCACCTGATGGTAAATATCCACTTGTGATATCTATGGGCCACAGCCAATAGATATCTACATTTATCCTCGATTAAGAATCAAAATGGAGATGCGTTGTCACAACTGACTAAGATAGATCGCCACGTTTCCAGTGAAAGGAGTCTCCGGTTCTCTACACTCACCATACGAAACACATAGCCACTGCAGCGTGGCTCCATCACGTAATATAAATAAAAATAAGAAATGTCGTAAATATTTAGGATGTCTCATTAAATAAATCTCTTTATTTTCTCATTAACCTCTTACGTCTTCTCAGAAATATAAAAAATAATACTAAACATTTAATCTCTCGAACGCTGCCCAGGCGAGTTACTCGTAGATTCGTCGATTGAAAGTTGGACTTATTTAGTCGGACAACTTGTCCTAGGTAAACACTCGTCAAAAAATTGTAAATGTAATGCTCCTAACAACTAACGGTATTGGTTTGACATGGACGTTACACATGATCTATGTTTTGTCCATATTCATTATAAGCCCTAGGTATGTGTTGTGAGATACTATTGAGGTGTAATTGAGTAAAGTGCCAGAACCTCGGCTGGGCAGTGTTCGGGAGACTGCGCCACATCTTCTCGTCACGTACATATACCTCAAAACTTGAAAATCAAGATTGTACAACCAGAGCATGTTGCCATTGATGACCTGGTAAGAGATGCAGGAATTCGATGGATTCAGATGGCTTGGAACCGTGCTTTGCGGCATTCCTTGGGAAAGATCTATAATAATGATGATAAAACATTTCATTGTTGAAAAGTAAAATTAAAATCTTGTGAATCTATATATAATACCTAAAAACCTTCATCACAGAGTACTGCCAAAACAGTCATGTTGAGCCACCATCCGGCCTGTATCCATTGACTCCATCGATGTCACATTAAGTTGTCAATCTATTACCCTAATTATTGAGGTCCAAAATTTATTATTTACTGTCGAGCATTCAAAAAATAAGTACAACTCAATACAAAACTACAGGTCGCACATAAATCTTTTGATTTACCTGCGTTTTTATAACAAAAGGAGCTAATGCATCATACAACTTGCAAGACAATCACAAGGCCATCGCGCACTAAGCCATTTTTTATAATAACAAAGTATCAAATTTGCAGTCAGAACCTGCGACAGTAATAAGAATGGCGCCATGTAAACATTACTCAGAAAAACCCACTCGATTCCTGTGTGACGAACAGTACAGAAGTGGAAAAAATATGGAGACGTACACGGTATGCCTATGATGAAGCACCGCATCGTGCGTGGGCAAAATCGCGCGTGCTGCGCATCGAAACGACCTCATCGCGGGTATAATTAGTGATTTGAAACGTAGGTAGGTGTGACGTAGGCTACAAATACGTTGACCTCTTGTTATATTATTTCGTAAACCTTTACTTTATACCCCGTCCAACTATTATAGTTGTACTAGTTTTTTCTTTGAAGTGATAAATTCGTGTCTAAATTAATTAATTTAATTATTATGCTATCGATGCTTTCGATGCTATCATCGATTTAGAATGATAAATTATTTGTAGAGGTCTGTGGGTTACCCACTTACCGTCAGGTAGACTGTGTCCTCGATTGTCACCGTTATTCTATAAATAAACGTTAAAGTAACCATACCTAAAAATTCAAGCAATTACATGAACATGAATTACGTGTGAACATATAGCCAACCACATTGATGACGTTTTACCACCCAAATATTTCAACGTAACTAACTTATGACGTCAAAGACTTATAACGGGTTAAAAAATTATGAAAGCGCCTGCAATTTTCGCGGTAAAAATTGGCGAGCCTGTAAACCGCAATGACTTCACTCGTAGACATGTACAAAAGGATCTTATTAAAGACGTCACAACATAACTAAACGGTGACAAAGAGCGTGACGGTAAACATAACACAAGTGACAGAAGGATGAATCATACAGAAGATCGCAGATTGAATAATCTTTGATGAAATACTTGAATGAGTTACTATTACGTACAAGTTCGTAATGTGTAAAAAAATCACACTGAACACCATTGTTAATATGAAAAAGGACCATAACCGAGCGGCCACCGACCCGGATGCATGCAAAGAAGGACGCGCTGGGTCAGCCGTAAGGAAACCAAACGGATATTACTTTACGTTCAAGGGCGCAACGGCATGATATTTAAATGTTAAATACTCCGTTGTGACACCAATAATATCTCAATGTATATATTAATTTGCTTTGAATATACCTTTATCTCAAAGAATATTCAAAGCAAATTAATCCAAACAGAAGTTTTTATTGAATTTTTGCAGCGATAAAGAAAATCATACTCAGTTAATTATTTCATCTAACAAGCATTGGGTACCAAATATGGACGTGTAGGTTTATCAAGTGATCTAATGTGTTCTAGGGAACGATGATCAAATCACGCCTAGAACGATCGAAACAACAAATCAATTTACAAATTACAATATCCATAAATGAGAAGCGCATGTTGCTATTAACTATGAAACCATTAACACTATCAACACACAACACACAGAAAATTGATCCCTAAAAAGGACAGATAAGATTGAAAATCATGTGTTAGAAAATCGTGTGGGAAAGAGGATATAGAATATTATGAACCCGGAACTTCGAATGCATCTCATTAATAATCTTCTAAGGACGTAATATATCAATTCGAGGAAACGATTATAATTGTGCATGCGTTTAGAATAGTTCATTAGACATGGACCGTCAACCCAGGACACGCCCTGGCAACCTCTGTGGGAATAAATAAATCTCTAATTGACAAGGACACGGTCTTCAATTGTTCAAAACATGAACGTCAGGGACTTTCCGACAATGTACTGAATTAGCATAAGCGTGAACTAATCGAAATTATGCAAAGATTAAGAATAGAAACAAAGGATCCATTCATAGAGGAAAAACCAAAATTCATGTTATACACCAAATAAATAGATGCAGCACATGTTATTGTTGTAAATTTATTCTTTGAACAATTTTTAGAGATGAACATCAAAGTTATGACTCACGAGAGATGAATACGAGCATCTATAAGATAATTAATCATCAAATATGGTGAAATGCAGATTAAATATTCGATTATTTTACCAAACATTTAAGAGATTTTTGAATACCCATAGAATAATTTCATTTCTAAATATAAGTTCATGTTCATTTTTCGAATTTAAGTATTCCAAACATATTTTACTTGCAGTGGTGAATTTTAAAATAAGGCTAACTAGGCAATAGCCTAGGGAAATCACAGCAATGAGGGCATCAGTTATTAAACTTCTGACAAAAAATTGTTTTATAATGGAAAAAAAACATTGAATTAACATACATTTTTTGTGTACCTAAATCAAAATAAAAAGGAATCTCTCGTTGCTCAAAAAGAAAAAGAACTTAATTGCTGTTTTTTGAAAATTTAGGTATTTCTTCAATTTTTATTTCATATCAATACTCGCAATGTTTTTTTTCTCATATTTCATATTGCATGTCTTCATTTACTATGCTTATTGATATCCAATAGGATATAGTAACCTGAGGTGGTTTTGTATACATGGGAGGGTTAAAATTGTATTTTAAACAATAAAATATAAGGATAGATATAGATAAGTCAAGGAACAGGTTAACAGTATTTCAGCCACTAAAGTATACTTTAAATATTTTATTTTAAATAGAATATTAAAAACTATAATAATAATTAAAAAAAAACTAAAACTAGAAACTTAAATATCATATAGTCCTACTCCCCGCGGTATCGTGCCAAGAACGCTGGCTGCGTTTCCCCGCTGAAATTTTAAATAGAAAACCAATATAAATTGAAAAGTTAGGGTACCATTTGCTATAATAATCTAACGCATCAAAAAGTTAATCCGGCGCTGCTTACTTGTATAAAAAAGTAAATAAGATTACTGCTACTCAGCTTGCAGATCGCTGAAAATGTTAAAACTAAATTCATATTTTAAGAAAAGTTTGTAACCTTTATAATATATTGCTTAATAAAACTGAAACGTGCAATTTACTAAATATATTAAAATAACAAATAAATTAAAGATTTCTAAGATTTAAACTTATTATAAAACAATGAAGCTATATTTAGTGATCTATATTATAAACAACAGTTCCTCATAAATAAAGGTCTCAATACATTTAAACCGTTTAATTTGTTAGTAAATTATCTGATTATACCATGGAACACATGAAGACAACATTTGCACCCGGATGCTATTATAAAACAATTACGTAAAGTACGAGTATCATACCAGCGACTTCCTACGTACGGAACATTAAGATCCGTCGAGTCTATAACCATTGGATGCCGCAGACCACGCGATTACAGGTTTATTGTGGAATTTAATGGTATACTCCGCAGAGTGCATAAAATTACATTATGTTCAGAGACTATTACAATTAACAACTTTAATTAGTGCTACGTATCTTTTTTATGTCGCCAGGGAGAGTCTGTAAAGTATTTGGACTTATGAACATAATGCTTATAAATAAAATACTTGAAAATAAATCTGACAATTTATGTTTGACCAACGATCCCCACCCCCGGCTTCGCCAGTAAGATTCCTGGACCTACCGCCACCTATCGAGTCCAAATGTTAATCTAAACCATCCCGAGACCCATTCGAATACACACAAAAAATTTCATCAAAATCAGTCGAGTCATGTTTGAGCTTTTGCGAGACTAACCGACAGCAATTGATTTTTATGGAGAGATTATCGCTACCAATATCTAAGAAGGTTTCTTACCTTGGCTTCTTATTTTGGCGAGAAAACTCCGGGACACTCAAACTTTAAAAGCTACGATGTTGTATTTTCCCTTCTAAGGTGTGCGTGACGAAATCATTTCAATAACACAATAAAAATAATTTAAACCAAGCCTGTTAATAAATTAGGTGTAAAAAATAATTTAACAATAGCAAATTTAAGAACCCATAATCACTAAGCGGAGGCCAAAAAAAAATAATTGCTAGGGAAGCAGTCATCAACTGTGGCTTTATAATATGTTTTTGTAAAACCGACAACGTGCCTTCTTGTTTCGTTTCCGACCACTTGTAATAAATAACAAAAACAATGCAAATCAATAATTTTCCCACTGAGTTAAAAACATTAGAAGGTTCTATATTCGTAACACGTATGTTTTTCTATGTATGTTCACCGGTTTCTCTTTCAACGGCTGAACCGATGTAAAGGAAGAACAATTTTTATCTTAAACTAGCTGTTCTCCGCATACTATTGGATTTCATGGGTTTTAACTTTTTGCGCTAAACCCTAATCCTTTTTCTAAAATAAAAGCCTAAGTTACTCCTTACAACATCAGCTCTACCAGTGAAAATCCCGTCAAAATCGGTCAAACCATTTAGGAGATTAGCCGAAGCAAAAAGACAGACAGACAAAAATTTTGAAAGTTTTTTTTTTTTGTAATAAGTACCTTCATAAGTATAATAATAAAATAAATACCTTGTAAGTATTTTGAAATTACAAACAGACACTTCAATTTTATTTATTTGTATAGATAGGTCTTCATATTTTACAGAATTTTAAATGCGTTTATTTTTTAAGTTTTATTTTCAACATAGCTATTGACATTATGGCATTTGGCTAACTAATGATCACCTAATTAATGCGGTTGTTTGGAGATCAAAATAATTTATTAGTATATTCTATTGAGGATCAATAGGATAATATAATTAATTGAATTTTGTGTAGGAGTTCAAAACAAGTTTCTAACATTCAAACACAATTATATAAAAATGTAACTGTTAATGATATAATACTTATTATATCGCTGATGAACTTTTCATCTCTTTTCTCTCACTCTCTCTCTCTCTCTTAATCTTCTTTATACATAATAATTCTACTGTACATTTATACGTGGTAGAGCCATGCTGCAGCTATATTAGTAGTATAGTTACACAACTTTACACACAGCTACACAGCACGAATTGGTCGGCTCGACCGGGGAAGGACCACGCTCTCACAGAATACCAGCGTAAAATAGCAGCTTAACACTGCTATGTTTTGTATGGTGAGTGTAGAGAATCGGAGACCCTTTTACTGGAAAAGAGGCATTCCATCTTAGTCCTCACGGGTGATAACGCATCTGCATTTTGATTCGCAGACGAGGATAAATGTAGATGTCTATGGGCCACAGCAACCACTTACCATCTGGTGGACTGTGTGCTCGCTTGTCACCCTATCCTATAAAAAATGTATAAGTCCAAAGATTTTCTTCGAAGGTTTATGCCGCACACTGGCAGTTTCAATGAATTATTTAGTTAATGATGTCGGTTTAATAAGAATATAAGCGCCCAAGGTAACGCAGAACAAACTAAAAAAAAAATCAATTGAATAAAGTTTCATCAGTCTTAATAAGCACACCATCTACTTTACTTATGCAACAGAGTAGATTATCGATTATACCACTACCCACTAAATTTAAGAAACTTTTAGTTTTGGAAAACATTAAATCCAGAGAACATGTAGAATGAGATATTTTTATATAATAAATTCGTTTTAATTTTAATTCGCCATAAGTTACTGGAATGATAATTTATTTACACGTATTCAAAGCGTATGCATTTATGTACATGACAACAGATAAAATGATGTACATAAAATATGTAATATACTCGCAAAGACTTCATCATATAAGTATATGTATACTCGTAATATAATAAAATCACCATTTCATAAAAAACATTACCGAGCACTTTGAAATACCTAACAGGATATTAAAGTTAATTTATTGGAATATAACTTGCAAATATAGATTATTACAGTCTCGTAACTATTTAATAAAATATACTTATTATATCGACAATTTATTCGTTTTGTATTCAAGAGTCATTTAGAATTCCGTTGTACAATGTTTTATTGCGAGCATAGTAGCTCTTCTAGTCTTAATATTATAAATCCTGCAATTAAATTGAGTTACTAAAAGATATTGATTTAAATAAAATAAAGTTTAAATTTTACGAAACCCCAAAAATTTTTCAAAGATCGCGAAGAAAGAAAAAGAAGAAGATTAAAGGAAAACCGTTCATTTACTACTTTAATTCATGTTTTCATAAATGAAAAATAAGTGTCTGTAATAAAATTTAGTTTATCATTATGAACTTATTGCGATGCATTTTATAATTTATACGTGGTAGAGCCATGCTGCAGCTATATTAGTAGTATAGTTGTAGTACGAATGGGTCGGCTCGACCGGGGAAAGACCACGCTCTCACAGAATACCAGCGTAAAATATCAGCTTAACGCTGCTGTTTCGTATGGTGAGTGTACAGAACCGGAGACCTTTTTTACTGGAAATGAGGCATTCCATCTTAGTCCTCACGGGTGACAACGTATCTGCATTTTGATTTGTAATGGAGGATAGATGTAGATGTCTATGGGCCGCAGCAACCTCTTACCATCAGGTGGACTGTGTGCTCGTTTGTCACCCTTATCCTATAAAAAAAGAGAAGCAAAAAAAAATGTTACACAAGTAAGCATACAAAATATTGTTGGTTTACAAATGTAAACTATTGTATCGTGGAAGGACAATTTTTTTATACAACTCATCTTTCGAGAAAACATTTTTTTTTTAAATTGAATACATTTCATTAAAATACATGGCACAAAAAGGATGTAACTATTACAAATAGCATCCTTGACGCAAATCAGCTAACGTACGTATTCAATCATGGAAAATCTCTTGGCAAGCGAGACGGCCGCGTTCGCAGCACATCCGGCAGGACTGTTATTTATTACAATTCTGGGAGGCTCCAGGGGCCAGATTTCACCAACTAAGACATTTCTTCCTAAGTGCTGTAAAACTTAATATTAAACGTAAATATGAATGCAACACGTCATCATTAACACCTACATGGCATTAAAAAGACGGGAAGAAGAGGAGGTTAAATATGATTATTGTTATAATCATATGTAACCTCCACTTTTTCCTTTCATTTTTTTTTATTATTCATCTTTCATATTATTTAAAAGGGAAAATATGTATGTTATTACATACACTTTTTCCCTCTTTAATATTTAAAACTATCATTACTTTTATAGGACGCTAATTGGTTTGAAGATTTGAAAGGAACACAAATTTAACTGAGCAAAATACTGACGTGTGAATCCAAAACACTGTATCTCGGAAGTAGCTATTTCGTGAAAATGGCTTTTAAAACTTTTTTTGGTTTTTGGTATATTTTAGTAATATTATAATAACATTATATTATGTGCTAGGTACCAAATTAAAGGTATTTTTACGTTTTATCTAGCCATGTACATTTTACAACCATTCAATTCATACATTTAGAATTAACTAAGTAAACGTGTATTACCCCTATAAAACTTGAAGAAATGTTCCTGATTGTTTGAGCAAAACACTGTATGTTTAGTTACAGTGTATTGGTTTTATGAGAACAGAGCTAATGGATCATACAAAATACTGTATTTTCAAATACAGTGTATTACTTTTACAATAATAGGCTATAATAAGGCGTCCGAAAGAACATTAACAATACTAACCACAGTTCTTAAGTAACGAAATCTTTTCAAAACAATTAAATATAGTTAAAGTATATCAATGAAACAATTTAAAAATACCAATTAAGTCACATTAACTCGAAAGATTAAAATATAAAGCAAATATTTAGTGAAATAAAACAAAAATACGAAATTGACAAAACGTCTACTCAGGAATGAATTCTTTTCAAATCGATCATCATTATCTTTTCGAATAAAATCTTAGTTAAAACAACTGAAGCAAACAAAAATAAACTTAACATTAATAAAGTCATTATAAAACTAACAACGCATATAAAATATGGAACAATTTAATAATGAGATCAATGTTTTATTGATATAATCAGTCTATGAATTACTTTGAGGTCTTAGTTTACCTACTATATTAAATCAAAACAATTGTGAAATATTTAGAGACTATGGCCCGACGGTATGACATTGGTCCCTTGGGAGAGAGGTAAAGCCCTAGTGTCGGATGCTACTTGCGTAGACACTCTGGCGGCCTCTCATCTCAGCGGTAACTCGTTTAGAGCCTGGGCGGCATCAGAGGCAGCTGAACTAAGTAAGTGGCGCAAGTATGAGTCTCTGAGAGATGACTACATATTTGTGCCATTTACTGTAGAGACTATCGGTCCGTGGGGTCCACGTGCGGTAAAGTTCCTAAAGGAACTCCATCCGTGGCTGGTCGTTGCTGCTGGTGATAAGAGGGATGGTTCTTTTCTCGCTCAAAGGCTAAGTATAGCCATTCAGAAAAAGAAAGGGAAACGCAGCCAGCGTTCTTGGCACGATACCGTGGGGAGTAGGACTATATGATAATTAAGTTTCTTGTTTTAGTTTTTGTTTATTATTTTAGTTTTTAATATTGTATATACTGTATTAGATCTTAATTGTTATATATTATTAAATTATATCTTAATAATTCTTTCATTAGAATTAATGTCAATGTGTTCGTCAAGATCGGGTGATTCCGAGACAACAAGATTTTCATAAAAAATTGTTCTTGTTTGAGGCATTGATTTGCACAGTGCTAATAACTCATTTTTTGTCTCGATAATACCTCTAGGTTTAGTTACTTTAGGTACCCTTCCAATAGATCAGGTACAAATTTTGTAAATTTTTTCCGCTATTCAAGTTCTATTTTCTTTTTCAAAAAAGATATTTCCTTGAATTCCGCGTTATAATTATTCTTCACAAATATTGTTTATTCAATTCTTCTGAATTCTATGACTTTCAGGTTATGTATATTATAATCGTTGGGGAATGCTGCTTTGGAATCGTCACTGAATATGATCATTTGTTTGTGACCTAATAAATCGACTTGCATGTTTTTTCGTGAGCTTTTGATATAGAATATATATCATCTATATCTTAGACTTGGCCGTCAGATTTCAATTTCTTTGTAATTGCAGCATGTACAGCATCTTCGGTTATAAAAGTGTGTCCTGGCTCAAAGTACTCCAGAGTAATTTTGTCTACATTTGTCATTTTATCATTAATTACTCATAAAAACAAAGCAGACAAAAGTATCTTGTTTTTGTTTTGCGCTTTACAATTATCTAAGACAATTTTACAGGCTTTAGGTCTCTGCAATATTTTCTGACAAAATGAGTGAATGTAGAAGCAATATTACGAGCTTTTTCACCACTTTCTCCCTCATGCCAAACTGCACAGACAACTTGTTTGTTATTTTCTGGGGGCACAAATATTCTTATATCTATCTTTGTTTGCGAATTAAAATGCAGATGCGTTGTCAGCCGTAAGGACTAGGATGGAATGCCTCTTTTCTAGTAAAATGGGCCCCTAGTTCTCTACACTCACCATACCAAACACAGCAGCATGAAGCTGCTATTTTACGCTGGTATTTTGTGAGAGCGTGGCTCTTGCCCGGTCTAGCCGACCCATTCGTGCTACAACTATACTATTAATATAGCTGCAGCATGGCTCTACCACGTATAAAAACTCTGTGAGTTCCTTAAGTTGGGGCCAGCAGTTTTACTTGCCGTGCGCATTTTGAGCACTTGCCTTGACAATAAATCCCGTTTTCTCTGTCTATCCATACTCCAGAACTGATTATGAATAACCTCTGTCCGTTTCCGAGATTTTAACAAAACAATTTTTTTGCAGTTTCGGCAAGGAGGTCTCATGGGATATTTTTTTTTGATTTGTCAAAATAACTTAAGGATCTCGACTTCTTTTGGCAGGTAGAGAATTAGATTCTTCTGGCGTTTCAGATGTCAATATTATAGCACTTGTCGTATCGGGGCACTCTGCGTTAGAAGTAGAAGAGGAAACCGTGTCCATATTAGTTATTGGTCCAGTATCAGAATTTTCCCTTAACAATGTGAACTCTCTTGGCAGATTTGGCTACTTAAATCCTTAGATAACTCTTGAATGGTACTAGAAGCATGTACTGGTAACAAATCAGCGTAGTTGACGTCCTCGCTGAGAATGTCAGCAGCACATTTATTTATCTGAGATTCACTAAGGGGTATCAAGGGGCTGATATTACGTGAATCGAATACATACGTGGAATAATCAAATTCATTATTATCTCAATCGTATGATGTATTGATACCAGGACGCTCCTTATTACTGGCGTTGATATTCTCTTTTTCATTTAAAACATTGTTAAACTCTGAAGTCATTGTATACATAATGTATACATAATGAGTTGTTGTGATGTATATTGTTTTGTGAAAATTTCACTAATAGTCTATTACGGTGTCCATTCATTGTTATTGTTCTTACACAGTTACAAAAACTTATCAAAATTAATTTAAACAGAACGCAGCGTACGCGCTGTCACTCAAAACACTGTCCGCGTGTCCAAGCAAGAACAGTAACTCACGACCACTAACCGTTGCACTCTCGCCATCCAGCCCCTCGCGCATGGTACACCTACGACGTGTAGGGACATGTCGATGTCACCGCGCTCGACGTGTCTAGTTTGTTTGGTTATCCAAAACACTGTATCTCTGAGTTTCAACTAATTTCGCGTAAACTTATTCAGCCAAAACACTGTAACTTCAATCACAGTGTTATGCCATAATAAACAATAAATGTAACTAAAATACAGTGTTTTGTATGTGCTCATATCTCCTTCTACATACTATAAAATGAAAAAATATTAATATAGGGATATGTAACTGCCTTTAAATAATCAAATGAGCGCTATTAAGGCAAAACACTGTAACTCGAGTTACAGTGTATTGGATTTACACGTCAGAATAGGCAAATTATATATGAGAAGATTAGACAGTTTGCGCTATCCAGAAATTAAGCGTGATTGACGCTGATAGAGTAATTCGAAATGAAAACTTTAAAGCCGTAGAATTTTATTAATTTCATAAAACTTTTGAGTATCCCAAATATAATAATATAATAACTTAAAAAGTATGGTTTATATTTTTTATTCCTCACACATGTTAGTTTTTCTGAGAATATTTTCTTTACTTGCAAGTCAAAATAAAGTTACAGCATATATACGTCTCACCTGTGCCTGTTGCCCAGCGCACAGGTCTTCTCTCACTTCTGAGAGGGTTTAAGGGCAAGGAAGTGTAAGTCGCGCTGCCCCAATGCGTGTTGGCGGACTTCACATGTCTACGAAATATTTTTAATTTTTTTTATTTCTCAGACATGCAGATGATTTCCTATTGATGCGATGTTTTCCTTCACCGCCGAGCATGTAGTTAATCAGCACTTAAAATTGCCATTAACAATTTTATTGTTGCCGGCGGTGATCGAACCCGAGTTACTCGCGTACTGTTGTAATTTACAGCGAGCGCCGCTAAGCCCCTGAGCTACGGACGGGTCTGCAAGTCGCAAATTAGCACTTTAAATTAAAATTTCAATATTAACAATTTCATTAGTGCCGGCGGGTATTGAAACTGGGTCGCACGCGTACTGCGAAATTTACGGCAAACGCCTTAGCCTATGAGCTACCACAGCTCTTTGCCACATACGCCAATGCGAGGAATCAGCTCTGCACTCACCAATCCACTAGCCACTTAATAGTGAGTATAAGCAAAACTTCCAAAGTAATGCATACTAGCTGCAATACTTTTGAAATGGCTTTTGTATGTATGTTATTGCTAAAACATATACTTATACATATAATTCTTGTATATGTTTATTTGTTACTGAACTCCTTAACGGCTGGACCGAATTTTAATGATTTTTTTTTTTGTGTGTTTAAGTGGGTCCCTGGATGGTTTAGATTCACAATTAAACCCGGTATGTGGCGTTGTTGTCGAAATCCAGAAATCACCCGTGCGAAGCCGGGGCGGATCGCTAGTAGAAAATAAAAAAAACAATACTGTCAAGTTATTAACGGTGGTTATGGCTTGCCACCGTAAGCGCTAACACACACTCACTCACTAACCTTTTTTTTTACATGGGGAAATGCCTACGCATACCCGCCTCGCGGGGGCAAGGACGGGTTATGTCGAACTCGCACCGACTAAAACCCCATGGTGTTCCACCCTCGTCGCATATTGGCAAGGCGACGGGAACGCTTTCGCACACTTCCGCGGCCCCACCTGCGCTGGCCGCCCCATGGCGGCCCCTCCTCGGGAGAGGACTACTCCTCCCCCATCTCCCTCTCAGGTAAGGCGCACCAGAACACATGGCGCGCCCTCCTCCTCGGCCTTCAATTTCACATGCGCAACGGACGCCCCCGTGTCCGATGCGCGAAGGCCATGGGGCCAAGAAAAACTAGCACTCAGAAGCACCAGCCTTCCTGACCCCAGCGGCGGATCTGGTCTATGGCTCCGCCGCCAACCAAGATTCGGTTGCGGAGGGTAGGGAGAGCGGCGCCTCGCAATACCGACACTCCTCTCCCCCGTAGCCCCACCACCACCGCATAAACGGTGCGGCCCCGTTTGAGTCGCGGAGGATAGAGCGAGTGGCGCATCGCCATACCAACACTCCTCTTCCTCCGCAACTCCACCTCGGCTGCAGCGGTAGAGGGGGCGGACACCCCTCTAACCGCAGCCCACCAACACACATCCGTAGTGGGCTCGTCAAGCCCACTCGGAGTGGCCACCTCGGGCCGACCCTACACCTCGGGTCAGCCAAGGGGTTCCTCTTTATTCATCGCGGTTGACCAAGCCACGGCTACTAAGCCCCCCCTCCACGACAAGGCGGGAACCCGTTCGGGAGGGACTCACTCACTAACCTAACCTAACCTAACCAAACAGTGGTCGATGTACTGCTTACGCTGCAATCACAATAGTTCAAATTAACGATACACACGTATCCGCTGAGATTCGAGCGCGCGACTCATTCTCAGTTAAACTAAACACAAAGCCACGCGATCTAAATTGAAACGACCCCCGATACCGGCTCACCTCGCAGTTGACCCTTGCCAGAAACTTTCGGCACACGATCGGAAGTATACCTAGTGTCGGCTTTTCTCTAATTTTGTTTTCCACTTCCGGCACACAACAATTATTGTCATTTTGTATTAGAAGTTGCTAGCCTTGTTATTGTTTACCCTGTAAGTAATTTGTTCGTACGTGTGCTTTTGTCTAGGTCACCTTTAAATGCAAGTAATAATTAAATGTACATAAGAGAATTTATAATTATCGTTTTAATTATATAGTAATGGTCGCCTAGCTCGCTTAATTCGACCGTAATACATTACATTTTAAAGATTGCATATTAAGCAAGCTACATTTCTCTTTCAACTGCATATTAAAACACATTTCTCATATACGAAATCTATACATATAGTAAATAAAATTGAAGTGTCTGTCTATAATATCGAATTAACTTCTTTTTATAGAGCTGAGGGAGCTATTTTAATAAGCATTTTTTTTCCTGCCGACTTCCAAAAAGGAGACGGTACTCAATTCGACTGTATGTTTTTTTTATGTGCGTTACCTCATAACTTTTTACTGGGTGAACCGATTTCAATGATTATTTTTTTATTTGAAAGCTGGTACTTCTCGTGTGGTCCTATATGAATTGATCATGGTCAGACCAATGGTTTTTGAGTTATTCTTAATAACTTATATTGAAGTCGGCTGTACAAAATTTTTAATTTAAAATTTTTGTCTGTCCGTTCGGTTAATCTTTGGAATGGCTGAAACGGGTGTAACTAGACGAATATATAGAGAGCAAAGTCAGTAGTAATCTAGGCTATATATTTTATTCGTTTCTTTTTCTGAGAATTCAAAAAAATGATAAAACTAATTGTTCTTTGACAATTGTCTTAATACTAGCCAGGCGAAGCCGAGGCGGGTAGTATAAAATAAACGCTTTTTGCCTTGACATACAATCTACATACTATTGAAAAAGTAACATTTGTAATCCGATAAGATTAAATGGTATTTACTTGTTCGCAACATTTTAAAACTTTTAGCAACAATCTACTCTCTTCAACTGTTTGATCACAGAATATTATGTGTTTGATATTAGCAGTATGAACTTCAAACATACTATATACGTATATACACAGATTTTTAGCTTTCTGCGCTCCTTCTCTTTTTAAACTTTAACTATGCCAAAGATCAAACACCCACTGTGCGCGCATTATGTTTAAAAAGGGGTAAATATAATTATTATACGTATTATTATATGGATACATTTGTTATTAAATTTCTGTACTACAAGTAATTACTGATTATTATGTACTGTTATATACATATTGTAAATATTACAAAATCATCACGAGCCAGTAACATTTTGCTGGACTTATGCCTTTCCACTTAGCAGTTAAGAGCCGTGGTAGCTCATATGGTTAGCGCTCACTGTAAATTTTACAGTATGCGAGCAAACTGGGTTCGATACCCGTCGGCACCAATGAAATTGTTAATTGCAATTTTAAGTGCTGATTTACCACGTGGTCGGCGGTGAAGGAAAACATCATGAAGAAACCTACATGTCTAAGAGATAAGACCCAACTAACATTTTGGTGTCAGTTACAGGTTTTAGTATAACTTTAATCTGTTTAAATGAGTAATAAATATCTCAGTTCTAACTAAACGAGATATATAAGAGTTAAAAAATAAATTTAGCTCCAACAGTGGTTCTGGAACTTTAATGAACGATGTTAGATTGCTTTAAGAGTAATAGTGCTAATCACAGCAAGTATAGTCAAGATGTTGTAGCTTTGACCTGTTTGTAGCTCCTAAATCTATACAACAGTGCTCGCAGACTCTCGTTAACACTTATTGTTATTTAGTTGTTGCCGTGAAGTGTCTTATATGTCTTTAGGTATTATATTGACTATAGGTGTACACATGGGTAGTAAAACAGAGTTTGTCAAGAGT
This sequence comes from Parnassius glacialis, assembly GCA_033319125.1. Taxonomy (NCBI): domain Eukaryota; kingdom Metazoa; phylum Arthropoda; class Insecta; order Lepidoptera; family Papilionidae; genus Parnassius; species Parnassius glacialis. Next base: position 13,972,493 of record JAVANC010000024.1, on the reverse strand, counting down.
GTACTAACGCAAGATACTAAAAGTGTTGAACAACTCATTTATGTAGTTTTAAGCTTTAATTTTATTTTTACTAATGCTTATTGTGTTAGGCAGATACACTTTAAAGACATTGTAAAAGTAATGGTGTTATACAAGACAAGTATGGATATTAATACTCAAAAGCAGTCTTTCTAAACTTGCGAACTGTTATAATTTTTTTGTTATAAACAACCTTATTACGAAGTGAAGAAATTCTTCTACCGAATAATAATATTAAGTTACATTAAAATGAAACGATTACAAACATGGAGTAAACATAAGAAAACAGGTACAGTGAAAAAAAGGATTAAGCAGGAATGCCGTATTTTTTTGGATTCACTTAATAATTGTACGAATGATACAAACAAATCACTTAGTTGTGATGATATCCGATTAGATTCTGGTGTTCCAGTTATTACGGAAAATAAAGAAGATTCGTTACAAAGTGAATATATAAATAGCCATAATACGAGAAATTTTAGTCAAGTTCGAGTGGAGACACAACAGGGTTCTGTAGAACAAGAACAAGAACAAGAAAAAGCCCAGATACAACACAATTTTTTCGATTCTATACTACTTAGTGCGTCAGAAGATGAAGAAGAAAAGGAAGAAATATTTATAATATATATAACATGAATACCTAGAGGCATTTTAAAAATCCGTAAATTACCGTCTGAGATCCACCGGGCAGTAAGATGTATAGATTGTCTCGCTTATTGGAAAGCAAGTGAATTTAGTTTTTTTTTTAAAATTATTTAAGCGTTATCATATTGCCTGATATCCTTCATGTTGATGTTGTTGAACACTTTTTGAGTTAAGAACCTTATGTTGTCTCTGATGATGTTATGGTAATAAATCCAAATGAAATCAAATGTAAATTAGTTTGTATTAGTCATTAAGATGTAATATACTTTCTACCATTATTACATACGCTGTAAGTACTCAAATGATAAGCAAACTTTAATTTGAAAATTTCTTTATTAAAACAGTAAAAATTTAAGAAAAAATTGTTGTACAAATGTTTTTTTAGAAACATAAAATATGAGAAACATTATTTTCTGAAATAAATACTCTGTATGTGAATTATGAAAAAATCGATGAAGAGAATATGATTTATCCATTATAATATTAAAAATGCTTTCTTTAGTATAGACTGCTATACATTGTTAATTGTTATCGTAATACATCGGTCCGTTTTACTTTACATTTCATTACGTCCCAGTATAGCGTTGGTGTTGAATTTTCATCTTTTAAATACTTTGATATGCATTTATTTGGATATCTGAGAATATTGTTCGATTCCCAATCCGAGGGGACAGTAAATAATTTGTATTTTATTTCCCTCCAAGGTTTGAACAACTTTGAACGGCATGCTGAAACAATATTAATAACAACTTAGTGCACAAATTCAGACAACGGAAAACATACGTAACACATATATACGTAGTTAGTCAAGGTATAACAAATTATCCCAATAGAGAAAATCTTTTTAACAAAACCTTTAACCAGTCAAAAGAGCACACAATTTGCACAAGTGGGCAATTTTTTTTATAAATATTTTGACCCACATTCTCTGGTGAAAGTTGTTAACTTTAATTTATCCCCCACCTCCACACGTATCCCTTAGATATTTCGTTACAACCCGTATAAACACAGATCATGTCGTTTGCGGCTCTAAAAGCAGGTTTTTATTATTTTGTTGAAGAACCCTAATCCATTTAGTTCGTAAAATGTTTAGCCGGTTGTATTGCCTTGGCTATACTAAGTATAATTATTTAAGTCTATTATTGCACTGTTAAGTATATTAAAGACTGCACAATATTCTTGAGTAAAGATGTTGTATCTCAAAATGTGTAATAGATGACTTAAGTGAAGACCTAAAGCTTTAAGTAAGTTCGCCATTGTTTTGGTAAACTAACCTATAAATTGATGACTGGATTATTCAATATTTGACAACAGAATACTTCATTATTTTTGTTAATTTTGTTATTCCATTGATGCCACTTAATTTAACATGCCACTGGCTAGGATGCAAGAATAAAATATGATACAACTTTGGGGTGTCTATTTTATTCTTCATAACTTTTATTTGAAATATCTAACAAATCCTGAGCGCGTTAAAATTGAGATGGGAAACATGGTATACACTTACCGAAAAATCACAATAGCCGATTTTTTTCACTTCACAAACTAAAATAACTTGACTAATATATTATAACTAACTCCTCTGTCAATTATGTTTCGCCATTCAGTAAGCTGTTCTTCGTTGTCACAATTTTATTGTGTCGTTTATAGAATTTCTCAAACGAGCCTTGAGAGTATTTTAGATAACTATCACGCGTCAAAGTGTCAAACAACAATTTTTAATGGGTCTAATGAAGTTTTGAGAGATAAATCATTCTTAGCCGACGTTTTTCTATGACCCGTAGTGTTAACTGACCCATGTACAACCACAGTAATACTGGTTAAAGTAGTAGCTGAGGATGAATAAACACTCTTATGTAGGTACTTTAACACCTTTATACAATTGCTCTACAGACTTTCTATAACCTTTACCTTTAAATCGTGGGCCTCTTTCGTGGTTATAACTGAGTTAGAGCACTCTATAACATCTCTACTACAGGTATTCTTAACACTTTGATACCCGAATGGATCCCATATACGAACGATATACAGGTTGTTTTAACGCTACCGTGCTAGTTGGGGAAAAACAATATATTTCGAAGACGTGAAGTTCGCCAACACACATTCAGCCATCTCAGAAATGAGAGGAAGCCTGTGCCCAGCAGTGGGATGTACATAGGCTGAAACTTTAAGTTTTTAAGCCTTTCCAGGTCAATTCCATCTTTGAGATGCCTTAATATTTTACTTGCATTCATCGTTTATGACTGTAGGTATATAACAATTTCTTCTTCACAGCCAATGTCACATAGTATACTATAACGAATGAAAGATCATCTAACCACCGAAAAATGGCGCAGTATCTATTTGAAAATGATGAACCCAAAACGTGAATTGAGAGCGTAGCATTATGAGGTTATTGTTTACTAGCTACCCAACACACCTGCTCAGCGTGGTGCAGGTGGGTTTATCTGTCAAGCTATACACTTTACTGTATTCTCAAAAAGGTAGCAGCAAGGTGCAGCAATAAATTCAGAATGACTGATACCTAAAGAAGAATGAGCTATAAATGTCACGCCGCGACTACACGGCCAAATATGAACAAACTAGCATCTGCAAATAGGCTTCGTATAAATAGATGCCATCAAAAATATAACTTGTAAAAAAACCAAGTCTCGCAACTCAGTTCTTCTACCGTAAAAAGTTGTAAGATCCATGTGTATTACAATATTGTGTGTATTGCATAAAAACACAATGTATCTCTCAAGTAATACATTTTATATTAAATTAGATTGTTTAGTGCGATTGCCAAGTCAATTTATTTATTTAATACATAAAAGATTTTTAATATTGATATAATCACTATAAGATGTTGTTAAGTTAGCTAATTACGTAATAACTTAAGACAGAAGGATCCTTAAATAGGGACTGAATGAATTTACCGACTTGGTATTACATGGATCTCACAACTTTTTACGGTAGAAGAACCGAGTTGCGAGACTTGTTTTTTTTACAAGTTATGTTTTTGATGGCATCTCATTTCTTTTTGTAGGTAGCTATATCTACGTACCTATGTACACCTTTTATTCCATTATATTATACATATATAGGTACACTGATTCATTCACCGCAAATGTAACTTTGTAATCCTATTTATGCAGTTGGTGTATCTCGATAACTGGACCGAAATTGCATAATATTTAAATTTTTCCTTGATTTATATACTAAAACAATCATTGTATTCCAAATTTTAAGCTTCTATGTTTGCTAGAAGTGCCTTAGAGTTTTGATGATCGGTCAGTCAGTGACTGACAAAATTAAGAAATTGACTAGTTATAATTTTTTTTTATAGAATAGGGGGCAAACGAGCATGCGGCTCACCTGATGGTAAGTGACTACCGCCGCCCATGAACAACCGCAACACCAGGGGAATTGCAGATGCGTTGCCGACCTTTTAGAAAGGAGTAAGCTCTTTTCTTGAAGGTTCCTAAGTCGTATCGGTCCGGGAAATTCGCTGGTGGTAATTGATTCCACAAGGAAGTCGTGCGAGGGAGAAAACTTCTTCTAAATCGCACAGTGGTGGACCGCCAATCATCCAGATGGTATGGATGGTAACGCGAGTTTTGTCGCGATGTGAGATGGTGAAATTGAGCGGCTGGAATTAGTCCGAACAATTCCTCAGAGCACTCCCCGTGATAAATGCGATAAAATACGCAAAGAGATGCAACATCTCTACGCAGTGCCAGTGTATCGAGCCGATCAGAAAGAACTCGGTCGTCGACGATTCGAACCGCTCTGCGCTGGATGCGGTCAAGTGGAAGGAGCTGGCACTGGGGTGACCCGGCCCAGAGATGAGAACAGTATTCCATGTGGGGCCGAACTTGCGCTTTGTAAAGTTGCAAGCGATGTGCCGGCATGAAATACTGTCTCGCTCTGCTGAGCACGCCAAGCTTTTTAGAGGCCAATTTGGCCTTCCCTTCCAAGTGACCACGAAACTGCACACTATTCGATATGTCGACCCCAAGAATTCCGATACTGGCTGAGGCAGTAAGGGGAGTGCCTTGAAACTGAGGAGATACGACAAAGGGGTTCTTTTTAGCGGTAAACGCGCAAACTAACTTGTGTCTTCTGGGGATTGAACTGGACTAGATTTAGTTGGCCCCAATCCGAGACTTTGTTAAGCAAAGACTCGACTTCAGACACAAGTTTGTCCCGGTACTCGGCGACATTTTCCCGAGAAATATTGGCACGGCCGGTATATAAGGCATCACCAGGCCTGTCGTCCGCATAGCAATGAATGCTACCAGTTAGCAACATATCATTGATATGCAGGAGAAACAGCGTTGGTGATAGCACGCAGCCTTGTGGAACACCAGCGTTGATAGGCTTGAGATCAGAGCATGCACCGTCTACTACGACCTTGATGCTCCGATCAGCAAGGAAACTGGTGATCCATTTGCACAATTTCTCGGGAAGCCCATAGGAAGGAAGCTTCAAAAGAAGCGCTTTGTGCCAGACCCGATCAAAGGCCTTCGCTACGTCCAAACTAACGGCTAATGCCTCCCCCTTGGACTCTACTCCCTCCGCCCATCTATGAGTTAAGTAGACTAGAAGATCACCAGCTGATCGACCCCGACGAAAACCGTACTGGCGGTCACTAATCAGCTGGTGATCCTCAAGGTACCTCATGAGCTGGCAGTTTATAATGGCTTCCATTATTAATTAATAAATTCTTACACTACTGGTTCAAATTTAATGAAATTTGAAATATACCGAGCTTATACAATGCCTACTTGGTTACTGATTAATTGTTATAATATTCATTCATTTATTCCTGAATAAAATTCAGGCTTCTAGTTTTATCCACAACGAAGTTATAGGATTCCTAAAATGGCCTTAACTGCTTCGAGAAAAAGATGGCACGGCCGTGACGCTTTTTCGCTCGACTTGGCGGGCAGATATATATGAAGATTCTCCACATTTGTGTCTCGTAAATGCAAAACATACCTTGCACATTTTTTACGTAATCTCTAATGTTTATTTTTACCTAATTACATGTCACGTAAAAAGAAACGTATTTAAATATTTTTTTCTTTTTTAATTAATAAGTAGTATTTTTTCAATCATTTACTAGCTTGAATGACTACTGAAACAGGCATAAAGCCGGTATGAATTAACTAATTTTACTTTATACCTAACGAACACTTTATCGTTTTAATGATTACTTAATTTGCTTAATTTGCAATATTCTAAATAAAAAGTAGGTGCATAAATATATAGATATTTTAAATTTCGAGCGTGCACTCAACCGCTCGAGTTGCCTCGGGGTATAGACCGAACAGAAAACGAATATTATCACTGTTATCATTAAGATCGGTCCATTTCGCAGTTTCATGCTGCAACACAGGTTTTTTAAGTGTACTTTAGTTATATTTATGATATGAAATATTTAGGTTTAATTGTTTTTTTCCTATTGTTACTTTTATATATTTTATGTTGTATACTAATGTATATAAAAATAGACGTGTTAGATCCACGCTGCGGCCATGTTATTATGGTTAAAGCACAAATAGAACGGCACAACCGGGGAAGGACTACATTCCCACAGAATACCAGCATAAAATTGCAGCTCAATGCTGCTTTAAGCGCATCGAAACTTTGATTGTGAATCTAGGATAAATGTAAACTATGTCTACGGGTTACAGCATCCACTATCTATCGGCCAAATCGGCGATTTGATCGATAAACCTTTGAAAATGGGTCAGATTAGGAATACCCTTAACCGACGAGCGTGTGTGCGTAAATATATGGATGTAAAGGAGGCGAAAGAGGTGTGTCAGGGTCGCGCCAAATGGAAGTCCGTAGTCTCTGTCTACCCCTCTGGGTGACAGGCGTGAGTGTTTGTGCGTTGTGTTAACACTACACCAATAGCTCTTTTAGGTGCAGTAATCAATAATAAGGTACGTGGTCACCTTAAGCTTTGCCGTCATATAAAACGAAAATTAGGAGTACAGAAACAAAAACACGAAGCCGTATACTATAACTAATATACTAAGAAAAAACTAGGAAACAAGCTTTAGCAATAATTGGGAACACTAAGAAAAATCAACTTAAAGAAATACAGTTAATGACCATATTTACTATGATGTAAATAAACTGTCAAAATGGCGTCGATAAATCAGCGCCTTTTTGATCTTTTATTATGTGATTAACAGAGCCATCATTATAAAGAAAGTGACCATACTAACCGGATGTGCGAGCACATACGCTAATAATTAAAAAAAAATATAACGTTTTCCTTAAAGAGATATTATGTATCTTAATTTATGTTCAAATACGTGTTTGACCTTTTTCTTATTTGATACACGATTGTTATTGCCCAACTTTTCACCGGCAAAGCACCAGCAGCCCCGCTAAAGAATTCGCAACAAGTAGAGCGCGGTGCTGGGGCCGGGCGGCGCCGGTCACGATTGTGCGCGACATTGAAACAATGAACTCGGGACAGTAAATTACCCTCGCCGGCAACAGTGGTGAATGCCAGCTGACCGTTACTTGGTGCATTACTGTCAATATATATATACAAAACTTACATTTTAGTCAAAACTTCGGATCAACGCATATAAGCTGAACGTACCTGCAACAAGTAAAAGAAAACAGTTGAAAACATGAATTAGTTAAAATCTAAGAAGGTATTTTGAAAACAGCATTACATACTAGTCTAGTCAGCAAGTTCAAAAACGTGTTAATTCTTGTTCCCACTCTTAAAAATATGTGCGATAGCTCATTCGATTCGGAATGACGTCTAGAAAAATGTATCTGAACAATTTAATAGCCCATAAAAATTGCAATTTTTATTAACAAAATAAGATGAAAAAAAAAGATATTTAGTTTTTCTTTAATAACTCTAAAACAGTTAATAATTAAGAACTTTTAAAAAAAGAGGAGAAAATTTCCAATAAAAAAAGTCTCGATTCCCGGAATTCTATCTCCATTACATATTTATTATTTTTATAGGACTCCGCGCGACCATTACGTCTAGAGCGCATCGCCGCTGAAGACAGTGCCTCACATATTTTTTTGATAGTATTAAATATTAATTTAAAAATTTGAAAAAATATGGTATCATCAGAACATTTGAACAAATAAAGCCGTTGGAAAAAAATTATGTCGATTTTTCAAAAAGTTATACGATTGTTAATTAACTATTTTTTTCCAATCTCTGATTTACAAAAGTAGACATAAAAGGTTGCTTAATTGACCTATTTTTTTTTACTTCCTGGAGTCGTTTTATACATACTTATCAAGATCACGTGATAAAAGTTTATTAAAATTTTATATTTGGTTTGTTATGTTTTTAAATGGATAAAAAGTGAAATATTAAAAAAAAATTTTTTAGACAAATGTAATTATATCGCTATTTTTGCATCTAACAATGACATTAATAAATGCAGAAAAAAAATTTAGGTAATTTTTTAAGAAGTTGGTTATAAAGAAATAGATAAGTTTAATATTTTTAAAACATTTTTTACCAATTTATTGTCATGGCAAAATGATGATTTTTAATAAAGAATACCTGAAGAAATGTATTTCTTTTATTGTTTAAATTCGCTCTTTTATATTTCGATTGTTTAAAATTTAAACTTTAAATAATTAAGCAAGATTTTTTTTCCTTTAACTTATTTTAAAAATAAATTAATTCTTTAATAATAAAAATAAAAATAATAAATATATATATAATAATAAAAATAAGTTACCAATTTGTTACAAACAATTTCACCCTCGGTTCATTTTTTCCTGAAAGCAAAAGAAATTACAAAAACAGGTACCTAATGTTTTTTATAAAAAAAATTGGTATAAAATTTAAAAAAAATCACCAGCGCCAGCTTTCAAATAAAAAAATAAACATCAAAATCGGTTTACCAAGTAAAAAGTTATGAGGTATAACACAAAAAAAATAGTCTAATTGAGAACCTCCTTTTTTGAAGTCGGTTGAAAAAGCTACGACTATTGAAACGTAGAACTGTAATGAATTATCTTGTATTGAAACAGATGTACACTGTAAGTATTTTTGTGTGAAATGTGTTTGTGTATTCAAATTGCAAAACATGAATCAAACATGCTATAAGTAGCGAAGAGATAATCAGTTCCGGGATTCGGATTAAGTTAAGAACCTAGGAGAGTCTTTCTATTAGTTGGGAACGAGCCAACCTCGTAAGTATATGCTACCGCGTTCAGTGACTATTTATAAATTAATCTGCATGTAGTTAAGCAGCTTCTATGCCTATTTTACTTTACTTAATAATATGCCTCTTTGTTAACAAAAATCATGTATAACGTCAATGTCACACCTATGCCGGTAGTTGTTGGGAGCACTAAGTCTAGCCTAGTCTAGCTAAGTCCAACTTCGACCGAGAAATCAATCGACGGATTCAACTCGGCTGGGCAGCGTTCGGGAAACTACGACACATCTTCTCGTTAGACATACCTCAAAACCTGAAAACGAAATTGTACAACCAGAGCGTGTTGCCAGTGATTACTTACGGATCTGAGACATGGTCCTTCACTGCAGGCCGTATGAGGAAGCTCAAGGTCACTAGCGAGCTATGGAGAGGGCTATGCTCAGAGTTTATCTGCGTGATAAACTTAGAAATGAGAATATCAGCAGTAGAACCAGAGTGACCGACATAGCCCAACGGATTAGTAAGCTGAAGTGGCAATGGGCCGGCCATATAGCTCGAAGAACCGACAACCGATAGGGAAGTGTAGGGCGCCTCCCCGCTAGATGGAGTGACGACCTGGTAAGACATGCAGGAAGTCGATGGATGCAGGTTGCTCAGGGCCGTGCTTTGTGGCTTTCCTTGGGGGAGGCCTATGTTCAGCAGTTGACTTGTGTAGGGATGTATGATGATCATTGGCATTTTCGAATCTAAGTAATGTAAGCCTTATGTTATTTACATTAAAACATGTTAATAAACATGATATTACATAATATAGGTACATAATTCGGTGACTTAGTTTTGCCTGATTAACTTTCATTTACGTGCTTACTCTGCCCAAAAGTAAGCACGTATTTTAAAATAACCTGTAAAGTTTCTATGACATATGATGGTGATAGTGATTATGATGGTAATAGTGGTGTTCTCTCTGTCGTTTTCGAAGAACGGCAATGTTTACAGTTTAAGCACCACAATGAATGGACGCACGCGATGCTAAATACACACTATCCCCAGCTCGCAGGTTTCTTACATATTTACTGCTGGTGTTGAACAACGAATACTACACACTTACTTAAGTTTCATAATATTTATACGTGGTAGAGCCATGCTGTAGCTTTATTAGTAGTATAGTTGTAGCACGAATGGGTCGACTCGACCGGGGAAGGACCACGCTCTCACAGAATACCAGCGTAAAATAGCAGCTTAACACTGCTGTATTTCGTATGACAAGTGTAGGGATCGGAGACCCTTTTTACTGGAAAGGAGGCATTCCATCTTAGCCCTCACGGGTGATAACGCATTTGCAGTTTGATTCTTTATGGAGGATAGATGTAGATGTCCATGGGTCATAACAACCACTTACCATCAGGTGGACTGTGTGCGTGTTTGTCACCCTATCATATAAAAAAAATTATTCCGTACCAAATATATTTATAACAGAGTTCCAAAAACGGGAAGGATCAAATCAACTCAAATCAACGAAAAAAATCAAAAAGGATATTCAACGCGTGTTTTTTATCACCGATTTCTCGAAAACGGCTCAACCGATTTTAATGATTATACTTTAAATATATACCTAAGCTATAACCTAGTTGTTAGTTCTGGGGTGGTCGCACAAAATAATACACCCCTAACGGCGGAAAAACCGGGGCTTTAATTTTCGATACAGTATTTCTTACCACCTACTTCGGAAGTTATCACGTGGATTTTTTTTTGTTTTTGGAGTCGGTTTTACTTCCTTTTCTTTTTGTTATTTTATGTAGTAAATAAAAAAATATTAATTTCATTTAGAATATTATCAGTTGAAGTGTATTACTATTGGAAAAGCCAGATATACCTCGAATGGCGACGGCGAGCCACGTCAAGGGTGCAAGACATCTGGTACTGCGATCGAAAATTCTTTTACCAAGTAAGGCGATCACGGTAAATCTTTAAGCTTATTACTCGATTTTCAAAAAGTGCATCATCACTTAAAGTACAAAAGCATTAAGCAAGTTCCGGTATATTATCTCTTCATTTATTTCAGTCATTACAATCTATCAAAAATACACAGCTAAAGATAGCCGTCCCCAAATGAAGGCCTGATGCCCAAATGATGGAGGTTACTTTCCGTAATTGCTACGCCGTGCAGGCGCAGTGCGCACTGGTTACTGTATTTTTAGAATATTTGATAATTTCAAGTCAAATATCAACAAAACAGAAAGATGCTGCTGCCATCGCCTGTTTAATTTCCCTCTGTCGACTCTTACGCCACCCATGGGATAACCATACAGGGTAGTGGATTCTTATACGCCGCCACTCTACGGCCTGTTATCTCATAAATCATCACAAAACGTTACTATTGCCACACGTCATAATTTAGTAATCAGTTCAATCTAAATTTTAATAACGAAAAAATTATACTAAATCAGATAATTCAAGATCAAACAACACAACCTCACAACGCAATAAGTATTAAACTTGAACTGAAAACGCATTGATAGAGGCAAACAAACGTTATGCAAAATGCGAAATAAGTGTTAACAAGCGTAATTAACTATAACTTAACATATTCGCTAGGTGCAACTACGTTTTAAAATAATTAAAAGTGAACGGTTATCAAACGTAAAATCGACAGGCGATTTAGATATAATCGATAAATTTTTTACAGCGTACGTAAACGCATTCGCCGTTACAGTTTGCTAGATGTAAAAGTAACTCGGTGTAACAACTATTACTGCAAAATATGATACTATTAGTGAAACTAGTTGTTAATGGCCTTGTTTATTTATTTGTTTTGTTTTATGTATTTTTTTATGTTTGTAGTATATTCTTTTATATTTTATTAGTATTTATCTATATATTATATGTTAGTATTTATCTATGTATATTATCCAATAGACACGACACTATAGACACAATATAAATAGCCACAAAAATTATTAATAGTATATTTCAATAACATTCTATGATCAATAAAAGAAAATCATTTCTAAAACGCATGGCTAACCGCACTAGATGAAAAAAATCTGAAGAAAATCTGCTACATAATATCAACAAAATTTCTTTCGAAGTGACAACGCACATGTTGCCCCTTCTTTGGTTGTAGGTGTCCATCGGCTATTGTCGCCACTTACCATCATGACTGTAATGCTCGTTTATCTGTTCATTGTCTACGTATAATAAATAAACAGAAAGTTACAAATACGATAAAATTTTTATTACATACCAGTACCATAAGACTTGTAATAAATTGTATAAAAGTAAAATAAATTAGCGTCCCACAGCTGGGCACAGCGTGTTGGTGGACTTTAGACATCTTCAAAATATTTTTTTTATTTCATAGACATTTCCATTCACCGCCAAGCACGAACTTAAAAGGTACGCCTCTATCCGGATAGAGACGAAGGCGAAACCCCTTCTCGTTGACAACGTTCTTTCATTTAACAAGGAAAATTATCCAAAATAAGTATAGTTAACCACAGAGCAGGAAATAAAGACATAAATAGAATAAGGATAAAGTTAATTTTATTTTTTAAAATCTTAGTCAGTAATTTTGTTTTGTTTTGATTATTTTTATTGGGTCAGTTTTTCAAACAGTCAAAATACGAGTATTTGATGAATCTAAACTTAAAAAAGACAGTGTCGATCTAGTAAGTGATGCAAGAAGTCGATGGAAGTAGATGGCTCACGACTTTGCTTTGTGGTATTCCTTGGGTTGAAATGATAATGATGATGATATTGATGATGAAATATAAAAAAAAACTTAAAATCAATCCAACTTGAAAATAAATTAATGAATGAAAATAGAGTTAATTAGTACCAAGAAACTTTCTATACATAGAATATTTCGGAAAGTTAAACCCAATTTTCCACATACTGATAATAGTGAGCGGCATTTCCGACTACTAAAAGGCTTGTAAGTAAAAAGAAAATCCTTAAGATCTTTACTTTATCGACAATCTCAAGACAAAAACGTTCATAAATCGTGAAATTGTTGGGAGACAAAAATATTTTTTCTAATGCGATTACGACCGCATATCAGTTCGGTGTGACACAACACTAACATTGTTAATAGCAACTTTTAAATATGAAAATAATTACGGGTCCCATCAAACAATAGCCGGCGCAATATAGTCGCAACGCGTCCAGTTTCGTGGCTAATTTATTGTTTCAGATGTTTCTTATCCCTTGTCTAGTTAACGAGTGTTTGATGCAATTGTAACGCGGCCCGATGTTGCATGTCTACGTAATTAAAACATTAAGTAAATTTTGACACGTACGAAGATTGGTATAATGTTTGATACGTTCTATGAATGAAATAGAATTTAGTGAAAAGACCTACACCTAAAAATATATATAAAAACAAAAATGAAGCCTTTGTCCGTAATATTAAAATAATTGGTTTCTGTTATGCTCACGGTTATTTTCATGCTATTAAAACATAAATAATTATTTTAAAAATTTTTGTCTGTCTCTGGGTAATCTTCGGAATGTCTGAACCGAAAATGTCAGATTTTTTTGAAAAGACGAAAAATTAATAAAATAAATGGTAATTAATTATATTAAATCTAAGTAAAGGCACATAATTACATCCTACGGATCGCGAGTACCAAATAATTTCCTGGCTCAGTCGCAACCGTAACACCAAATACATCGAATTATTGCCGTTTTTTTAATACCAAACAAGGCTATTTTTTTATCTTATTGTTATTTAAGGGTTTTTGTTAAAAAAAAAACATGATCTATCATACCCTGACCGGATCTAATACTCTTAATTAATACTAAGCTAAAGCATTAGCTGCTACGCGGCTGCTACAAATTAATACAATTGGATTGTAGATTCTAAGTTTGAATATGCCAAAGGACAATGAATGACGCAATATCTCGCCTGCTCATCAGCAACTGCCTTTTTCTGTCATTATGGGTACTCTCCATCAACAAATGGTAAGCATCTTCTACAATACCACATGTACCAATGTTTTTCGTTAGAAATTAACATTTCATGTGTAAAACATTTTTTAAATTCTTTATCGTATCAAACGTAGGTTTTCAGAGTCGGAGTAAAAACTTCATTTTGTCAGTATTTAAAACTGGTAACTCAGGCTTACATTATGAGTTTAGTTTACACATTTGGAGTTTAGTAAACCTGAGTAGTCAGGTTCCATAAGCAACACCGTTTTCACATCATTACTCATGCGGACATGTAGTAGCCCTTTAGGACCTATTATAGGAAAGTACCTTTACAACGTAACGTCACAAATAGTAATTTTGAACGAACGTGCCACACCCAAGTTTACTTGGTTACACAAATGGTTAGTGTGTAACAATCTGTTGTCTGTCAAAAAAAATTTATAAGTCAAAATAAATGATAAATCTTGTATAGGTTTATATAACTATTTTACTGTCGGAAGTGTAATCTCTTTTCGCAGGCGGTAGTAAATAATTTATAGCTAATTATGCTGTATACAAACCAGACTTTCACATTTCCCACGAGCTCATCAAGCAATTCTGGAGAGCGTCTATCAGTTTCTTCATCTGAAGAACATTAGACTGATACTTAATTATACAACTTGTTACAATCAAAAGTAGAAGTAGTTTTAGTAATATAAGGAAGGCAACCAAACGAGCATGCTGTTAGGGTTGTCAACTTATTTTGCTCACGAGAGATACTTCAGAAATTCATAATCTGGTTTGTTCAAGTTTTATAGTTGTTTATATATCACGACAGTAATATATATATATAAAAAACTATAAAACTTGAAGTGCCACTGCTCCGCGCAAGCCTCCTTTTATTTCTGAAAAAGATTACGACCAGGAAAGTTCTCTAAGTATTCTTTCTTAATTTTAGTATCTTGATTCACCTAAAGGTTTTTAGTGACGGAATTATAAGACAGAGTTACTTAGCAAAATACGCCCTTGCAGAGAAGGTTCGGAATAAGTAATGTAGGTGAATGGTAAAGAAAAATTAAATCACTAAAATTCTGTCCTTTTTATCTAATAACCCTGTATTAATATCCTACGACACTAAAGTCTCCTACCATACAAACGAGCACCGACATAACGAAAACGATCAGTTAATTAAAGTATGGCCGATTCATTCCGAGAGAACATTTAACATTTAATGAGGCAGAAAAGGCTCCTGCGTCGACGTCACAGACACAGTGACTATAATAGTCACAATTTGGATATTTTTGTGCTATGTGCCTAATCGCAACTGCGATTTAAATCTCGGCCTTTCAATGTTTTTTGTGGTCGTTATTATTTTCGCTCATCGTATTTTCTACCGACTTCAAACAGGAGGAGGTAGTCAATTCGACTGTATGTTTTTTTTATGTGTGTTACCTCATAACTTTTTTCTCTGTGAGCCGATTTCGATGATTATTTTTATTTGAAAGCTGGTGCTTCACATGTAGTCCCATATAAATTTGATCAAGGTCTGACCAATAGTTTTTGAGTTAAGGTACAATTCCGTAGCTGACCGCACGCAGCAGCAGCAGGCGACGTGTTGTCGCGACACGACTGGTTTCTATGTAGGTCTATGAAATACCTTCCGTAGCTAGCGACACGCCGTTTGCCGGAGCGGCAGACGACATGTCGCCCGACCGCAGATCAGTAGTGCCGCCAACGCCCGAGCAACACGTTGATATTTTCTCAAAAAAAAAAATGAGTTTCACCGATTCCGTGGAAGAGAAACTGATAAACCAGGTGGCTCAATATCCCACACTGTACGATGCATCTCACAATAATTATTTAAATAGTGTCAGGCCTCTGTCACTCTTGCTACCTGCGTGAAATAATTACCTACAATCGCGAGCTGCCCCAGGAGTAGATCGCAGTCGGAGCTAGAGCGCTCTATACGATTGAATGTTAAAGTTTGTTTTAACGCTGTTTACGTAAATAATTTTTTGTAAATACTTGTTGAAATACTCGTCGAAATAGTTTTTGTTTAGTGTTTAGTATATTTAATTGTAGGATAAAATAGTTGAAAAAGTTTTAATGTAATTTAACAATAATATATAGGGTAAGCAGTATAATGATTGGCACTTTAAGCGGATTTCTACTTGTAAGTGGTTAATTCTCGTAAATAAACAAATTTGTTATACTTTTTATTGTTTTGTTGGATTTTAGTTTAGATAGCCATAAATAAAATAACGCATTACGTTTAAAGTTAAAAATCTAATTAAACTTTTTTCTAGGGAATGTTACAATCATTGGCACTTTAGCATAGTGAATGGCACTGTAAATTAATTATAATCATTGGCACCATTGGAAGTCTTAAAAAGTTATACCCAGATCTTTCTAAGCTCCATCTTATTGTTATAACACTTATTTTGAACAAATCTTCTTCAAAAAATTTCCTTAGATCTTCATCTGAAAGCGGTTACATTTGTCTACCATGTTTTTTCTTTCTTCGTATACATTTTTGATGTGAATTTTTTAGTAAAACCTTTCGTATTTTCTCGATATTTTGTAGAAATAGAACTTTATTTCGGTATTTTAGATTGAAAATTTAGAGAGTATTATAATGTCAGAGTTTTTGGATTCGTTCTTCTTGTTTCGTTAGTCAGTTTGTTTCTATATTGGGCTGACTAATTCAATTCTGCATTTTCCATTTGTGCTCCATTTCTCCATTATTTTTTTAGCTCCACTGCTTCCGAATCTTCACTTGTTAGCACAAAATAACGGCGTTGTTTACCTGCTTTTTGCTTTTTGATACGTATTTGGCAATGGAAAAAACTCTATAAATATTTTTAGGGCTTTCTAAAAGATTTTAGTTTATTTCGAAATCCACAATAACCCATTCACCTCCAACAAATTCTAAATTTGCTGCCTAGTTGATGATAAGGGTTAGTTTTCTTTCTGATACTCAACAATAATCTCTGCAGGTTGTATACGCTCTGGTACTGATAAATCATTATTAAGTGAAAGGATACAAGGCAAATTTGATACAGTTATTTCAGATTCAGTCGTTATTCTTAAAGTATTTGGCAATTCGGCGTAATGGCAAGGTGGCAAAACCCCACTGCCTTAGCTTATCAAAAACCTATTTCTATGTTCTGTGACCTATTCACTCTTGCCTTGAAGCACCCACATTGCAATCAGATGGAAAGGCAGATGCTGACTAATGATTCCATTCCTTTGTTGTATTATACACGACGAACGACCAATCTAACCGTTACAGTTTAAATGTGTGATATGACGACAAAAAAACCCTGAGATGAAAGGCCGAGTGGAAGTGAAAAGGTGAGTTTTCCGAACCCACTCAGGATGCAAGTTGGTGAATAGCACGGGAGTGGTATCTTCTCCACTTACGTTGGAACCAACGCAACGTTTTATATTCGTTTACAAACGATTCTTGATATGACATTTTTTTTAAATTCCCACCTATTAAGGTTTATAAGTTTATTATTTATTGATAAATAGCTAAAATATTTATGAATAAACAAGAAAAATCGATGTTTTTATTACCATTCAGTTTAACTAACAATCACCCTCAGTCGCTTTCCATAGAACGAGTTATGGCTAATAATTACACAGTAAAACTTACTCTCTAAACTTTCTTAGCACGACATTGCGAGCCTAAAGGGAAAGCGCAAAATGCGTAAAATAAATACCACATTATGTTAAAAAATACTTTTGCTGTACAGATTTTCAAGTTATTTACTTTAAAATATTTCATGACAGTAAGGATTTCATAAAATAGAAACCCCCGTGTCGGGCCACTTAAATATAACTATGTATTTTACATATTGGTTTACCAAGCACTTAGTGACGAAGAAAAATCTCGTGAGGATACTTGCATGTCTGAATGCTTTTAATAAAAAAAAATTCTCCCTTTTTCTCCTTTTGGAGAGAATCCAATACAATTATCTTATGCCACCACACGTCGTATTATTTAATTATATTAATTAAAAAAAGTCTTAGAAATGACTTACGTTAAAAAAACAAACAGCACAGCATATTAACAATTTAACGCTGGCCGCATATACATTTCATTTCGCCTGCATACTGCATGCAAGAAATTCTATGGCTATGTTTACAAGAAATTTCAAAAATCAGAAAATTATAAACAGGAAAACTTCTTACAATGCTCAATTAACTACGACGTGAGTGGGCACTGATAAAATGTAGAGCTGTAGATACTAGATAAATTGAAGCGTCACGTAGGGTTGGTAAGTGCAATTGAAAAGTACAATTACACTTGTAATAATCATTAACCGCACCAACAAAGTCATTAGAAGGAAACGCAAGATGATTGATATGATTTTAACCGTGATGTTAGGAAGTTTTACATATATGAATAAATAAAATGTAACATGGTATAACGGTTCATATCATTAATATTTGGATTCTCTGGTCCACAGATCTTTACTCACTTTAATGATATGTATATTAGAGACCCGAATTATATGAAACAAGAAGAGGCTGTTAATCATTGGCACATTTCCATAACCAACAAATGTAAAGAATTAGGTTATTGACAATAAAACATCGGACGATGTAAAAATACCAAACCCTTAAATTTAAAAAAAAAGTAACAAGTTTTTGAGCAATACAAAAATTTTGGCTTCAGTTAATCATCCATCCTAGTATTCGCGCTTATTGAACATTCTTACATAGGAAACATTAATAGCACTAAAAATTAAAAACTTTAAAGCCCGTAGACACCAACTATCTACATTTATCGTCGATTGGCGTTGTCACAAATCACAGTAATAATTTTCTAATAAAATAGTGCCACAAGTATACGCGCAGACACAGCAACACTCCAATCCAAACCTATTGTGTAATCCGAGAGGTTTAGGTATTAATTGAGGTTTAGAGAGGATATCAGTTTTAATGATTCGGACAATTACAAAACAATCAACAAATTATTTCAGATAGATCAAATATATTATGCAACCGTGTTGGCAGTGTAACAATATCCACTACTCCTTACCATCCCATAGCTGTTGTAAGAGGTAACCGAGAGAAACTGAAACAGGAGATGCAAAGTAGCATCTTCCTGATAACAACTCAAATAAATAAATAAAAACTGCTGCTGACAAACCGCCCGCCAAGCGTGACACCTGTGACATAATCCCTCCTTGAGGCAATCTATGTAAGAGATCTATACTCAGCAGTGGACTAGACTGTAATGGATGGAATTAAAACATAACATTACCGATATTTCTTTTTACATTGTAACTATGTCATACTTTTAAACGTAATCTTAAACGTTTCTAATGTATTACACTTCGAGAACCTGAACACACCACAATAACATTATGTAGGTGATTGCACTAATAAAATTATATAATTAAATGGAGCATGAATAGTGAATTGCTGACATCCGCTTCTTGACGTGTATGCATAACATATTTTAACAGAAATAACGCTATCCTTATAATAAACTTATATAATATAATATTATTTGAAGGACAAAACAATTAAGTTTAGATATTACGACGATTATCATCTTTGTCATGTCATAGGATATATTATATTAAATAAATCAAATCATGCACATATTAGCAACATTATTTTTGTTGTATGTTGTTATCCATTCCGCTTACATAGATTTTATATCAAGCAATGTAATATGTAAAATATCTAAGAGTAATCTCCTTTTTAATTTTGTTTGGATATGTTACACCTTTTACACAATTTTTTTTCGACATTGGAATGCAAAGTTCTCGATTCAAGGTTGCTAATGCCGATCCCATTAATCATTCTTGTAATAAAAGCCACCATAAAGTATTAACATTAATAGCCCCCGTTTAAGCCGAAATTCCATCGAGTATCGAAACCAGTAAGGCAATGATTGGTCGTAAACTGGACAAGATTTAATGTTGCCACCCAAACCAGATCATCGATTTTCAGATGATAAGGGTCGTGTGATGAAAAAAATACATGGAGGGTCTTTTAACCGAATTAAAAAAAAGTCAACTACACGACTGTATTTTTTCTCTTTTTTTGTATGCATTTTGGACTCGATATCTTCTTCAAATAACCGAGTACATACTCTTTTTTCATTAAGTTATACTTTAGGGATTGGTCCCTTATAAATTTGGAGAAAAAATTCCATACAAGTGGCAAAACAGAGATGAAGTTTTTGACGGAACTATTTAGAGGACATTAAGATTGTGATATTCCTTGGTACTTGGTAACTGTTAAAAAATTAACTTTCAATAAAAAGGATAAGCCGACTCCAAAAACCAAAAAAGAATAAAATAATTTCACATGCTTAAGTGGGGGTTTAATTCTTCTATACAATATTGTATAATTTGTCTTTGCGCCGACCAAAGTTAAACTTATTTTTGTTAGTTCTTAGTTCATTTCGGCTTTTTATTTTTATTGAAAATTAAATATAAGTTAACTATTTAAACCACACAGTTTTTAATGCAATTATATACAATATTAAAAACTATAATAATAAAATAAAACTAAAACTAGAAACTTAATTATCATATAGTCGTACTCCCCGCGGTATCGTGCCAAGAACGCTGGCTGCGTTTCCCCGCTGAATGGCCATACTTAGCTTTTGAGCGAGAAAAGAACCATCCCTCTTATCACTAGTAGCAACGACCAGTCGCGGACGGTGTTCCTTTAGGAACTTCACCGCACGTGGACCCCACGGACCGATAGTCTCTACAGCAAATGGCACAAATATGTAGTCATCTCTCAGAGACTAGTTTTTAATAAATATGTATATACTACATATTCAGTTCACAATTATACTACTTTATAATTGGACGTAGTTATGCAAAAAGGATCCAACCCGCAATAAGTTAATTTGAGTTTATGATATTTGAAGTATCCATACTTCAAATATCATAAACTCAAATTATCGGTATGGTTTCTGTCTGTTTGTAATTTTTCTTTTATTTGTGTTACGTTTGCTAAAATTGTTACATCACATAATAGTATAGACCACAAACACAAACATTATTTTTCAAGTCAACATTTTTTTTTCAAATTTGTCAAATTCGGGTTGGATCTTTTTGCATAACTACGTCCAATTTATAATATGTATATACTAAATATTCAGTTCACAACTATACTACTTTATAATTTATAATATGATAAGAGTAAGTACCTAATCATTATTGTTTTAAAACAAGAAAGAATATAATTTTTATTTTTTTCGTGACCAAACGGTTTGCCACTGCGCTAAAAAGCCCGTTAAATTATATATTGTATGTAATATATTAATAATAATATTTATACTAAAAAAAACATAATTTTCCAATTACTCACAAATTTTGAGAAATGCTAAATTTGTGTGAATCCTTACAGACTTCTAGTTTACATAGGCTAAGCGCTAAAATATAATGCTCATATTCTCCTAAGACTTTTCAACTCTGTATTTATTTATATAAAATAGTATAACTTCTAATATTTCCTATATATATATATATATATATATATATATATATATATATATATATATATATATATATATATATATATATATATATATATATATATATATATATATATATATATATATATATATATATATATATGTCTACCTACGTTGTTGACAATAATATGACACAGATATTAGCCCAACATTGTACACTGCCTTCCAAACAGATAAAATCTTGCGTCCATCAAACCCGGTATCAACTTGACACATACTTGCGTAATGCGTAAACTGCAAATTATTACACCTATTTATTTTTTACAATGCACATTTACTTACAGAAACAGAAACTTTTTATTCAATATAGATTATAAATAACACTTATAGAAAGTTACTCTACTTAGTGTTTGGAATATTATTTCTCATTTATTACGTCATAAATTATCCCGGTTGTCCGTTTGTTTACGTAACCACCTATGTTCTGTGAAAAAATATGTTAAAATGAAAAATATATTTTATGTTAATGAGATATTTTCAATATTTATTTAAATGTGTTCTGTTTATTCAGACCTAAGACCGTGTAAAAATACATTATATATTCACACAGTATCACAGGGGACAGTAAACCCTAATAAATCATCACAGAAAATGTATGTAAGCAATACTAATTAATTATGAAATATTAGAGTCGACCTTTATTACCCTATATTTTAAATATTTATCACGTGTTTATGTCTTCTTATTTAAATCTCATCACTATAATTTAACGACCACACACAAAGGTTAAGACCTGACATTCTTAATCAATCAATACAAGTTTTAAGTTTTAAAATATCGAAACGCGAACGTCATGACCGGGTCGAGTGCAAATATTTTAGGTCAATTTCAGATTATTTGCCGTGTATGATTAAAAAGTACACGCAAACGAATGATCGTGTTCAAAATTAATTTTCTCAGCTAATACCTGCGATGGTAGACACTATAAGCGTTACCCACTTACTTCGCTAAGCGAAAATAAAACTTAGTAATAATCGTTATAAAAAGTACCCTATATCTTATTTTACAGCATAGCCGACGTCTTAAATTAAATTTCATTAGAATATATTTTAATTAGTTTATGTGTTGTATTATACATTAAATTCTCGTATATATATTGAGAGGCCAAAGTTAATATATTTATTTCTTATGACTCTCTTTTGCAAAACAAAGATAGTTTCAATGTCAGTCGCATTACCCCATAGCAAGATTCCATATGACACTATGCTATGGAAATAACTAAAATAAACTAATCTAGTTCTTTCTACTACTATCTATGTTTCAACACATGTAAGGGATCTAAACTTTTTTCCGGCATATGCTACAGAACTAAGTTTGCCAGCTACTTTAGATATATGAGGGCACCATGCGCCATTGAATGAGCATGCGCATAGATACTACCGATCAGGAAGAACTGCATCCATTAATAACAACTCTTTGCGTTCTATTATTTATATATGACATAATAAGTTTAAGCGCTATGTGTTTTACACCATAATGATGTAGCTTCCCGATTAATGTCTCATGGTGAACACAGTCGAAAGCCTTGGAAAGATCACAAATATACCCACAACATCTTCTGAATTTTCCCATCACTGGCATCACTTGTCAAGCGATGTCGTGCGTAAATCCAAACTAATTGTTATGGAGTAATTTATTTACATTAAAAAAAACTTAACATTTGATCTAGAATAATTTTTTCAAAAATTTTACTGAGCGTTGGCAGTGCAGAAATAGGTCTAAAGTTAGTGGGGTCCAATGTACTGCCAGATTTAAATAAAGGTATAACTTTACTATGTTTCATTTAATCAGGAAACACACCAGATACGATACTAGCATTGAAAATAATCTGATGAATGAATCTTGTCCGACACTATTCCCAAGATATTCCGGACGTCAGTCTGAGCGAGATTAGAATGGCTCTCTAGCACCTTAAAAACGGCAAGGCCCCAGGCGAGGATGGAATTACAGCGGAGCTTCTGAAAGCGGGTGGAAGACCGGTACTTGAAGTCCTTCAGAAGCTCTTTAATTCCTTCCTCCATGGTGGCATTACACCGAAGGCGTGGAGCAGAAGTGCGGTGGTCTTGTTCTTCAAGACAGGTGACAACGCTCTCTTGAAGAACTACAGACCGATTTCCCTTTTGAGCCGCATCTACGTGCTGTTTTCGGGGGTCATTACGATCGTCTCGCGCGCAGACTTGACGACTTCCAGCCTCCCGAACAAGCCGGTTTCCGAAAGGGCTTTAGCACCATAGACCATATACATACCCTTCGGCAAAGTGTACAAAATACAATTTGCCACTATGTCTGGCGTATGTGGACTATGAGAAAGCCTTTGATTCCGTCGAAATTTGGGGGGTGCTGCAGTACCTTCAGCGGTGCCAAGTTGACTGTCGGTATATCGAAGTGCTGAAGTGTTTGTACAGTAGAGCTACGATGGCTATCTGAGTACAGAATAATAGTACAGTTAATAGTGTCTCCCAACGAATAGGTCTTAGGATGAACATTGACAAAACAAAGATCATGTTTAATGTCCATGTCACACCTATGCCGGTAAATGTTGGGAGCACTAAGCTCGAAGTTGTTGACGAGTATGTTTACCTGGGACAAATAGTCCAACTAGGTAAGTCCAACTTCGACCGAGAGGTCAATCGACGGATTCAACTCGGCTGGGCAGCGTTCGGGAAACTACATCTTCTCGTCAGACATTCCTCAAAACCTTAAAATGAAATTGTACAACCAGTGCGTATTGCCAGTGATGACTTACGGATCTGAGACGTGGTCCTTCACTGCTGGCCGTATGAGGAAGCTCAAGGTCGCTCAGCGAGCTATGGAGAAGGCTATGCTCGGGGTTTCTCTGCGTGATAAACTTAGAAATGAGTATATCGGCAGTAGAACCAGAGTAACCGAACAGAGTAGCCCAACGGATTAGTAAGCTGAAGTGGCAGTGGGCCGGCCATATAGCTCGAAGAACCGACAACCGATGGGGAAGAAAGGCTCTTGAGTAGCAGCCTCGTACCGGTAGGCGAAGTGTAGGGCGACCCCCCACGAGATGGAGTGACGACCTGGTAAGATATGAAGTCGATGGATGCAGGTGGCTCAGGACCGTGCCTTGCGGCATTCCTTGGGGGCGCCTATGCTCAGCAGAGGACTTATGAAAGGCTGTAGTGATGATGATGATGATGATGATGATGATGATTGAAAATAATAGTAAGTTGGGGTGCGATCGCATCCATTATAGACGCAATAACTTTAACAGAAATTCCCCTAGATCTGCTGTTTTCTTAATATCAATAGTTTTGAAATATTTTACAATATCACCTGATAATATTCTATGAAATGCAAATTATTTTTAACAGATTTTGTTTGAGTAATGACTCGGCGACAGCAGGGGAGGAATTGAGTGACTTTATAGTCAAGATCGGAATGTCGGTAAAATATTGTGCAAAAGCCGTTGCAATATAGTAAGAAGTTCATGAATATGTATATTTCTGCTCATAATACAACCATAATTGTGCGTTTGTCGATAACGGTTACCGTTGTACGGTTAAATAATAATGTATTGATTTTTTTATCACCCAAGTGTAATCCATTTTCATTTCCTTGTATTTGGCAGATATTTGAAAACATAAAATTATTCATTATCAGATGAAATTATTCAATGACACACGAAGTGTTTTTACAGGTGGCTAAAATAGTTTTCATTCACCTTTGTGCTGATAATCCAAATTAAATAATCCATACGGAACCGTTTCTTTTACAATAGTTTGGAAAAGAGTTGTACAAGATTGTTACTCAAGCTTTAGGATTTTACCTACGTATGTACTTGTAATACACACCGATTTTACTGTTACATTTCAGAAAGCGTTTGCCAAAATCGCGCTAAAGTACCGACGTCTTTAAGTAAACAAAATTACTCAGTAAGAATTCAGGACACAAGAAACTAAACAAGGGAACGGTAATAGCTACTGACACATTTTATTTTTGAGTATAAAATGTAATGTTCAAGAGCGAACCGGACAATCAAAAATATAAAAATAATAGTCTAAGACAACTCCAACAAAAACCTAAGTAATTTTAATAGCTCGAACGAACTGTGTATTTTAGTTACAACAGAACATACACGAGCAGAGTGTAATACATCCGACCTTGCAAGGTCGGTCCTCGTGGGCATCTGCATCCGCGGTGCGATACCACGAACCCGGAGAGGAACAAGTTTTAGGCGCAGGGTGGCCAAGTTTTAAGTAATACAGAGGACAAAATTGCAAATATGAAAAGCCTTTAGGTTTCTTGCATTTTCAAAACAAACTCTCAAAACAAGTGGTAGTATAAAAAACATTAGTTATACTATTATTTCTTTAAAAATAATGAAGTAAAACAAATTAAATTTTAAAATGTGAAAAGTGAATGGTTATACAGATATTTTATTATTATGTTTATTTTATTGTTAAACTATTCTGAGTTAAACGAACATTACGGATTTTATTGCGTTTAAAATACACTTATTTTAACTGCGACTGTCACTGAAATTTTCATCACACATAGCTATCAGATAAGACCTTTAATCACATTAAGATCTTCGTAGCTCAAAATGCTGCTGCTTACTTTATAACATATTTATTTTCGCTTTTCTTACAAGAGCATGATAAATGGACGCTGTGGCCCATAGATTTAGATTTCAGTTATATTTAGATATATCTATCGATAATACGATATAAATTTATTTTTGATTTAAAATCAAAAAGCAGATACATTTTCAGCCCTGAGAACTAAATGTGCCGTTACCAGTAAAAAGGGGTCTGCGAATCTTGTCACTCATCACCATACGAAGCACAGCATCATTGTGCCGCACTTTTATAATGATATTCTGTCAGAACGTGATCAAAAAAAGCCAATCCGGTGAAAGATATACGGTTTTATACGTGGTAGAGCCATGCTACAGCTATATTAATTGTATAGTTGTAGCACGAATGGGTCCACTCGACCGGAGAAGGACCACGCTCTCACAGAATACCAGCTTAAAGCTGTTGTTTCGTATGATGAGTGTAGAGAACCGGAGACCCTTTTTACTGGAAAAGAAGCATTCCATCTTAGTCCTCACGGCTGTCAACGCATCTGTATTTTGATTCGCAAACGAGAATATATGTAGATGTCTATGGGCCACAGCACCCACTTACCATCAGGTGGACTGTGTGCTCACTTGTCACCCTTATCCTATAAAAAAGTAGACGCATTAGATACATGGCTTAACTACGTAAGCTTTTATAGCTATCATGATTATATGCCTATAAAAATAAGTATATTAAAATATTTAGGAAAAACCACACAATATGTAAAAAAAAGTTAAAAACATCAAAATGTGTAAAATATAAATCCGGCGAATCCGGATCTTTTCAATTTTTTTCTGGTAACCCTCACGGACGCGCTCGTGATGAATGTATTCATATAATACCGTGATTATGGTAATGTGACATAATATAAAATGATAAGGCGTTCGCAGCTTTTTTATGTTTTTATAAAACCAGTGTGGAATAGGTATTCTTTCACCGATTTAATTAAGACGACATCCTTTTACATAAATTATTGATGTTTATCCCGCAAATGCGGCGCCAGTCGGCTGAACTATATTTCGAATTCCATATCAGTCACTGATTATTATTCATTAAACCGCGTGTTTTTGTTGGCAAATTTATCGTATTTAATTTATCTTCAAATTTAATTTATTTGTGGAAAAAACGTCCACCGAGCAAAAGAAACCAACAAGTGTAAGAAATATAAACATCAAAAAGCATGTGAATAAGATAGTTTGCTCAGTTAAATGTGCAAGAATTCATTGATCTCTGTAATGGGTTCAATACGTAGTGCTTTACTTATAGTCTTCCATTATAGGTTATCTAAATGAAATATTTATTATGTCTCTAGGTGTCTCTTTCTACATTATTTTGTGAAAAGAGGAGATAGCATCTTTTAACATTTCTCAAATTGACATAGATTTTTTTTATAGGATAAGGGTGACAAATGAGCACACAGTCCACCTGATGGTAAGTGGTTGCTGCGGCCCATAGACATCTACATCTATCCTCGTTTGGGAATCAAAATGCAGATGCGTTGTCACCCGTGAGGATTATGATGGAATCCCTCATTTCCAGTAAAAAGGGCCTCCGGCTACCTGCACTCACCAAGCGAAACGCAGAGGTAAACCTCTACTTCACGCTGGTATTCTGTGAGGTCGTGGTACCACCCCGGTTCGAGCCGGCCCATCCGTGCGACAGCAAAAGCTGCCGCGTGGCTCTACCACTGTTAGAAAATATATAGCATAAGTCCAAATTTCAACACGTTTTGATGTCCATCGAGTTCAATTCAACTGTTTAAAAAGGATGTCTGTGAGTGTGTACATTAGTAATTATTTTATATGGTATATCTCGAAAAGAAATTATAACATCGTCTCTAACCCATTTCTGAAACAGATTGATTTGAAGCTAAATTTTAACATGTATATTTGATTAGATTTTCATTAAGCCGAACCTGTAATTTTTATACATTGAAAAAAATCGAAGCATAGTTATCATCCACCACTCATTAAATAGATAATCACTGTCGAACATAAGCTTACTAGTCACATTTAGGCAAACGATCAAACGCAAAGACTTTTGGTATCAATTAATTCACCAGCATCAACATCTATTAAGAGCCCTCTTACATTTCGGCGTTTCGCAAATTTAGGTATTTTACGGTTTTACGCACCGAGCGGGCGGCAAGCTACGCGACCGATACTTTCTTTCATATCTATTCACTCGCTCGCACTATAATACTGTGAGTATGGCGATTAAACGATCTTGATCTTCCATAATACAAAGTTTTCTTAGGATGGACTTCAGTGGATGGAATATTTTTTGGTGTGTCATTTAAATATTATCTTATTAATTTATTATTATATAATTATATTATTTATTATTTATTATTATATACCATTTTGATATATTATTCATTATTTATGAAATTTAGTGTCAAAATAAGTACACATAAATATTTTTAATTGTTACGCTGTAATCGAATGTTAATAATCGATTATGTCTACTACCGGTAGAATAGTGGTATAAATAAATAAACGGTTGCAACCTGTTTTAATAAATATAACAACCAAATGTAACTAATATTTTTTTAATCGGTACTTACAGTCAATTACTATATTTTTATAAGAAAAATATTTGCTGCGACGGCATTGACCGAACTTTTCTCGATTCGATAATTTCAGGCAGTACACACTTTTCATAAAAAGCTTGTAACTTGGGTAACATATTGAAAATCTAAAATTGGTCGTATTTGTAAATACATATTATGGCAAATATTCAGACATTTTTATTTGCTAAATGAAGCTGGCCTTGGATTTGGTAAAACCAGTCATTATTTTCATTTA
Source organism: Parnassius glacialis (assembly GCA_033319125.1). Classification (NCBI taxonomy): domain Eukaryota; kingdom Metazoa; phylum Arthropoda; class Insecta; order Lepidoptera; family Papilionidae; genus Parnassius; species Parnassius glacialis. The sequence goes on along the minus strand of JAVANC010000024.1, from coordinate 13,943,854 downwards.
ATGTTACACTTGAATCACTGAATTTATAACCTTTACCTTTTTTTTGTCGAAAGGCCGTATCAAAATCTATTCCGAAAGCTGAAATGGGACATTTTACTTCAATAAGACCGTTGCTGTATAAACCATTAGGTGATGCCCTCAAATAACAATGATCTAGGTCAATGAATAGACCACATTTTTCTATAATAATATTTTTTTGTTTGCTCAATTGTGCCAATGCTGCAGACTCGTTGTCTCTACCATGTTTAATGGAAGAGACGTGATCTAAATTATAACTATATAAAATAGTTTTAAACCGATCGATCAAAAATTGCGGTCGTAGTTGACGATGCTTTAGTATGCAGGCAATTGACGCACACTACGGTAGTATCGACACGATGCAGCGCCCGAAATCAACTGACGCAGTTCCACCCTCGGCAAGCGCTCGCGCGTTAATGATCGCAGATGGCCGGCACAGTGAAATATATAGTTCATTTATTTAATTAATTAAAATATAATAGTAACGATTTAAAAAGTAAAAATAACAGCATAGTTTAAGCAAATGTTGATGATTATTTTGGTATAAATTTTACTTCTAAATGATGTGGAACTTCGGAAATATAGAGGCTTGTATCGAAGCGTTTTTGGTCGATTTTTGAATTATGTCGATTTTTTTTCCTAGCGTGAAAAGCATATAACGAAAATGTATTCAATTATTATTAAATTGTAGGATATTTGGGAGATAAAAATATTTTTTTTTGATGGTCGATATTCAATAGAGTCTACAAATTAGAGCTCCCAAATCATGTCTTCGAGAGTTTTTGCCTAAACATGCATCGGGAGAATTATTATTACTGATTAAATGAATAAGTTATCTAAAATCCGTTCCGAGCTTATTAGAGGAGAGGAAACGAACTATTTTACCAAGTAATTGTTATTTCAAGCAATGAACGATAAACATAAAATTTCAACGAGGAAACCTTGTAATTTCGCGTTTTTTTGTAATACGCCTCTTAACTTGAATATTGATAGAAGAATTATGAAGTATTATTTTTCTTAAAAATTGGCTTGAATCTTATTAATTAATTTATTTATTCTTTATTGCATTCCTTAAAACAAAAGAATACAAAGGGCGGACCTAATAGCGAAACGGGGTTCCGGATATTGGTTCCCTTTACCAGTCATTTATGGTATAAATTTTAACAATCGGACACACAGCATGTGTAGTGTCACTAATATTAATCATATTTTATTATATTCCTATCTAAATATCTAAGCTGCTAAAGGCAAACGATTACCTACTGTTTTATACTGTATATATAGTCTTACATGAAATAAAAACAAAGTGATGTCAATAACCATGACGAACTAAATTTCTATTTGTGTGCGATAATAGTTGGAAATTCATGGTTTCATCCGCAAATTGATTTCACCTATAAAATCTGTTTGCGACCGCTCGAATTACAGAATTGCTCTAGTCATATGGCAGTGTTCAATGACCTTCCACTTCTATCGAAATAATATCATAGAGCTATGACATTGGAAAAATTCCCATTGAAAACGTTCTTAATGCAAATTCGATCATTAATAGTTTTAAACATTTATTTTGCTTTTAATTTGCAGTTTTAAAAAAACCAGCAGTTTATGAGATAGTAATCAATCTCGTTTGTTTAACGGAACCAAATTCAAGAATATTTAAAATATTTCCATTTATAAAAACTATTTCTACTTTGGCAACAACTTATGAATTTCTTAAAAACTTATGTTCTCATCAAGCTATAATTTCACGGTGTATTAAAAATTAAAATATTTAAAATTTTAAACACATTCAGTGATAGCAAATGTCAACTAAACTGACAAAATAATGACGTACATTTACGTACATTCTAGGAAATATTGAAGAACTGATTTGTCAACAAATACTCGTGAGAACTGTGATGTCGTTGTACTCATCTTTATATATAAAAATTACGTGTCACATTGTTTGTCCGCGATGAACTCCTAAATAAACTGACTGCAATGAAATTTTGCAGTCAGTTTATTTACATCACTATGTACAGTTTGCTCCGTCTTGAGAGATAGGATAGTTTTTATCCCGATAAGTGAACCTTAACATGTTTTATTAGAAATTTAAGGATTTTTTTATTGGAGAATGGGTCATCTCAGTATATATATGTATATATATATATATATGTATATATATATATATATGTATATATATACACATATATATATTTTCATTATCATTGCAATACACTGTATCAGAATATTTTATAGATTTTGAAAAATTGTTTGAAAATTATGAATTAAACCATAATATTTCGTACTTTTTACATATTACTAGTGAAAAAAAAGTTGGGAATATATCATCTCTCGTACATGACCTATCATGGCTTTGTAATAGTGTAAATTCTTTAAATCAACTGTACAGTCGGATCACAAATCACGAATAAGCGCAAAATGGAAACCGAGACGATTTAACTGAACGAATTCGTAATAAAACAAATCGAATGTGAAATCGTGAGAATGCCTACCCTAATCCAACAATACGACGTTAATAGAAGACAAAGGTAAGTCGTGCTGCCTGGTCGAGGAAGCCAGGTGGAGCCACGCCCTAAATTCTAAACATGTGCCGCAGATTGGCCATGGAGCCAAAACAAAGAACTGCTCGAGTTAGACAATCACTGAATCGATCAAATGTTTTAAGACATTTCAAGAATCTTAATAAATAAAAATCTAAATAAAACAATTAATTTGACAGATCATAAAGTACATCTCCCACCTCTTATCTATATGATTCTTCATAAAATAAAAAAATATCCAACCATCCTGCATTAAATTTATATTTTTGCGTTTAATTTAAGGCGTATAATGAATATGCAGTTGTAGTGTGATGAATATGATAGTTAAGGCGCATAATGAAATGATCGTCATTGAAACAGATTGAACAGTGGTAGAGCCACGCGGCTTTTGCTGTCGCATGGATGGGCCGGCTCGAACCGGGGTGGTACCACGACCTCACAGAAAACGTATAAAAAATACCTCAAAGAATACCAGCGTGAAGTAGAGGTTTACCTCTGCGTTTCGCTTGGTGAGTGCAGGTGGCCGGAGGCCCTTTTTACTGGAAATGAGGCAATCCATCTTAGTCCTCACGGGTGACAACGCATCTACATTTTGATTTGTAATAGAGGATAAATGTAGATGTCTATGGGTCGCAGCAACCACTTACCATCAGGTGGACTGTGTGCTCGTTTGTCACCCTTATCCTATAAAAAAAAGAAGATATTTTTTTTCTGAAAGCTTAGTATTCAAGCCTTACTTACCGGAGAATCCAGAAAAGAACGATTGTTTTATCACGAAATTAATATAAGCTTCGATCTAATTTTACATGTATATTTTACAGACATAAGGAACATAAATGAATTCACTTTAATGGGATAAAACTGTGAAAAGAAACTGCATATAGTATTTAACCATAATTTTGTAGATTCATTTTCATAATTACTTTATATTTATGTCCTATTCAAATTGCTAATTGAAATTGAAGAATATTAGCGTATTAAAACGTCTGACGTGGTACACTTGATCAATTTTATTCTCTTAACTTGAAATATCTATAAACTATATGATTTTTTTTTTACAGGAATTGCAAATTTAATGTAAACCCTGTTGTAATAAATAAAAATAAAGTGTTTAATGTAAAACCTGTATGTACACACAATGCAGTTTCATTAATTTAAACGGATTCAAAACATTTTAAACAACACAACAGAACAAAAACAGTTTCATTAAAAGAGCATTTACTCAACGCACCCAGTATGTAACATTAATATAGTCATACGAGCAAAATTGCAAGCAGTAACAGAGAAATTAATCTGACCCGAAATGCGAGAAATTGAGTGTTGCATTGAATAATAATTCTGAACTTCAGCAAGGTATCTAATCTAGGATCAGGACGGGATTCAATAAGGTGGATGTGTATATAGAAACACATTTCTTTAATTATGTATATGAAAACACAATAAACACATGTACCTACCGTTTAAATGGTGAGCCATGGTGGTGTATTCAAAGGGACCACTTGACATGTATACAAAGACCGCTTAAAATTAAATTGTTTATGTTGCAAATTGTATTTGTCCTTGTACCCTTGCAACTTGACCTTGTGTTACCTGTGCATGTTAAATGCATCTCTGATGCAAGCCGACGTTTTTTGCGTCGATATTTTAAAATGTAGTTATTCCCAACGCTTTATTCTGCAATTTTTAAATCGAGTTTTTAAATATAAACATAATAATTGTTAAAGTTCTTAATCAAGGCCGCAAAAGCGTAAACAGCTTAATAATATGTGATTAATTCAAGGTTATTGATCTCGAAACTTGTTAGTCTATTGCTATAAGAACTGGGACATAACATCGCACCTTCGATTTGACGCGACTTACGACTATCCTTATACAATTTGGCCTTTATGTCTTTGTACAAAAAATCATTACTATTTGCCGATATATGTAGTAATCACGATAGTGCAAATCTTATAATGATTCACACAAGTATAAGTCCATGTCATCCGCATCTATATACTTTTCACATTTCTATTATCTTACCATCTATTTTACAAAAAACTTATGAGTGTTAAAGTATAAAGATAATTATTTACGTGAAATTAATAGACCTTCAACTTTTATGTATACAAATAAATAAAATTGAATTGTCTGTTTGTAATATCAAAATAACAGATTTTTACTAAATGCATATGAAACTGTATACGGTACTTATAACAAAAACACAATTTTTAAAGTTTTTGTCTGTCTGTTTGTTCCAGCTAATCTCCGAAACGGCTGGACCGATTTCGACGGGACTTTTCACTAGCAGATAGCTGATGTTATAAGGAGTAATTAAGGCTACTTATATTTTAGAAAAAGAATTATAGTTCCGCGCAACATAATTAAAACCTTAAATTACACGCGGGCGAAGCCGCGGAGAACAGCTAGATTTAAATATTTTATGTCCCCACATAGCTTTAGAGATAAAAGTAAACAACTCAGATTAAAGTGGTTTTACCGTTTATACTTTGCCTAAAATACTATTATAAATTTGCAGGTATTTTGTTAAAGTTCTACGCAAACGACGTCGCGAATTAAAGCTAGTAAGAAATGAATTCGTTTTAAGTAAACAATTAAATCCTTCAAAAACTGACGCAAACTAATTCCGCTACCTTAGGTTGCAAACAATCATTACTTTAAAAATGCACATTGTAAAACACAATCAAATTTGTTTGAAACATAATGAACTCTTAATCTTAAATAAGAAATTTTTGACTCTTAATCTAACTGATATCGGTTGATAGACATAGTCTCGGTGAATCAGGACATGTTTTGTTAAAGTTTTACGGTTTCTAAGTATTAATCGAAGTGATGTCTGCGAAAATAAAAGCTAACATTGTCTCAACAAAACAAAGTATTATTAAAGATTTACAGTTTTTGTTTAAATTCTACGCGGACGAAGTAGCGGGTAAAAATTAATTACACAGGCATATAAGGGAAATAACAAAATTAAAAATTAAATTTATCCACATACTCGGTCCACACATTAACATTTTTTCCCAGAACATTCACACATTAGGATTGGTCATATCTGTTGTTTACCTACATTTGAACGTTTGAGAATTACAGTAATTATAATAAAAACACGTACCTACAATTTGAAAACAACAAGCATTCATAGCGACGGACGGAGCGCCCACGACAAAGCTTTGTTGTTTTCGTAACCTTGTGTGAACAGAACTCGCAATTTGTGCTATGATTCATTTAACCCAGCGTTCATTTTAATTATTTTTAGGGGAAATAGCAAGATTGATAAAATATTTTTATTTTATGTCTTATGAACTTATGATGCTCCTACGCAACAGTTTTATAACGTTATATAATACGATAACATTTTATAGTATAAGTAACGTTTTGCTAAAATTTGGAAGATTTTTATCTATTTTATAATAAACTAGCTGACCAGGCAGACGTTGTTCTGCCCTTTCCGAACGACCATTTGCTTTCCCAAAAATCTCCTGAAATTAGCAATAAAAAAATTGAGGGTCAGTTATCGGGATAAAAACTATCCTATCTCTCAAGTTGGACCAAACTGCACACAGTCTGCAATTTTTTTTGAAATCGGTTCTATCTGTTGAATACTTACAGCAACACTTGGTGGTTATACTACTAAATTGTAGCTTATATTAAACGTTTGTATTTTTCACATAGCGCCATCTATTAAATATTTACTCAATCCAGTCAACAGATATCGTCATCTGACAGAATCGTTTGAAGCTAACAGATAATTGTGACTGTCAAATAATAGACAAATAATTTTCAATAAAATAATATTGTATTGCGACTATAAATTGAGATGTAAGCTATCTTATCTTTTAAGTTGGACCAAACTGCACATTGACCAAAAATTTCATTGAAATCAGTTCAGTAGTTTAGGAGTCCATCGCGGACAAACAACGTGACACGTACTTTTTATATATAAAGATAAATAATAATTACACTATATACCGAACCCTAATTCGTTTTCTCAAATATAAGTAGCCTAAGTTACTCCTTAGATTCTGTACATATATCATACAAATGTACATATAATTACGACAATATACGATATCTTTGGATTATAGTTACTTTGTATTATCGAAGACATTGATTGTTGCAGGTGGTTGCAGGGCATATTATAGAACCACAAGGGTACGACCAGACTTACTCGTAGGTCTATCCGTACCCGACTTAAAACGTGTACGTTTATGTGGTAGGAATGTAAATTAATTACGACGTATGCAACACGACAAATTCAAAGCCGAAAAAGAACAATTGTTTTTTAATGTTAACTTTGGCTGAGATTTCACAACCCACGGTAAAATAGCTATGTGTTTTGACCACTATCACTGCAGCACTAGACATTTTGCGGGAATCAAAAATCAAAACATAGTTTTTTTTTCTCCAACTTCTACTGCTGAATCTTTCCTAATGGGCCTTTCACATTGTATGTAGGATTTACCGTAATCGCCAAGCTTGAGACGCGGATTGGATTTCCGTTAAAAGCTGTACGTACCAAATGCAACAAAGAACTTTAACAATTACATTTCATAGTACGCGAGTATTGATTTTAAGTGCTGATATACCAAGCGCTCGGCGGTGAAGAAAATCATCTCGGGGAAATCCGCATGTCTGAGAAATAAAATATTTTGAGAACATGATAGGTTTGCCAACACTCATTGGAGAAGCGCGGCAGATTTATTGAATCATGACCCTGTCAAAATGACAGAAAGTCTGTTCCGTATATAAAAAGACGTGTAAAGGCTTCTTATGTCGGAGTTAGCGTTGACACAAACATCCGCGAACGGGTGATGAACTAAGGAGGATAAACTAAAGGAACCCACATAGCTGACGCGCGGTGAAGGGCCAGTCCAAGACGGCGACTAAAAGTATGGAATGCGGTGGAAGAGGTGGGTTGCTATGTTCCATTTGCCTTATTTTCCACGACCCCTGGCCGCAGAAGCAGAGAAGTGGTAGTATTACGATTCCCCACTCTCCCTAGCTTGTGCAGCCGCATTGTATTTAGCGACCAAGCCATAGGCCAGATCTGCTGCTGGGTGAGGAAGGCTGGAGCTTCCGAGTGCTCGTTTTTCTGACCCCATGACCTCTGCGCTTTGCACTCGGAAGGGTCCGTTGCACAGATGGTGTAGGCGGCTGCGGAAGAAGGCGCGCCTTGTATTTTGGTGCAACTTACCTGTGCAGGAAATGGGGGAGGAGAGGCCGCCTAAGGCTACCGCCAATTGTGAGACCGCGGACAAATGCGAAAGTCCTCCTGTGGCTCTGCCAATATGCGTGCGAGTTCGACATAACCCATCCTAGCCCCGCGAGGCGGGTATGCGTAGGCGTTTCATAATGTAATATGGGGTTGACACAAACTAAATGCTAAGGTATGTTAAACAAATAAATTTATATTTGTAAAATCTCGGTTATAAGTTACATGCAAATCCGTGACGGTAAATCAATCATCATTTTCATTCGCTCTTGCTACGTACAATATTGTATACGTGGTAAGTAGGTCGCGTCGCTGGCAAAATAATTGATTGTACGGTAACTGTATATACCGATTGATTGTAATGTACTTACACACTTCTTTTTTTAACACTTTCACTGTCCGGTTTCCAGAGACAATAGTAAGACAATAGCAGTGCCCTATATGTAGTGCACGGGACAGCGAAAGGGTTAATATGGCTAAAAATAAAGTCAATTCAAACCAAATCATGAAAAATGACCCTCCATCCACCAGAAACATTTTTGGAATGTTGTTGGAATATAACTATATCTCAAATCGTGACTGAACATAGTAGTCATGGGTAACTCATCAATTTCATTTGATAATGAGGATATAGGTTTTTACCTCGCGAGGTACTCGCAAGGTGCCCTTCATTTGAGGTGAGGAATCGTATTCACCTGACAAGACGAGTCACCTCCGTCACAATGTTTTTGAATTTGAAAGCAAGTAGTTGAAGTTGTTGTCACTACACTTACTAGACATTATATTCATATGATATCTGTGGTTGTTACTGATAGGCGCTATTGGTGGACATGCGATCATAGGTTATGCCAGTGAACGCAAAGTTGGGTGAAAAAGTGCGCATGATTTTATTTTCACACGCATTGTGTGATTTAATGGTTTCATAATTCATTGTCCAAAAATTATTTTTGTTGTTTATTGACCTTCCTTCTCACTACTGATACCTCACTCATTTAGATATTGCTGCAAAATACAAATTAACGTTTTAGTCGCGTCGTTTGACACTTCGACACGATTTGTATTAACGTATATTATGCAAGTCGTGAACGTGTGAGGTGGTTAAATGTTGAAATCCGGGTAACTATTTGAATTTTCCGTCACGAGGAACTCAAACGAGGTAACTCGTGAGTGAGGAAGGGACATATCACTAGAACGTAGGCTTCTGTCTATAGGACTTCGCGTAACCCCAACTTTTACCATTAATTAAGCAAACATAAGGTTAAAACTTCAGGTTAATGCAAAGCACTGCACACCAGAGTAATAGTTTATTAGAAGATCAAACAGGATCACCTGTGGTAATGTAAATGATATACGAAAATAAATTCCTGAGCTCATGGAATCTTTGCTATATTATTTTTTTATTATTTTACGAAATGTGATTTATAATGAATTCACATATCAAGAAACAAATTAGATTCACCACACCGACATCGTGCAATTGTCCATTGCAATTTTGTTGATTGAACAAGTACTCGGCGATAAACAAAATCAAAAGACATGGTTCATTGGAAACATCATGAGGTATTTTCCTTCAACGCAAAACAAGTATATTTACACGCACAAATTCGACAAGGATGGAGCTCAAGTTGATCGCGTACTATGAAACTTTAAGCAATGGCAGCCCTTCTCACATACTTGTATGGAAAACAAGAATAATAATCAACAGAGGTTTGAGCCGAAAATCGTATCAAAAACATGAACAAGACCTGCTATTCACGTGACTAACACTTGATTAAGTAAACTAATAACCGTTGTAAACTTTAACATTTATCGGAATTAAAGTGAACACAACAAGATAAGAAGAGAAATTATTTGCCATTATAAAAATAGGAACCAACGACAGCGAAATTCCATTGAATTGATAACTGATAACTTTCCTGTGAATCAAATTGCGAATATAATGGGATGATATTTAATAAACATTACGTTACAACCGTATACTTTATATTATGCAATGCATACAATATCTCGTAAGTCAAGTTCTAATGTACCTAGTACCTCTTTAAAACTAAGGTCTAAAGATCAATTGTACTTCAATTCCGACGGTAAAATATACGAAACAAAAACCACTGAATACGTAATTGGAATTACACTGTTTTTTGTCCATAAGTGGAATGATGATAATAATAAGCACATCAACGACTCAAATAATAGTTGTTATTTTTTAATAAAAAAGTTAAGCTTCAATAACTTTGTACGTTGCTATATCAGAATATATTTATTTAGACTTTTTTTACAAACACCTTGAACTTGGGGTTACAACGGGCGGAAAATAGAACGTTTTCTAGCGACTTCTAAAAGGAGACGGTACTCAATTCGACTGTATGTTTTTATTTGTGTGTTACCTCATAACTTTCTGGGTGAACCGATTTCGATGATTCTTTTTTTATTTGAAAGTGTTTCTCATGTGGTCCCATATAAATTTGATTAAAGTCTGACCAATATTTTTGAGTTATTCTTAAGAATTTATATTGAAGTCGGTTGTAAAAAAAAAATTTTAATAATTTATCTGTCGATTCGTCCAACTTTGGAGAGTCCTATGCTTTATATGTATAGTGGACTGCTTACAGAACGAAGATAACCCATTGAGACAAACATACACACCTTAAAAATCAATGTTAAATTCTTTTTATTCAAAACTAGCTGTACCCCGCGCCTTCGCCCGTGCGTAATTAATTGCGATTGGATTTCATCGATTTTAATTTTTTGCGCGGAACCCTAGTCCTTTTTCTAAAATAAAAGTAGTCCAAGTTACTTCTTATAACAGCTATCTGCCAGTGAAAATGCAGTCAAAATCGGAAATTAGCCGGAACAAACAGACAGCAGACAGGCAGACAGACAGACAGACAAACAGACAGAAAGAAAGACAGACAGAGAAAAATTTTAAAAATCGTGTTTTTGTTATACCGTATATACTTTCGTTGCGTATAGTAAAAAGCTGTTATTTCGACATTACAAACAGACATTTCAATTTTATTTATATGTTAGATTTACCCTTATAAAAAAATTATTGAAAGTATTGAAAGCTACGCCGTCGCTTCAACAAGTCTCTACCACGGGAGACCTATTTTTATCCCAACACAATTATTAAATCTTCTAAAATATATACATCAATAAAAAGGTTCATTATGACCACAAATTCTTATCTTTTAAATAAACATGTAATTTATAATATCATTTTTTCATAAAAAAGCCTTTCAAATGCACTTTGAATGTATATGCAAAGAATAAATTACTTAAGCTTTGCGTATAGTATTGAAGATTTTTACTAAATTACCAGGGTGACTATCTGATTGGATTTTCCACGCCTAGTTTACATCAGCGTGCGGAACGCACAACAAATTGCATTAGTCTGTTAGTTATCCACGGCGTCTATATTGAACAGTCACCGGCTAAATCATTTTATTACTGTCGTTGCTATACTCAAGATATGTCTATTTGAACGACTATGAATAACTAGGAAATAAGTTTCAGAAGCTATTTTCGTTACAATTTAAACGGATTTCTGAAGAGATAACCGAGTGTAACTGTTTAGACAAATGACTGGCAATTTGACTGTCGAAACTGTGTTAATAAAATATTAATGTTGATACTTTTATTTGCCAGATTCAGTTTTTCTTTTTCGTTTTTTATGTAAACGTAAAATATGAAAATATAATTTTACTACTTACATAATGAAGCCCAATAGGAAGCTCATTATCTAAATTACAAGTATTTATCTTAACAATATTGCTTATCACCATACTATTATAGTGGATGGTGTAGTAATTATAGGCAAATGGAAATATTGTCAACACATACAAATTAAGTGAAACCTTTCTCAAAATTGTACTTTTATATTCAAACACAAAACTGCAGCGTCGCAGCTAAAGGAATTATTTCGTGAGGACACTTCTTAAACCATAGCTTAAACCTGAGACACTTAATATACCATTTTTTCTAATAAGAAGAATAAAGTTTATTTTATTTAGTTCTACAATGATAAAATCTACACAGAGGTTAGTTAGATTTTCGTAAATTGTGTCATTTCATTTCACGCATTATAAGCGATAATTTGTACACGTCATATATTGCAGCTGGGCAGTTTCAATCATAACACGGGTCGTTAGACAATTTTTAAAGTGACCACGTATACTGGAGCCTTATATCCGCCTAACCATCGACACAGCAGTTTTAGCGTCAGACCCACCGACAGGCCTACGTGTCACCTGCAACTAGGCGCTATTATAAATAATTTATATGATTCACGCAGACGCAGCTTGACATCAATGCTTGCTATATTATACACTAGCGCTACGCAACTTGGAGGCACTTGATGTACGACACCTATAATTATAATAGCGGTATAATTACTGAAACAAATGTAAATTATAAGTGACACATCACGGTAAGATGATGTTGATACGTATTAATAATGTGATTATTTAAAATATCTATCATTTTTTTATAGGATAGGGTGACAAACGAGCACACAGTCCACCTGATGGTAAGTGGTTGCTGTGACCCATAGACATCTACATTTATACTCAATAAAGAATCAAAATGCAGATGCGTTGTCACCCGCGAGGACTAAGTTGGAATGCCTCTTTTCCAGTAAAAAGGGTCTCCGGTTCTCTACACTCACCATACGAAACACAGCAGCGGTAAGCTGCTATTTTACGCCGGTATTCTGTGAGAGTGTGGTCCTTCCCCGGTCGAGCCGACCCATTCGTGCTGCAACTATACTACTAATATAGCTGCAGCATGGCTCTACCACGTATATTGTATATATATATATATTAATTCATATGATTTGACTCATGCAAAACAACTGAAGTGACAAACGAACATTCAGTCCCACCGATGGTGAGTGACTACTGCAATCAGTGGACACCTGCAGCCAACTTCAAACATAAAAGGCTACAGATGCGTTGTCACTACGGTTCCTAACCCTCCCGGATTGCTCGGGAGACTCCCGAAATAATGGTTAATCTCCCGACCTCCCGGGGTGCAATAACTTCTCCGCTTTTTCTAAAAAATATACACATCCGTCGCTCGCACGTGCGCCTCGTGCGTGACAGACGGACATGACTGAATACGGTACTTCCCCAAATTCACAAATATTAGACGCTGCTAGAAAGCAAAGTAAATATAAATTTAAAAATTAATAAATGATTGTTTCTTTCAATTCCCCCCCGCCCCCTCTCCTCCCCCACTCGATTTCATAAAATTCTCCCGGGTCCTTTCGAGAGTTGGTTACCCTAGTTGTCACCTCTGTGGACTAATGCCACGTCTCCACCAAACACGAACATTTGTTTTTTGTCCACATTTGTTGCCAACACGTGTTGCTAACAAATGTTTCTGTAATCACCTAGTGTTGGGAACAAAACTTAGAAAAATGTCGGGAATCGTTTCCATTTTTGGCGGCACCATCAAAGGAATACGATTGACATTGCCAAAAACACGATTCCCGACATTGTTTCAAGTGATTACAGAAACGTGTTAGCAACAAATGTGGACAAAAAACAAATGTTGGTGTTTGGTGGAGACGCGGCTTAAGATGGAATGCCTCGCTGCCTATAATTATGTGGCTCTCTTTACCCGTCAGACTGAAGCACAGTGGTACAAGCGGTACGTATATTAAATCGTCACAACATAAATACGAGTTACTAAATATTACGTCAAGACCGCATTTTGTTGAGTAAAGCCTTGTTTTAGTGATTAAACCATTTATAGAGCAATTTCTTTGCTTTTGAAGTGAGAATTATAAAGAAACTCTATCGTAGGGAACTTTTAGGGATAAATAATATGTTTAAACTTTAAAAACATAAAATTCTTGGCAATAACTTTTAATTTTGTTTTCATACAGGAACAATTACTAGCGTATCATTTTTCACTTCAACATCAGAGACAGAAATTAATAAAATTACGTTGAATTACAAAAAAACAATCGGAAGTATATATCCTATCATAATTGTAGCTTTATTAACTTAACTTTGTTGCAACCAATGTCTATTACAACGTGCTTATAATAAACAGTTAATTGCCGACTTAGTTTTTTCTATAAACAAATAAGCAAGCTAATTAATTGGCCGTGACACGACACATTATCGACGTCAAGTGCGTACTAAGTTGAAAAATTTTCCGATGACGGTCAAAACAACAGAGCCACATATGGAAAATGATTTTAAATATATTAAATGTCCTTGAATCCAACGTCTGGCTTATCCAAATCTTAAGAGACCCATATGAGTAATAATCAGGATAAATAAAACTGCGGAAACTCATAAGACTTTAGCCATTAAACTGCTTCTTTGTTGTCAATTTCTAATAAAATTTATCAGACTACGAGGTTCTACGATTCGTGGTATTGAGTAAACAAGGTTCTATCTGCACATATCGCAAAATCATTTTTTGAGATAGCTAGAAAATACTTACGATGTTGTATCTATTTCTATAAAAGAAACTCTTTTAAAAGTAACTAATGCTGAAAAAAATTAAGAGGCTACATAGTTCTATCTTAAAAAATACATTCTATGATATGATAACAAGGGTCGATCTGACAATTTTATCGGAACCAAAATTATTTTGTGTTATCCCTTGTTGTGTTTGCAATACAATGATATGCGAGTACATTTTAATATGGTTCAGGTATTCTACAATGTTCACTCCTGCATAGACATGGTATTAACAACTGCAAAATTCTACTGCCAGGTTTCACTTAATTATGAAATTGTTAAATAATTTCAACCCTAAAAATAATTTTGGTACAGTTACTACCAAACTCTTTGTCCTTGGTTACGAAAGTTGTTTCAAAAAACTTGAATATGCAAATCTACAAACACTACTCTCTGAAATTTACTGTACTACATATCAGTATTTTATAAGATTATATGACTGAATGACAGAGTCTTATCATCATCACAACCGTTCACAAGTCCACTGCTGAACACAGGCCTCCCCCAAGGAATGCCACAAAGCACGGTCCTGAGCCACTTGCATCCATCGACTTTCTGCATGTCTTACCAAGTCGTCACTCCATCTTGTACGGTACGAGGCTGCCACTCGAGAACCTTTTTTCCCCATCGGTTGTCGGTTCATAGAGCTATATGGCCGGCCCATTGCAACTTCAGCTTACTAATCCGTTGGGCAATGTCGGTCCTTTCGAGGTCTTATCAAACACCCTGAAAGGAGCACCAGAAATTAAAGTAATTGGCTTAATTCTACATGAATTCTACATGGATTCTCAAGATTGATGTTAAATACTTTGAATCTCTATTAAAAACTGTATAACACACTAAATTGTGTAGAACATCATCATCATCATCATTACAGCCCTCCACAAGTCCACTGCTGAACATTGGCCTCCCCCAAGGAATGTCACAAAGCATGGTCCTGAGCCACATGCATCCATCGACTTCCTGCATGTCTTACCAGGTCGTCACTCCATCTAGCGGGGAGGCGCCCTACACTTCGTCACCCGGTACGAGGCCGCCACTCGATAACCTTTTTTCCCCATCGGTTGTCGGTTCTTCGAGCTATATGGCTGGCCCATTGCCACTTCAGCTTACTAATCCGTTGGGCTATGTCGGTCACTCTGGTTCTACTGCGGATATCCTCATTTCTAAGTTTATCACGCAGAAAAAATCCGAGCATAACTCGCTCCATAGCTCCATCTCCATAGCTCGCTGAGCAACCTTGAGCTTCCTCATCCGGCCAGCAATGAAGGACCACGTCTCACTTCCATAGGTCATCTGATGCAATCGGTCCCTGGTCGGATCACCGGCAACACGCACTGGTAGTACAGTCTAGTTAGTTTGAAGTAAAGAAATTATGTTAAATGTTCTCGTTTTAAACATGATAAACATGTTAACATTTAATAATAATTTCTTTTCTACAAAATATTTATTTTTAAGTTAATTTAAGATGTCGGTGTAATCATATATTTCATTTTATTCATCCATATTTTTACGTCTACGTATTTCACAACAACAAGGCTCTATCATATAACACCAAATTTATCTGAGGCAGAAATGAAAGTCATTAAATCTTGATGTTCTAATTGTACCTTTTGTTCCTTTCTTCACTTAAAACCCTGTTTATCCAACGCGACGAATTGATGCAAAACTTTAGCACACGCAAATATCTCGATGACGTTATTCGCATAAAAGTAAAGTTAGTTTGTAATATTTACTTTATACACCTTATATTTTATACCTATTTACTAGCAACCTGCCCTGCCTTCGCCTGGATAAGATCCATTAATGTGGCGTTATTTACATTTTATTTTATCAATTTTTTCATTTAAAAAAAATATTTCGTATAGAACATATCCGAGATCCTTCCTGGCTTTGCTATGTACCTGTTCGTAAAGTTTCATAACAATTGGTTCAGCCATTCCGAAGATTAGCCCGCAAAGACAGCAAGCAGACAGACAGACAAAATTTTTAAAAATGGTTATTTGTGGTTATGTCTTAATATCTTACAAACAATAATAATGGCTTTAATAGAAACCAGTTATTTCAATATAATAGACAGACATTTCAAATTTATTTATATCACCATTAGATCTTTAAGTACAGAAACGTGTTTTTAAGTAATAATTGGTTATAAAATGTAGAAAATGAAGTCTAAGCATTGTCTGTGGTGAATTGGTTAATACTTGTATATATTTGTATTGTTCACGCGTCGGTCTAAAAATGTTATTTCGTCCTGCATATATCTAAAAATCTAACAATGTTTGAGATATAGTAATTTCTAAATTACTTTACGTTAGAGATTTTTAAGACTTAACAATAACATTTTTATCTGTGAGATAATTTAGCACGCAGTTATCGCGTCTGAACCACAAAATATTATAAAATCATTAAATATGACTGATAAAGACAAATCTTAAAAGATAGTTTGAAAGGAAGCAACGGAAAATGCCCATCTCCAGCTTTTAGGGGCTGATGAAAGACGAATACGATTAACCATTCAAACAGACAATAATTGAGCAACATAGATAAATCAATAAAATAACCTCCCATGTACGAGCACGAGGATGTCTGTGTAAGCAATAGAATTTCATTCTACCAAACACGGGAACCATAAAAACGAAAACTTTGGCAAAAATACATTTTACAGTCCGATTTTCTTCTAACATCGAATAAGTCGAACTATTTTTACGCAGAAATCACGATTACAACGAATTAAATGACGGAAATTCAGCGATGCCGGTAGCAAGGTCGTAGCTATAATAAAACTATTATTCGTCATACATTAATACAGAAACTGATTAGAACTGAGAAATCGTATCAACTGACACATGTGATTATTTCACTTAAAAAATTAGATCTAGAAAATATAATTTCCAATTCCGTAATATGAAAACACTGTGGTGTGGTGCCGGCATGGATTATCTATATATTACTACATTTTGTCCTGTAAATGTTATAAGAGGGGACTTTAGGAAAGGCCAGCAAGACATCATGTGCTCCGATAAAGCGATATAACATCTGTATACTCCAGATGTAAAATACAAAGATCGGCGATGGTGGCAACAAAGGTGCGAGACTTTATTCACAGAAAACCACAAACATAAAACTGAATTGGGATGGTTAATTGCATCGTTTATAAAAAACCTGGTGTAGTACATAAAGTTACAACCTATATACGTCCCACTGCTGGCACAGGCCTCGTCTCATTTCTGAGAGGGTTTTAGGGCAAGTAAATGTCCGCCGCGGTGCCCCAATGCGTGTTGGCGAACTTAACGTCTTCGAAATATTATTTTTTTCTTATTTTTCAGATATGCAGGTTTCCTCACAATATTTTGCATCACTGCCGAGCACGTGATAAACCGGCACTTAAAATTGTCGTGGTGCCGACGGTGATCGTACCCGAGTTGCTCGCGTACTGTAAAACTTACAGCGAGCGTTAACCATCTGAGCTATCACGGCTCTCGGTGTAGTACATGCTCGGTGCATACACAATTAGGTTTCCGCGCATGCATGCCAATTAGCCCTTGGAAAGATTAATAAAAATAACGGTTAGCCGAGTTTAAAAACTCAAAGTATAATAAAACATAAATAATATCAAAACAAACCGATCAACTTTCGCACATTATCACCGCGACCTACAATTCGCTTTGCCCAATGACCATTTAACTAACTGACCCATCCTTAACATAATGGCGTGTCAAGTTCACGGAACACCGGACGCGCTCAATAGGAATTTTGACCGACATAGAAGACTTGAATGCGCATTGAGCACATCCGATACTATCTCGGACATAGATATAATAATATTTCTATGATCTCGGAGTATTTGGAGCTTTAATTCACCGTTAGATAAAAATTTAATAATTATATGACAATGCAGTAATTCGATAACGGAAAGCATTGGATAAAAGCGCTTCATCTAGGCGATATCAATAGTAGAATCCTAGGAAGCATAAATGTATTATACTGATCGGAATATAATGTGTATTGTAAATTTGATCTAAGATTTTAAACAAAATACTTTTCCTGAGACTAAATAATTTTCGAAATTTTGTTATGAAATTTTTTTCAATTTGATCTATCCAATAGCCCGTGCCAAGTTCACGATGTTCTGACATTTGATCCGAATCGTGACTGTCTTTAACAGTGACTTTGATTTGCTAAGTGATATAACATCAAGCAGTGCACGAGATAGCAGATTATGGATTCGTCGCTACATAATTCTTTTGTTCAGTATCCTCTAAAATAATGTTGTATAATAGTTATGCCCCACTGTCAAGTTCATGTCTTGGATCGTGACAGTGTGTTCACGATTTTAGATGGACAAAGCGGTATTCATTATATTATTTAAATAAATAATTAACACGCTGTTGCTTGTAATAACGAAGTCTGTCGATGTTTAGTCAAAGTCGAAATTTTCTGGCCCAGAATTCAACAACACGAACCATATCAATATAAACAGTCATACAAATGCGATTATATAAGATATATAAGTTTTTGTTAGACTTTTAACGAAGTCCAACAAAAACAAACCGAAGACACGAGATCACAATTTACGACCTTGAATGAGTTTACTAATGCAACTTTAATTTAATCGCACGTTTAAACGATAACAAAATGTTACGCGTTACGTTCTCGGGCCGTAACCGATTCAACACGCTCTAAATTATCCAACGACTGTATTTGTGCTGGTGTTTTGTTATCGGACAAGTTTTGATACGCAATATAAGTAATTCTCGCGGTAAGGCCTCCGAAGAAAACTATTACTAAAAATGGAATGTTGGCCAATGGCAAGCCGAGAAGCAGGTTTTTCACGTTTTCACGTTTCATTTGATATAATTACCGTCTCACCTTTTAATTCTGATGTTCTCCAGGCCGATATAAACCACGGCGATCACTTTCAATAGCTTTCGTAAAACAACATAGGACGGGATACTTTTATCCGATTTAACGAAATGTGATAAAATCAGTTTCAGATGAAGTATACGGTATAAGTGAAGACATACAGGAAATATCACCACAATAATGACCCGGGAACTAGAACTTTACATTTCTGCGAAAATCTTCGGTCTTTACCCACTTCATCCATCGGCTTCCTGCATTTCTTACCAACGTCGTCATTCCATCCAGTGGGGAGAAGCCCTACACTTCGCCTGCATTGTGAATATTGAATTTTAAACTAGAATGTCATTTGAGTCTAGATCATATAATATTACGAAATTTCGACATGGCAAAGTTTGAGTTTAAATTCGTTATTGCTTCTGATTAACCGGCGTCATAGTACCAAGCTCGCCTCTGCCACTCAGACGAGTAGTCACTCCCTCTAGTGAGAGCGCCCTAATGTCCTAAAGTATTTTTTTACTATCATCAGTTTTACAAGCTACGTGACTGGTCCTTTTTTACATGAAATGATCCGTTTGGATACATTCATTAATTTGCATACACTGCACAGAATTCTCGATTACATATTTATTACGCAGAGAAATGGCGAGCACAGCCCGCGCCATAACCCGCTGAGTAACTAAGTCTCCTTGTTCGACTGGCAAAATTGACAACACGGCAAATAACGATATGAAACTTTGAGTGCTCTATCTGAGACTCGGTGAAAACATAATACATAAACATTCAAGACAATAAATCATTCATACCAGTTTTAGTCAAAAAAATCTGTCACGGTAATAAAGTAAAAAAAAAACACCGACATTTTGGTCCTGAGCAGCATTCCATTTTAATTTGCGTCTCAACATTTTACTCCACGTGACCGCGTAGGCGTTAATACCAATCGAGCTATAGCAATACTTAATAGGTTTAAATATCCTTTTTTTATTAGTTTTTTATAGTTTTACACAATAGGTATTGTTGTGTAGCACTCATCGCCGTGTAGACGCAATGAAAAAATAACCTCTACCCCATATCTTCCCGCGGGTGTCGTACGAGACAACAGAGGAAAATGAAACAGGAGATGAGCGGGCAGCAGCATGTTCCTGATAACTGAAAATAATAAAGGTATGCCGCCTACCAAGCGTGGCAACTATGGCTCTATGAGGCAATCTATGGAGAAGGTCTATGTTCAGCAGTGGACTTTAATAGGCTGTAATAGAAAGGTAATGGAAAATAGACAAGCAACTTCAATGTGGAAAATCAAAAATAAATTCTCGCATATTTTAACATTTGTAGTACATAATATTATAATTAGGACTGCAATAACTTAACGTTTTTGTTGAACATCTTGCTGCAGATATATTGTGGATGCAATACGAATAGGTCAGCTGGTCCGGGGTGGGACCACGCTCTCATAGAATACAAGCGTAAAATAGCAGCTTAATGCTGCTGTGCTTCGTATGGTGAGTGTAGAGAACTTTGCCTCGTTTCCAATAAAATAAAAGTTATACTGGAAACGAGGCATTCCATCAGATGGCAGAGGCGTTTGATTCTTAATTGTATATATATATATATATATATATATATATATATATATAATATGTAATAAATGTAGATTTCTATGGGCCACAGCATCCACTTACCATCAGGAGGGCAGTGTGTCGTTTTTCACCCTTATTATATTAAAAAAATCATAAAAAAAAAATCATACCCAAAACTAGTTTTTTGTTGTTACTGAGAAATTTAATTTTGTGTTTGTTGGTTTTTGCAGGCAAGGCGACGATATACCGAAATACCAAAAGCTACCCCAAATATAGAATTCTTGGATAAGAACACCATAACACATAACCAGTGAACACTTATGTACAGATATCGCAAAGCGGCGGAACTTATGTAGATACTGTGCAATTTGAAATGAATTTATAAATTAATGTAAACACAAAAATAATCTGTCAGATCACATCGAAAATGAAAAGTGAGCTATATGAAGCATCTCAAAATAAATAACTGATGCTTATTGCAACAGCTGCAGGGTTCATTGATGTGTGATAAATATTGATTTGGCACAACGAAAAGAAACTCACTTTGCCTCAAATAGCATTTGAGAAAGCTACTGTGCCGAGATTTACTATCTGAAATTCATGAAACCCGTTTTAATGTTAGTCGTATATTACAAATGTTTTATGTGCGTTTGCCAAAAAGCCAGAACCACGTATTATGAATAATCTATTTAAAACGTACTCAGTGTCATCTGATTTATTTAAACCCGTCAGTTTATTAAAATCAAACCTCGTCGATCAGTTTAACGTCAATTCGTAATCCGTATCTGTATCGGTGATATAACAAGTTTAGCTAAACTAAAATATTAATTGGTCATGGATATTTTTAAGATGCATTAATATATCCATCTCTCTATCTCTCTCTTCTTTTTTATAAGAGATCTTTAATGTCACGATATTTTCCTGCCATTCAAAAACCCAAATATATCCAAATACTGTCAACCCACACCTTAAAATAAAAATCATCATAAACTAGCAAAATAGATTTTCTCAATCAAGTATAATTTTAAAAAGACAGACTACAAAAATATACACTAAAAACACCATTAGACGTACTCATCAAAATAATAACAATCAAAACAAGATTTATCTTGAATCAGTCGGCGCAAAAAATATTATGCGCTTGTGTTTCATTGTGGGAAGACACGGGAAAGTAGAAAGTGAATGTCATCAATTGTCAAGACAAGAAGTCTTACCATTATTTACAACTTGTCTTTTCATGAGATACAACTAATGACATGATGAGGAGTGAAAGACGTCTACTGAATAGAAGACTGAATAGTAATACCAATTGATAACTCAAACAATATACAAAGTAGGTAACGTTCGTTATTACCGTTACCGTTACACCTTATTAAAGTCCACTGCTGAACATTGGCCTCCCCTATAGATTGAATCATAGGGGGGATATTTGCCATAGTTGCCACGCTTGGCAAGCGGGTTGGCAACCGCGGCTTTTTAAATTTAGTCGCTATTAGGAAGACGCTGCTGACAATCTGATTTGTTTCCCTCTGTCGCCTTTTACAACACCCATGGGATGATAGGGGGCAGTGGGTATTCTTACACCTCCCCGAAACGGCACGTTCGTTATTAAAAAGACAAACAATAATAAATAATAATATCACAAATTTACTACGTAATGCAATGACTTGCAATTCACGTAAAGCTGCTCTAAATTAAAAAGAGTAGTCAAAAATACAAATATTACAGGAGAACAGTGCAAAACACTAACGCAATCACATTAATGAAATCAATACAACATGTTCTTTGTGAAAAATACTAAGCATATTAGAAAGGTATTAAAGAAAAACCTCATGACTAACTAGTTTACTTAAATGGCAGTCTGACCGTGATGCGACAGCCATTAGTAATCACTGAGATAAAAGACTGGTAAGTGCAAAAACTTCTGTCACAGAAAAGAACTACGTAATATTGCGATTACATATCAGAGTTAATAATATGACATGTTATTTTGTTTATTCAATGAAGATTGAAAACGATGATAGGTTTTAAAGTGTGTTGTGTGTTTTGTTTGTGATTTTATATTATAATCAAACAAATTATTACCTATTTTCTTCTACTTAACTAAATATTATACATTTGAGCCGTGGTAGCTCAGATAATTAGCGCTCAGCCCTGGTTTCGATCCCCGCCGATACCAATGAAATTGTTAATTGCAATTTTAATTGCTGATTTACCACGTGCTCGGCGGTGAAGGAAATCATCGTGAGGAAACCTGCATGACTGAGAAATAAGAAAAAAAATTCGAAGAC
The DNA here is from genome assembly GCA_033319125.1 of Parnassius glacialis. NCBI lineage: Eukaryota > Metazoa > Arthropoda > Insecta > Lepidoptera > Papilionidae > Parnassius > Parnassius glacialis. The sequence goes on along the minus strand of JAVANC010000024.1, from coordinate 13,920,871 downwards.
ATGTGAAGTTCGCCAACACGCATTGGGGCAGCGCAGCGGACACTTCCTTGCCCTAAAACCCTTTCAAAAATTAAAAGAAGACCTGTGCCCAGCAGTGGAACGCATATGGACTATAACTAAATATTATTTTCGTAAAAGCGAATATTGATTTGAATACAAATTTGTCGTCACTCCCATTCTTGAAAGCAATATTATAGTCAAAGTCAAAATATTTTTATTCAAAATTGGCCTTTACAAAGCACTTTTGTAAAACAAGAAAGTTTCGCTTAAACAAGTTCTTACTGCGGAGACCCTATCAGAAAAAGCGGCAAGTAACTCATAATTAGTCTATTTTCCTCCCAGTAGTTACAATTTATATAATACAATTTTTAGTATTATAAAAAGTACATATGAGTAGAAAGGCTAAAGAAGCTCATTATGTATTATGTCCACGCACTATATACACACGAATACTCTTTCTTCATTAGAATGCTTTTAACACATGTGAATTTATGCAAACGTTAATAATACACTAATATTACATTTACATTAGGCACTAATATTACATGGAAAAAAATTATAACTAGGTATTACTTTTGCTCAAAAACATTCAACACAACAACAAATTAAGATTTATTACGTAGTAATGAAATTCTGACATAGATAAAATTATCCAACATTAAAAACAGAAATTGTTCTAAAAAAAGAAACAGTTCAGATATTTCTATTTTAACCACGTTTTTATTAAGCCACTTTCTTGTTTGTATGTCTGTCTGTCGTTCCAGGTGGAATTTTTAATTGACTTGAAAGTAACTTTCCGATGAGCTAGAAACTTAAAATTTTGAATATAGTTCAAATTCGGATGACAATGCAAGAATATGATAAAAAACGTGTTTTTTTTTTCAAAGAAATTTGTTATAGAATTTCACTTGTTTTGAATTTTTAGACCTTTTAGGTCTCCGAGTGAGACTCTTTGTCTCTAATACTGTAAATAGCACTAACAGCTCTTTTCTACAATATAAATTTACTTTCAACAACACCAGCTGATGAGCCCGCAATAATAATCCATAGGACAACACTATAGAAATAGCTGAATTAAACCGATCATGCTATATCTACATTAGTTAACATCCTTAATTTTTCACTGCATACATAATGGAGCTAAGTCTCCTAAACAAGGCTTCAGTATGTGGCCTTCATTATAAGTGAGATCTATAGTGATCCCTGTGGAAAACTGTATAATCCACTAACTCAAGTGTTTGATCGTTCACCTTAAAATCAATAGCAAGCTGCTTATCATTCGATAATGATAATGAATGAATCTTGATAAGAGAAACCAAAAAAACATGAAGTAATTTATTATTTACAATATTAACTTACCTATTCTTTATTGCACATCCCTTATCGAAAAGAGGTTCATTCTTTATTTTATTATATCAAATGATCAAAACATACCACTGTCAGGAGGGATTGCAGTCAAACTGGGTTATAACAACGAAAAGAATAACAAATCTAATAATCACACACACAATAAACACAAATTTACCAGTGGTAGAGCCACGCGGCAGCTTTTGCTGTCGCATGGATGGGCCGGCTAACTAACTTCATTTGATCCCTGTGATTCTGTACGTATTGCTGTGTTAGATGTTTCGTCATGTCTATGTCAAAGAGGTCTTGCAGATCGAAATGCCCCGTTATAATATCGAAAGGTCTGTATTTGGTAAAGCTCTGTACGGAGCTGTTGTAAGCTAAAATTACGTACGGCATAAGGTTTATAGCATTGGTAGACAGTTAAACAGTGGTAGAGCCAGGCGGCAGCTTTTGCTGTCGCATGGATGGGCCGGCTCGAACCGGGTTGGTACCACGGCCTCACAGAATACCAGCGTGAAGTAGAGGTTTACCTCTGCGTTTCGCTTGGTGAGTGCAGGTGACCGGAGGCCCTTTTTACTGGAAATGAGGCATTCCATCTGAGTCCTCACGGGTGACAACGCGTCTGCATTTTGATTCGCGGACGAGGATAGATGTGGATGTATATGGGCCGCAGCAGCCACTTGCGATCGGGTGGACTGTGTGCTCGTTTGTCACCCTTATCCTACAAAAAAAAATCATTTTTCGTTTATCTGAGAATTTTGTTTAATTTTATATCTGGAAATCTGGAAAAAAGTGCCATGAACTTTTGTTTTACTTCAACATTCTTTAAAAACTGTTAAGTTTTGACTGAACCAAAACAACTATAAAAATAAGTCGCTATTTTTTATGTGGTAAAATAAATAATATCTAAAAAGTAAGTAATAAGTATAAGTAAGTCATATGACGGGAGGCAACAAATTTTTCAAATGCATTTTGTACTGCCTCTCGGATATTGAATTTATTTTCTCGCAAAAAAGGTATTCAAAAATATAGAAAAAGGAGAAGTTTGTAGGCGTAAGGTCTGCTGAGTACGGCTAATGATGGAGAGCTTCCAACCCCAGTTCTTAAAACATGGAGACCATCTGTTGTGCAGTCATACTGCACAACAGATGGTCTCCATGTTTTAATCGCGCGTTGTCGTGCAGGAGCAGCGAGGACGAGCGATTGACGAAAGCTGGTTGGAAACTTGCGAGCTTCTCCATCATTGTGTTCAGTTCTTCACAGTACACATCTGCAGTAATGCTCTTTCCGTTTGGTAAGAAGCTGTGATGAATCACACCAGCGCTAGACCACCAAATTTTGATCATCACTTTTATAGGGCTATGTTTTTGTTAAGGGCTGGTTTAAAATTAGGTGCTGAACTAGGATCCAACCAACTTGCTGAGCGCTTGCGATTGTCAAACAGAATTCATTTTTCGTCGCAGGTAACAATGCGGTTGAAAATTCCTTCGTTTGTGTGCCTATTGAGCAGTGCAAGGCACGTCTCACCCCGTACTTCGTGGGTCACCCATTTATTAAGCTTTTTTACTTTGCCAATTTGACGCAAATTAACCAATATTGTTTTGATGCTAACGTCGAAAGCTGTTACAAATTCAACCGTAGATTGAGTATAATCAGCTTTCACAATCGCCTTTAATTCGTCATTGTCGACCAATTTTCGGACGACCACGGGGTTCATTTTTCAGGTCGAAATTTACAGAAATAAAGCAGGTAAACCAATCACAGGTAGTGCGTTCTTTTGTAGTATTCGCTCCGTAAACGCCATGTTGCGTGCCGCTTATGACGCGTTGCTGCCACGACAGTACCAATTATTCCATAATTACTCGAATTTTCAATGTATCCATAATGACGAAAAAGATTCAAATGTGATGAAAACATAACGCTAATCAATTAACAAATGATGATTTCTTATATTTACGCGAACACTACACATTGAATAAAACTGTTTTTTACGGATTTTATCGCGTTTATTTTATTATTTTTATTCCCGACGTTTCGAGTGCTTTTCAGCAACCCATGGTCACGGGGGGGACTGAGATGTTTGACGTCAATGTCACAGTTAGCCCGGCTACTTTCAGTTTTTGAAAAAATAATAAAATAAACGCGATAAAATCCGTAAAAAAACAGTTTTATTCAATTAACAAATGACTAATTTTGAAAAAAGAATTCCATGTTATTAAAATAAAATTACTTTGAAATTAGAACTCTTAGCCAAACCAAAATTATTTGATTTGAAATGGTCAGTACTGCAGAAGGACAATTTCCTATTACCTATTATTTAAATAATTGTTTGAATTTTTATTTAATTAAAAATATAATTGCCGTCTGGTCTCTTATCTATACCAGATGTTTTTCTCGTCATAGACGTCAATCATCATATGTACGAGTGGTCGTATGCTAATCGGAAAGCCAAAATGTGTCGAACACAGCGCTCATCTCCGCATTCCATGTAAGCCACGCGACTGCGACGCCGACCGCGGAAAACCCACTTACATCTAACTTATCCACACTTTCAATCAAAAAGCAACGCTTTTTCAAGAGTTAAATAATTCATAATAGCATATCAAATACGCCATCGTAACAATTTCGAGAGAAATGGCACTACGACCAAATAAGGACTTCAGTGTCATGGCTGCAAGGTAGTATTTTGAACTGTAGAGGACATTGGCGCCAAAATTTGCAAAAAATAAACAAGGAATGTTACTGTTGCCGATTCGGTACATAGATGGCAGCGGATCTGATTAATAATACTATATACAAACAACTTTTAAAGAGCTACGCGTGGGACAGTGGTCCATTTTAGCACACCTAATAGGTATTATAAATTCGAATAACGATTTTATTAGGCGACATCCGGACGCCAGGAAAATTTATCGCCATATTTGTTGTTATTGTAATTTTTCGGCGCCGCTATTCTGCTCTATTACCTGTCGAGCTGGTTCGTAAACGGAATTTTAAGATATTATATATTTATCACTCAAATGACGAAATAATTTTATTTTTTTATTATTAATTCGCACCATTTTCAGTCACTGTTTACATGGAAATTATAATCTATGTACATGTAAGCGTTTAAAAGTAACTAATACAATGATAAAAAGTTGGTCCCAACGTTATTTGAGTATTGTCGGTTAAAGTTTAAACATATATAGATATGATAAAAAAGCTGCATGTCCTCCAGACCGAATTTTGCTTACTGCGGCCAGTCTAAACAGATGCCGATAAAATAATAAAAAATCGAGCAAAAGCAGAGAGAATGGTAAATACCCCACGTGCCCGGCGTTGAAGGAGAACGTAGTTTTGATTTTATGATCCTTGTTTTTCAAATTGACAACTAGGACTCAAAAAGGTTTTGCAACTTTTTATAAAATTTAAAACATAAGTCATCTTATTTGTTACTTAAAAGCTAATTGAAGATACAGATAATTATTGTACATCTAAGCTTAGGCCGGCTTCAAATAGCTTCAGTCGCTAAATGTAAGGCACGGGCATTTGCCTAGGTATGTGCGCAAAGTTTGAACATACACATTTGCACTTTGCCATCCAGGGTTGAATTTTCCAGGCACATTAAATTGAACAAAATTCGAAGTTTGAGCGGCCTGTCACACAATACAAAATATTCAATTTATAATAACGCGTGTACCACTGATGGGAACAGTATTGTGAGTTTCAACAAAGGTTTAATGATGCTGCCTTATAATTCTATTATCTATTCTACAATCTTTATAATTCATTATATATTATTTACATAAATTCTACTCCAAAAATATATCGAATTTAATTATTTTTTTTATGTTTTCACTAATGCTAAAACATTGAACAAAACTAATTTTACTTATTTTGTCGCGTTTATCTTTTTTTTTAATTATGATAATATGAGACGAAATCCGTAAAATTAGTTTTTTTCATATATCGAATTCCTTGGGTTTCTTTGAGCTGGGCCAATATAGAAATATGGAATTTGAAAAACAAGTATCATAAAATCAAAACTACGTTTTTCTTCATCGCCGAGCACGTGGGGTAAGCCACGTGTTCGTCTCGTGCTCAATTTTTTATCATTTTATTTATTATATGGAATGATGTAAATAAATGCAGCTTAATTAAACAGAGATACGGCGTCCACAAAATAGTCGTCCATTCTGTGAAACAGGAGCATTTGCGTTCCCATTTGCACACACATTATTTAATTATTTAGTATTTAATTTTTTTTAAATGTGTCCCCAAACTTTGCCTTAAGTGTGTTACGCCGGTGTTACATACAGAATATTCGCGCGAGAAGAGCGACTTCTAATGAAAGATTTTTTTATATCGCAACGGTTAACATGCTTCCAAACTTAGCAACTAATTGGACAATCGCACGTTCACGAAACGTGAAAATAAAATAAATTTTATATAAATAAAATAAATAGATATTTACCACATTTGGCAGGCGAGTTGGCAACCGCTTTTAAATTATTTTTAGTTGTTATCCAGTAGATGCTCCTTCACATCTCCTGGCGCATTCAATTAACGCCCACTCGGCGTAACAAGAAATATTTTTTGTTAATTCAGCACTTTTATCGCCGGCAATTTTGTTTTCTTCAATTAGGGGACATTTTTCTTTGTCATATTAGTATTTTTATACTTATATGTGTGTGCCACATACAGACCGTTTTTATTGGAAAAGAGGCATGCCACCTTAGTCCTCACGGGTGACAACGCATCTGCATTTCAATTCTTTGTTGAGGATAGATGTAGATGTCTATGGTTCACAGCAACTACTTACCATAGGGTGGACTGTGTGCTCGTATGTCACCCTATTCTCTTAAAAAAAAGTTATAAAATGAACCAGCTGCACTGTGTCACTGTCTGTGTGTCACTATATTCTACGTCAGCGTAGTAGCTAAAGCAGCTAAGTTTATTGTGACGCTGTTAGGCAGCAGGTTGAAATTTCACATGAAACAATATTTGTATGGCGTGTAAATAATTGAACGTTTGTCCTTATGCAATTTACGTATGTGAAAAGCCTCCATAATACAAGTGAAAACTACAGTGGTAGTATTTTCTCTTGTATTGTTTTTTAAAATGTTTTTAAATATTTTTATCAGTCAGGCTGATTGTTAAGAGTGACGGATATGTCTCTATTTCTTCGTAGTGTAGTTGTAGTATTTGCTTTATTCATATATAAATTATGTTCAATATTTTTCTATTAGTGCTTTAAATATGAAACCTGATATACTCGATAAACAGAAAGTAGATGGACGAAGACGGCCCAAGACCGTGCTTTCTGACTGTACTTGGGGAAGGTCTGTGTTTTTTCCGACTTGTGATGGACTGTAATGATGATGACGATGACGTTTAACTCCGAGCCAATATACTACGAATAGGTACATCGTCTAACCAAATAGGGTTGGGGTTTATCGATTGTACTTTTTTTGGAAGTAATCGGTAATTGATATCTGATGTCTTTAAATATGGTGACATTAACACGTACTTACAACATCTTCTTTACTTACTATGTAAATGATGTCGCCAACACCAAGGTTAGTTTCCGGGTTGAGACCAAGGCAATGCATGCTATGTTTTCGTAACTTCCTTCCACAGTCATTCTTCTAAATCGTACGTCGAACTTTGTAATCATAAATGGTATTATTTATGAATAAAAAGGTAACCATTCGTAATCATCTCTATACAAGATTATTTTGCAATGACCGGCCAAGTTTGTAGAGAAGGTTCAGAATCAGTAATATAGGCAAATGGTGAAGCAAATTTAATTTAAAAAAAAACTTAAACATTCTGTCCTTTTCATCTTTTAAACTCAAAATATGTGGTAATGCATTATTTTAAATGATTTTACTGCACACGCACACATTCGTAAAAGTCGATTGGTAGGCAAATACCTTGTTGCCCATAAATCACATTAAATTTGGGATAATTTCAAATAAAAGAAAAAAAGCAAGCCTTATTCCTTGTATTTTCAAAAGCTGCAATAACGGTATACCATTATTTATATATTTCAACATAAGTTAAAAGTTTGGCTACTCTTTGAAAAGCAACCATGTATATAAAAATCAATTGCTGTCCATTAAGTCTCGCTAAAACTAGAAAATAGCTCGACCGATTTTGATGAAATTTTTTGTGTGTTTGAGTGAGTCTCTAGATGGTTTAGAATCATAGTCACCTGGTAGATGGCGCTGTTGTCGAAATTCATAAATCACCCGCGCGAAGTCGTGGCGAATCAATAGTTTACTGATAAAATGTGTAAATATTTATAATCATTTAGAAATAAAGAAAAAACTAGAAACGATATATAATCGCTTTTCGTGACTAATAAATTTCAGACACTCTTTGAAGGAAATATTTAACGTAAGGTCAATAATTATCATTGTGTACCTACAATACCTATTTTCTACGCGATAGAAAAATAAAAAATAAAATCCGTGAATTAAAATTTAAAGAATAAATCGTATCAACACGAACGGCGTAATCGATCCATTCCCTTTCTAACACTACATTCCCTTTCTAACGCTTCATATCTAACACTCCACTATCCACTTTCTCCTGGCTTCTATATCACATACGTAGGAACTGGACTCGCCGGTATCCGTTAAGGGAACAAAATAATATACATAAGTACGACTGGATCCCTTTTTAACATCATCATACAACGAGATGAAAAATGATTGTATATAAAAATAATTTGTAGGTATCATAAAAACGTATGTTAAATTAAAATAAGAGCAAGTGTAAAATAATAACATACATCCGTACTCATTATAACATCGAGCAACTGCGGTTCGATTCCAGCCGACTCCAATGAAATTGTTAAATGTAATTTTAACTTTTAAGTGCAGATTTACGACGTGCTCGACGGGGAAGGAAAAATATTGTGAGGAAACCCATATGTTTGAGAATTAAATATTTGACACTTAAAGTCCACTAACATGCACGAGCAGCGTAGCGGACAACTTACACTATAACCCTCACAAAAATGAGACAAGGCCTGTAGACAGCAGTAGCGCGTAAATAGACTGTAACTTTTAACTTTTTAATTAAAAAAAATTCGACATCACAAAATCATGTTGGGGTCATAAAAAAAATCCTTATATTTTTTTACAATTACTATAATGTTGGTTGTTAAAAAAATTCTCTCTATCTTTATATATAAAAAGTACGTGTCACGTTGTTTGTCCGCGATGGACTCCTAAACTACGGAACTGATTTCAATGAAATTTTTGGTCAATGTGCAGTTTGGTCCAACTTAAAAGATAGGATAGCTCACAGCTCAATTTAGAGTCGCAATACAATATTATTTTATTGCAAATTATTTGTCTATTATTCGACAGTCACAATTATCTGTTAGCTCCAAACGATTCCGTCAGATGACGATATCTGTTGACTGGATTGAGTAAATATTTAATAGATGGCGCTATGTTAAAAATACATACGTTTAATATAAGCTACAATTTAATAGTATAACCACCACGTGTTGCTGTAAGTATTCAACAGATAGAATCGATTTCAAAAAAATTTTGCAGACTGTGTGCAGTTTGGTCCAACTTGAGAGATGGATGAATACTTTTTATACCGATAAGTGACCCTCAATTTTTTTATTGCTAATTTCAGGAGTTTTATTGGGAAAGCAAATGGTTGTTCGGAAAGGGCAGAACAACGTCTGCCTGGTCAGCTAGTAATATATAAAAACGAATTGCTATCCGTTAGTCTTGCCAAAACTCAAAAACGGCTGGACCTATTGTGATGAAAATTTCCACAATTGGACCCGGAAGATGGCGCTGTTGTCGAGATCCCGAAATCCCCATGTAAAGCCGGGGCGGTTCACTAGTTTATAATACATTAATCTCAAAAAAACATACATTGTTTACACGACACACGAAAAATATTCTCAGCACACATTTTTATTATAGGGTGACACACAAGTAAAATGTGCACCTGGATGTGAAGTAGCTGCTGTGGCCCATAGAGACACATAAATCCTCGATTAAGGATTAAAATGTAGCAGCATTGACACCTCTAAGGACAAAGATGAAATTTTTAACTACCAGAAAAAAAAGGTCTCCGGCTATAATTACTCACTATAATAGACAAGCAAGCATTATGTTGTGTTATGTGGTCCTTCCCCGGCTGGATAAATCCATAATATATCACGTATAAAATATACGTAACAAAAAGCTTTTTTAAAAAACATTGCTACGACTCGCTCCAGGATACGATCAGGTTCCGTCATTATAATTTCAGACTTCGCGCGTAACCTGCACACTCACTCTTCCAAATCCGCAATCTTGACAGTACGACGACCCTGTTCTTTATAGAGCGGTTATGAACTACCACCAAGGGCACCGAAAGGCAAGATTAAGCGGGAGTCAGCTCGGCTAAGTCACGTTTTAGGCACTAAATACCTACATTTCCTTTTAAGGAATTCTTATTGTTAAGTTATTTTACAGGTAATATTTTAATAGGTCAGGTGGCTCGGATCCGTGTTTTAGGGGAGGCCTACATTTAGCAAAGTACACCCTATAAAGCTCTATAACGAACCACTAGAAAGAGTCTAATAGTTTTAAATATCTTGGACATATTGTGACTGACCTTAAAGACGATGAAGACATTGAAGGTGAACGTAGGGCACTGTCGGTCAGGGCGAATATGTTGGTGCATAGATTTGGTCGCTGCACTGACGCTGTCAAGATCATGCTTTTCAAAGCATATTGTGCGTCATTTTATTCTTACAGCCTATGGACCAAGTACACCAAAAACACCTATAGTGCCCTACGTACTCACTACATTAATGCATTTAGGGCGCTGTTGTGGTTGCCGCGCTACTGCAGCGCGTCTGCGATGTTTGCACTGGCGGGTGTGGATAGCTTTGATGCAATAATCCGAAAAAGAACGCATCGTTGCTAAACAGAGTGCGCGGCAGCGGCCACAGTGTGCTGAATTAGATTGCAGACAGTAGGGACGGTTCACTGATCAGACATATGATCTCCAGGACTATGGCCTGCTTAATAATTAAGTATTAAAAATAAGTGTAAATTATATTACTAACATAGATGTAAGTTTTACTCTACTAACAATTTCTATGGATTAAAGTTGTCCGAAATAAACAATTTTTATTTTTTATTTTATTTAGCAGTTGATTTGTGATGGATGATGATAAAATATACCTAATTAATATATTTTTTTTATTCTTGTAACTCTTAAGTAAGTAATAAGAATTAGTTACTTAATTACAACAATAAAAAAATTATATCTACATACAGTATTACACATATAATTTTATAATTTCTAATTTTCCTCTGAAACCGTTTGAATCATATTAAAAGCACTTTCCACTGTAGACAACAGTTTACAACCCAAAATTTAACTTTTTTAACATGTAAAATAACAATAAAAATATAAGTACTAAATTTCATAAAATATAATCGATTATTCAAATTTCCTTAATGTTTAAGAAATTTAACAACAACAACATACTTAGCTAAAAATTTGAAATGTTCAAATTATTTACAACGCCCTAATACAAAATGCGATAAGAACATAAACACGTCGCATCCTTAAAAGTAATTATAAAGCCAATTTGATTTCGTTTTGTTCTCTGTTGGTAAACTCACACAAGGAAATCTAATAAGGTCCATAATGAATTGTATAAACATTAGTTAAACCTAGCAAAATACACAAAAAATCTAAACGAAAATATTCGGTGGTATACCTTAATTACAAAGCAATATTTTATTCAAAGGAAAAAAAATATGTTTTCCTACGTTTTAAATTTCACAATATTATCAGGTTGTGTGTAGTACATACTATTGATGGTTTTGCGTTTAATTTAAAAATTGACCTCACGAGGGCCAAGGATTCTGCTAAACAAGTATTTTAAACCGGAAAACTTAAGAGTAAAAAGTTTGTCAACTGGTTAACAACTTACCTATTTAAGAGAATAGTAACTTTAAAAAATATTGATCATTTAGAGAACCGGAGACGCTTTCTGGAAAAGATGCATACTATCTTAGTCCTCACGGCTGACAACGCATCTGGATTTTAATTCGCAAACGAAGACAGATGTAGATGTCTATGGGTCACAACAACCACTTACCATCAGGTGGACTGTGTGCTCATTTGTCACCCTTATTCTATAAAAAAAAATATATAAGCATTTAGTAAAAAATTAAATATAAAATACGAGTTAAAAACAACCAATCATCTTTCCGACCATCATCAACATCTCTATGAGTTTCATAATGTCCACTACCGGCCGGCTCTACGCTAGGACAATCTGATGCGTAGTGCGTATTGCTACTTCACTCACCAAAACCTTAAAACCTCAATGACACCGACACAATACCGCCATTTCAAAATCATTATTAATTAAACGGATAATGCCGTCATAATATAAAATTAAAATACTTTTAAAAAAAATTTAAATGTATTTTTAATCTGATTTTTGTACATACTAGTCCTGTCCTACACAACTCACTAAAGTTAATGAGCAATGCATATGGAAGTCAATTTTTCAATCGTATTTATTCATTGGTTTGGTCGTGTAGAAAGAATGAACGAGGAAAGAGTGACAAAGCAAATTTATGTTGCAGAAGTGAACAGCAGGGTCGGGAAGGGACGCCCTAGACGAAGGTTTGTCGACCAAATCGGCGATACATTAAAAATGAGCCAGATAGGCGTAGATATATGGATGTAAAGGAGGCGAGAGGAGTGTGTCAGGATCGCGCCAAATGGAAGTCCGTAGTCTCTGCCTACCCCTCTGGATGACAGGCGTGAGTGTTTGTATTTGTATTTTTATTTAATCTTTACTGTACCTTACGTAACAGTACACAATCAAAATGCAGCTTATCGTGCGCGCATTTCACTAAGTTTAGCAAATATTTTTAACTACATTACATTACCACATAATGTGATAATTATCAAACCTTTTAAGGTGGCTACGCTTGTAAACTATACGATGGATATTTTGGACAAAACTAAAATAAAATAATTTAAAATTAAAAAATTTGCACAGCCGACTTCAATATAAGCGACTTCAATATAGGTTATTTAAGAATAACTCAATAACCATTGGTCTGACCTTGATCAAATTCATATGGGACCACACGCGAACTATCAGCTTTCATATAAAAAAAGAATCATCGAAATCGGTTCGCCCAGTACAAAGTTATGAGGTAACACACATAAAAAAAAACATACACCCGAATTGAGTACCGTCTCCTTTTTGGAAGTCGGCAGATAAAAATACAAATCAACATAAGAATTTTTTTTAAGGAAAGCCATAAAATAACGAACACCGTTATCGTTACAGCCTATCATAAGTCCACTACTAAACATAGGCCTTCCCCATAGAGGACTTCCCCAATTGCCTCTGGAGGAGATATTTGCCATAGCAACTGCATTATTTTCAGTTTTTATTAGAAAGACACTGCTGCTCATCTCCTAGTATATTTGCTTCTGTCGCCTCTTACGACACCCACGGGATGATGATATGGGGCAGTGGATTTCTGACACCGCTACTACATGTTAAAAAATCAAAATAAAATTATTAACACATTGTTCTTTGTTTTAGAGCTCATGCGTTTTATATCCTACTCTAAATATTAAAGACTTCCATATCAAAATCAAAATTATATAATAATATACCCGTAAACTTAGTTGTAAATGTTCAACTGCATACTAAATCAATTATTTGATGATCAAAAATAAGATCCCTGAACTACAAACCAGGCCTACCTATAGGGTAAGTTGAGAGCTATCGATGTGTTAATTGCACCACATGTAACGGTGAGAGGGCGCTAACAGGCGCCTTGCTAAGTGACACGTCGGATGCAATCAGTTCTAGGTCCAGCGTTGCAACACACTACATGAGAATGCCGATTCGGAATAACAATTGAATTAACTGTATCATAGTGTGAACATTGATATTCAATGTCGATCCGAGAATTCAATTTAATAGATTTCGCAACTTTTGCATTATTTGGACGATATATTTGACGTACGGTTGGCGTGTTTTAGTGGATTATTTATATATTAAATATAAATGTGAATGATTGATATCGAGTCAAGGATTATGTTGATTGATTAACGAATAAAATAATGAATTTGACACAATTACATATATTTATAGTTTGAAGGCAGCTTAGAGAATTCATCGTTGCCCCTTTTAGTTATTTAGATATCGTAAGATGTGGCGATATGACCTCCGATAGATGTACGCCCGATATGAAATATCTATAAAATACAATAAAATATCTTTATTTAATGCACCAAGGACTTTTTTTTCATAAAGAAAGGGTGTCAAAAATTCCATCACCAATACGGTCGCCAATCGTGACGATATCTGCAAATTCTTCCTACAATGAGGGTTAATAATTTTCCGTTCACCAGATGTCGATAATTGTGACTTAGGTGAAGTTATTTGTTACACAGTGTCACCATAGATAAAAAGTTGTGTTTCAAATTAAAGTTTTTCGGTTTGTAGTGTATATACTTATTTTATATATATATATATATATATATATATATATATATATATATATGTATATATATATAGTACACAAAACAATGCCTCAGTAGAGTAGACTGCACATGTTATTTTTAGTAATATCCGTAGCGTGGTTTATCCATTTTAATATAATTAATATATAATGTAGCATTCCTTGGACCCCAAGCCTATGTTTAGCAGTGGATTTTTGAAGGGCTGTAATGAATGAATATGTGAATGAATATATAGGTAAAATAAATAATATTTTAGAAAGACACGTAAACCTTTATATTTTCCAAATAATTTAACTTCTAGTCCATGAAATGTGTCAACTATTTCACGTCATTCCTAATTGGCGTTGGTGGCAGAAAAAGTTGTGGATTGATTTCTACATGATTTTTTACTGTAATCAAAAACCTATTCCTATTCCTCAAAATGACACAAACTAACACCAGATTAAATCCGTATGCTACAAAAAGAACCCTATGATTACATAGTATATGAAGTAATTGTTTCATATGTAGTTAATTTATTCGATACTCGCGTAAGCAAGCGGTATTGCAGAAAAAAATTAATTGTAAGAGAGCAAAAAGCTGAACTCGTAATGAGCATGTCTTATTAGACTAAATTAAATGCAAGGAAATGTATTTTATATTGACATTAAAGCTATACAAGTATAACCTTTTACAATTATTGTATAACATGGAGCATAAATAAAAATATATAAATATAATTATGATTAGTATGATTTTTAATGAAGAAATACCTACGCATACCCGCTTTGCGGGGACAATGAGACTCGAATCGATGTTCTACTTCCGCAGCCCCACTATATTATAGTCCCACAAAATAATACGGTCTAACATTGAAGCATTTCAAGAAGACCCTATTCCTTTCTCGCTCCCTAAGCTGGGTCACTTACAATCAGATGAACCGAATGTACGTTTGCAGCTTTTTCTATTAAAAAAAAATAGGTTTCTTGCTCGACGTAGTCTATCTGCCCATGCTCTAGAACACCGTTTAACATTTGCCGGGTGGTCACCCGGTACCGGGCCATCATAATAAAATACCGGGTCACAACGTTCCCGCCTTGTTTTAAAAATAATACCTACTATCGATCGACGCATCGTTAACATTCATTTTTAAAACATTTTTACTATTAATAAATGATTTACTTAATGGAACCAGCTTGGGTTTAAAAGTATTAAGTGGGTCACGAAGGTACAGTGTGAAAATTACCCGGGCCATGGCAGAACGATGTTTGGGAAACACTGCTCTAGTAATCAGATGTAGTAATAAGATAACGTACGAGGGCGGCACTGAAAATTTCGGGAATCAAGGAAGTGACACAACATTACTGTTTAAAAATGTATTTATTGCTTTACGAAGTATTCTCCGCGAAATTTGACACATTTTTCCATACGATGGAACCAATCATTGAAGTCTCCAAAACGGCCGTTTTGTAGGCGTCCACAGCTTCTTCAGGTGATGAAAATCTCTGTCCACGCAATTTATTCTTTATTTTAGGGAAAGTATAGAAATCATTAGGGCTTAGATCGGGGCTGTACGTCGGATGGTCTAATACTTCTATGTTTTCTTGCTCTAAAACCTCTTTTGTTCTGTGTGCGGTGTGAGAACTCGCATTGTCATGATGGAGGATGATGTGGCGGTTGCAGTTCTTTTTACGGAGTTCAGAAACGACCTGTGGCAAACAAATGCTAGCATACCATTCTGCATTAACCATTCTTTGTCCCTCAAGAGGAATAGTCGTAACAAGGCCGGTTTTGGAGACAAACGTGGCCATCATTTTTTTTGCAACACTCCGTGAACGATCAATTTTTGTTGGCTTTAACTCATTTTCGAACACCCAAACTCGTGACTGGTTTTTTGTTTCGGGTTTGTACGCGTATATCCAGGATTCGTCACCTGATACGATGTTGTATACAGCATTTGAGGATCCTGCGTGGAATCTTTCGAGATTTCTGATGCACCAAGTAACGCGAGCCGCTTTTTGCTCTTCACAGAGCGAATGCGGTATCGATCGGGAAAACAACTTTTTTACACCTAATTGTTCATGCAAGATTATTTGTATTTGACTCATGCCAATGTCTAAAGTTGCCTGAATTTCGCGGTATGTCACATGTCGATCTTCCTCAATCAGCTTACGCACAGCATCAACGTTTTCTTGGGTGACTGCAGTTTTTGGACGACCTTGACAGGATCATCACTGAGCTTGACACGTCCGCGTTGAAATTCAGCAAACCAGCGATAAATTGTGGTTTTGGATGGGGCTTCATCACCAAATGCAGAAATCATCCGGTCAATACACTGTTTTTGTGTTAAACCACTTTGAAAGTCATAATAAATCATCGCTCTTGAATTTTCTCGAGTCAATTCCATTTTCTCAATGACTAAACAAGTTTGACAAAACCTTGTGACAAGACCGAGAATTTTTTTTTTAAATAAATAAATGGTATTCGATTTTTAAAACCAAGGAGTTTTCAATTAAAAAGATTTTAATATGACAGGAACAGTGGAAATATTCCATTCCCGATACTTTTAGTGCAGCCTATGTATGAACATCAATGGCGAATTAATTACTCGCTACAGATTTGACGATAAAGTCATAATAGAAGAATCACTCGAAAGCCTTGGTACTATGGTTAATGGTCAAAGTTTCAAGATGACCAGTTACAAAATGACGATGTGACATGGACGTAAGACAAGATCGACTTACGTCCACATGACATCTGTAGTTCTGTAGTTCTATAGTACCATTTGTTGGAAATACTACGCTCGAAGTTATTGACGAGTATATTTATTTTACCTAAGACTTAACCTTAAATTTTAAGTATACAACTAGGGCTTATTGCCTATAAATTATTTAATTAGCCTTCTTAAACTATTTTGTATAACTTGTAGCTTCATAGTTTTATTTTTGGGGTATGGTGCTACAGATTATCATGGGGGTAAAACACGATATTCAATAAACACAAACTAATAAATAATTTCTTATGTTTACGCGAACACTACACATTTAAAGACTCAGTCTCCCCGTGACCTTGGGTGGGGTGCTATAAAGTGCTCGAAAGGTCTGGAATATAAAATAAGTTAATATACGCGTCAAACTTTGTTCAGCCTATGGCTAACCCAAAAGTAAATAACAGAACATTTTTTTTAAATAAGTTTATTCTAAACGATCGATCTAACAAACCAGTTCAGAGACGCATCATCCACACATTGGAATGCGAGGAATCCCAAACACATCTCGCGCACAGAAACAAAATGTATCACGAAGATAGATAAGCACCAAAATTAAATCCGCTTTAAAATTAATAGGTTGTCTATATTTTTCACAAAACTCCATATAGGCATTTTATTAAAATATATACGTCACAGTTCTAAACATCATTGTATACATATTACATGATGAATGTGCGTCACACAAATATATTTTACAAAAAGATTTTGTGGAAACTGATTAAATTATCATTTTAATATTACACAAAATTCACAAAGTGTGAATATGTTACTTTCGTCGGAATTTGTCGTTTAAACTGTTATTTTTAATATAAATATACCACCATAATATAGTGGTAAAATGACAAAAACATTTTGTCCCGTGGCCATCATAAGCATCGAATAAAGGAAAACTAGAAGATATTGTGAATTTCTACATAAATGGTGCGATAAGAATCTCGTTGCCAAACCAGAAATATCCAGGCCAGTAACGTGGGGCAAAGCCCTGATGCTACAAATCCGTCTAACAAACGTGGCGAATGTACCAAATCTTCCCAGGGGAGCAAGGAAAAAAAAACAGTGTTTGCAACAGTGTTCCATCAAAAGTACTACATCTACATCTATACACATAAATAAAATTGAAGTGTCTGTTTGTAATGTCAAAATAACAGCTTATAGCAATATATATACGGTACTAATAGCAAAAAAACTATTTTTAAAATTTTTGTCTGTCTGTCTGTTCATTCCGGCTAATTTCCGAAACGGCTGGACCGATTTTGACTAATGACACTGGCAGAGAGCTAATATTATAAGGAGTAACTTAGGCTACTTTTATTTTAGAAACAGAATTAGGGTTCCGCGCAAAAAAATTAAAAAGCCATGAAATCCAATCGTAATAAATTCCACGCGGGCGAAGTCGCGGGGGACAGCTAGTTGGTAATAAAAATTAAATCTACCAAAGACCGCATTGCGAGGGGATCTTTTGCAACACGTACCGACCAAAGAACATAGAAACGTAAACGTAAAAAATAGCGTTCTGTGCAGTGCTTACAACGATGGCCATTGCGGAAATCTCAAATTAGAAATAGCTTATGACTATCAGAAAAACATTTACGGAGTGATGACAACGACTTTAGTCATAGCTATTTTATTATCATTGCAACCTATCTTTGACCACAGCTGAACGTGAACATAACTGAAACATAACTGAACTGAGGAATTTTTCGGATTAAACCGAGCCGACAAATTTCACGAACGCACATCGCGGCAAAACTCTGGATCTGGATGCTTGGCGGTCCACCACTGTACGTTTCACTAGGAGTTTTCTTCCGCGTACGACCTCTCTGTGGAATAATTTACGACCGGCGATTTTTCCGGACAGATACCACTTAGGGACCTTCAAGAAAAGAGCTTACTCCTTTTTAATGCACCTGCAATTCTCTTGTGTTGGTGTTGCCGTGAGCCGTATGGTCGTTTGCCTCCTCTCCTATAAAAAAATAACTCTCCCCCAAAGGTTGCCATAGAGTACGTATGTATATAATTTATATTATAATATAAATTATACTACGACTATATAATGATGATTTTGTTTATAAATATGTGACAAACCAGGTCAGATGTTGGCCTTGAAATACTAATTTACATAAAACCTATTTAGGTATTCAGTCCATATTCCTCTTACGACTGCACGACACTAGATAATTTTACTTAAATTACTAATTACATTCAACATTCATTCTTTTATTAATTACAGGCTATCAAACGTCCACTGTAGAACATAGGGGGGATATTTGACATAGTTGCTACACTTGGCAGGCGGGTTGACAACTGCAATTTTTGGAACGAAGTTCCTTAACGGATGGTACGAATTTGGAAGAAGGGGGCTAGGCGAGAAATAGAATTATCCGTCACGACCCCTTCTGACGTAGTGTAAAACCTTGGCGGCTATAAAGAAGCGAGATGGAATAATATCCATCTCCCTCGCATTTTTTCTTATCTTCCCATGTAATAAATATTATTTTATTTTTAATGACGTTTCATTTTAATAGACGCTATTAGTTCATTTATTTGTATTTGTTAATCAATAATATAATACGTCTATCAATAATAATATACTACGAAAGGAACTTCGTTCCAACCGAGTGTTCCACGACACTCACCCATTTTTTTTATTTTGAGTTGTGATCAGGTGGGTGCTGCCGCTCATCTCCTGTTTTTTCGACACTCACGGGACTATATGGGGTAGTGGAATCTCTTACGCCGCCCCTACACCGAAACTAACTAATTAATATACCTACTCATCATAAAAAATAATTCAAACTCTTTTAACAAAGTCATTATTATCACAGTCGTAACAAACGAATTTTATAGTTATGGCTATACCTGTAAAGGACATGCGATACGCGCATTCAAATAGTAGGTATGTACTCCTGCAAATATCCCGCTTTCTGGCTCTTTGGGGTAGTGTTTCGTCGATACAGGGACGCGCCAAAAAAGAAAGGTCACTAAATAGTGTATATGTTTATGTTTTATATATATATATATATATATATATATATATATATATATATATATATATATATATATATATATATATATATATTTAGGTTAAGTTATATATTGCAATGGGCGAATGTTCTTAATTTTAAGTCCTTGATGCCTGAAATGAAGTTATTGTATTGTAAATATTGCCCTTGAAAGATTATATAGGTTGAATCGAATGATACTGGACCGATTATACATACATACATAACACACACATGCGTCAATTAGCAACAGCACAGCTCAGGTCCCTTACATCCGGGTGCCTGTCGATGTCCGATAAAACAGCTATGCGTCCAAAAAGGCGTCACGATTATACGATTATGTAATTTAAGCGGACAGACGTCGCGGCCTGGTCCCCGCGAGCTGTTCGGCGCCTCTGCGGATGCTGAGCCCTTACCATTGAATTAACAATTTATAATACCTACAAAATAATAAACTGATATTTTTTTTAATTTTTCAGACATACCGGTTTCCTCACGATGTTTTCGTTAAACCGCTAAGCATGTGGTAAACCAGCAGTTATTTCTTTATATAAAAAATTCATTGATCCGTCACCAATGAAATTGTGCCGAACCAATTATTGTTATAAAAATTTTCATAACCTATCGAACAAAAGTTGTTCGCATTTTTCAAGTTTTACGTTTTAATATTTCGAAGACATATAAAGTCCTTCAACACGCATTTGGGCAGCGCGGCACACACTTCCTTGCCCTACATCCCTCTCAAAAGTTGATTTATAAACAATGTCATAAGTGTATATATACGTTATAAGATAACAGGAACAAACGATTTTATTAACATACCATTGTTGAAATTTTAATTATGCACACATATCTATATTATGAAGATACATACATCAAGTGAATGGTCTAAAAATTATTTTTTTTCCTTCAAAACCATAGTAAGCAACATGTTACACAAAAAATAAACAAGACAAACACAAATCGAGAACACACCGCGAACAAATCGAGTTCCGATAGTATCGAGGTCGGCAGAGTTATGAAGTGGTCAAACGGTCAAATCCGAGCGCCTCGGTGTCGCGGAATGCGGTACGGACGCGTCTCGCCAACACCGAACGAGCATAATTCCGAGAAAAGGATAAAAATTAAATAACTTGATTGCACCGGTACCACACCAAGCCCGGTAGAAGTAGAATCCATGGTTTGGGGGAATCCAAAATTCCAATTAGAACTTTGATTAAAATTGCTAATCATTTTGTCTTATAGCAATTTTAAGAAAGCTTCGGTATGCAAGTGAGAAGATTTTGTAGCTATAAATACAATATCAAAGAACAAATTTTCTTTTAAATAATTTGAAGATCGTTGTACATTGCAAGGAGGTGCTTGGCGCGCGTAACGTCGCAACTCTTTTAAGATTGGCGAAGCTGACAATCCCTAACGTCGTTTGTAGCGAACGAAGTCCCGTATTAACATTTGTTTTCGGTAAGACTGATCTTTTTCAGGCGATTAATAATCAGAATTCTCCTTCGGAATATAAAGTATAGCGTACTTGTTTACTTTCAAGGCACTCGTACAATTAACTTGTAGAAAAACTATTTGTCAAGCAAATCATAGCCATCGTAGGAAAACGTCCATCAAAATATGACGCCAAAAGGAAACTACTATAATATAGAGACAATGATTAAAAAGTAAAAAACGTGATATACCGATTGTCACAAATGACACGACACATCTAAAAAATGTCCGCTAACTTTAATGTGTATTTGTATTGACAAACAAAAATATAATTTTAGAAATTTATTCCAATAGGTTAGATTTATGTTTAATGGGTTGTAAATTTAATCCTAGCTTTTTAAAAATTAAAGATCGATGTTATACAAAGAATATAACATCGATCGATTATTACCACTAATTAAGGGAAAACATTACAGCCTTTATTAATTTGTGTTAGATTTAAGGTTAATTAAATGTTACAGAACGTTATCATTAGCAATATCATCTGAAAATAATGTTTGTTTTAATGTTTACAATTAAAAGACCGTAACAAACACAAATAAGTCGTATAAAAAGTACTGTTAATCGTTCTTAATACAGTAATCTGTTGCATCATAGACAAGGATGTAACGTAAAGAAGTTAATGATATAGTTATGAAATAAATAGCAATAAAAATTACTATAAACCAAACACATGACACAGCCTCAGGAAAATCCTTGACATTCTTCATAGATGATTAAACTCACGGTGACACAAGATCAAAGGTTAATCACAACCGTGACCTACGAGTTTCGCCGTAAAACTGCTACATCAAACATTTCTACAAATCGTTTCTTTTAAATTTCCGATTGAATTTATAATTTGGAAACGAGAATATTTTAAATATAAAAAATATATTTTTAAGTAATATATATTTAAGTTGCAAAACAGTAAGGCATAATTCTCCATCCACTAATTTCTGATAGAGTTTTAAGGCAAGGAACTGGGGCCTGCATCAATGGATGGTGCCCGCGGGAAATTAGCTCGGTCTGCGCGCATACTATGAAATTTACCTGAGCCACTACGGTTCTAAGACCTAAAGCAACTAATCGTTATATATAATCTATTTATTCATTCTAAAGTTAACCCACAAATACCGTCCGTCATACGAAACGATACGAAAGAGTAGATATTGTCAAGTTTGTTCTATTATATCTGTCCATACTATCCATTTTTTTTTTACAAAAGCCACTGCAATCCATAGACATCTGTAGTAACTTGCAAAATAACACCTGCAATGCATAGACAACTCCATTCAAATGCATTGTCACTTCTGAGGACTAAATTGGACTTAATTATACTGGCTCTCTATACGTCGTCTTAAGGACCTCATAACGCAAAGATATATAAGAATTTGAAATTTTGAAAAGCGGAAAAAAAAATTTTTACGTGGTAGAGCCATGCTGCAGCTATATTAGGAGTATAGTTGTAGCACGGATGGGTCGGCTCATCCGGGGAAGGACCACGCTCTCACAGAATACCAACGTAAAATAGCAGCTTTACGCTGCTGTGTTTCGTATGGTGAGTGTACAGAACCGGAGACCTTTTTTACTGGAAATGAGGCATTCCATCTTAGTCCTCACGCGTGACAACGCATCTGCATTTTGATTTTTAATATAGGATAGATGTAGATGTTATGGGCCACAGCAACCACTTACCATCAGGTGGACTGTGTGCTCGTTTGTCACCCTTATCCTATAAAAAAAAACATAAAAACATTTACAGAACTACGTCTCTATACAACAAAATCCAGTTTGCAGAATGTGACGAGTGAATTCTTGTGATACATAAACAACAAAAAATAGATCCGGGATCATTCGTGAGATGAGCCATGATTATAAGTAGTGTTATAAAGGAAAATACGTAAGGGCTTTAACAGATGACCGACAATGAATTTAAATGACGTCAACCATTGTAGGTATTGATTCCTTTTCTAGATAGAATAAATACAAAAATTAAAAGATACATAATATGTATCTTTTAATTTATGTATAATATATATTTTTTTATAGAAGAGGGGGCAAACGAGCATGCGGCTCACCTGATGGTAAGTGACTACCGCCGCCCATGAACAACCGCAACACCAGGGGAATTGCAGATGCGTTGCCGGCCTTTTAAAAAGGAGTAGGCTCTTTTCTTGAAGGTCCCTAGGTCGTATCGGTCCGGAAAAATCGCTGGTGGTAAACTATTCCATAAGGAAGTTGTGCGAGGAAGAAAACATGTTCTAAATCGCACAGTGGTGGACCGCCAATCATCCAGATAATATATCGTTTAATAAAAAATTATGTATGTTCTTTTTAAGATTTAAATTTAAAGCTGTTTATAAATGTAAAATAAAAATTCAAGAATTTATAAAACTAAATATGTAAGAATTTTAATCATTAAAAGCAAGTCACGCCGCGCGCAAATCTAACTTAGGTACCTCGCACGCGTAGCTACTGCATTCTTACATGATACTTTGGGACACACTGCGTTCTATATAGCTAAGAGGTATAAAACAATGGTAGAGCCACGCGGCAGCTTTTGCTGTCGCACGGATGGGCCGGCTCGAACCGGGGTGGTACCACGACCTCACAGAAAACCAGCGTGAAGTAGAGGTTTACCTCTGCGTTTCGCTTGGTGAGTGCAGGTGGCCGGAGGCCCTTTTTACTGGAAATGAGGCATTCCATCTTAGTCCTCACGGGTGACAACGCATCTACATTTTGATTTGTAATAGAGGATAGATATAGATGTCTATGGGCCGCAGCAACCACTTACCATCAGGTGGACTGTGTGCTCGTTTGTCACCCTTATACTATAAAAAAAAATCTATTTGATATAAATATGTGAACCCTTCTGTCACCGGTCACCCCCGTGCATCTTAGTTTCCGTAGACGTTCTGACAATATAGCTCACATAATCGATTGAACTTGAGATAGTGAAATACATTTAACTTAATTCGCGGTGTGGCCTACGCTTAATGTAAATAAATCGCGGTGAGTTCCCAATCGGGTCTGCCGCGACCTTCCGAGGACGCGTCCGATGTCGATGACACGACGTCTCTCACGCCGCAGTGAATAAATACACTGAGCGCGCAGACCAATGCCTTTTTAGGATACATCACAGAAATAAGTACTTATTTTAAGAAAATATAAAGCCGATTGTTAACAATGAATTAGGAAAGAATTTATTAATTAAGTTTATTAACACAAATCAGGGAAAATATAGACATTTGAGTTTTTGGGCATTATCTTTTGTTTCTCATTGACTATCATTAGTATTTTCGAAGTCTATTAATCTTTATTTAACTTTAATCTTAGCCAAAAGGCCAAAATGTTAAATCATTGATTATTTGTTATTTCTTATTTTGGACTTCGAAAATACTAATGATAATGCCCAAAAACTCAAATGTCTGTATTTTCCCTGATTTTGTGTTAATAAACTTAATTAATAAATTCTTTCCTAATTCATATCAACTATATTTATTTTTATTCTATTTAAAACGTTACCACCGCACTATGATTTTCTCCTGTGTCGTGAGGGCAGTTAACATACATAAACTTCACAAGGACAAACATACAGACCCGGAACAATTATTTGTTGGCCATACAAATACTTATTCTGTGCGGGGTTCGAACCCGCGGCCCTTGGCGCTGCAACTTATTGTTAAGCCACGGAGCCGTCAGTATATAAATCAGTTAAAGTAGAAACAAAGGTTTACACTAAAATAACAAACGTTGAAAGCTGTTATTAGGAAGGCGCTGCTGCCCATCTCCTGATTTGTTTTCCTCTATCGCCTCCTATCCTACGATACCCACGTATTGATCCTATATTAATTAAATTAAATAAATATTTTTGTTAAAATATTTAGTGTCTAATAATTACAAACTGAAATCAAATTTGGTTTTAGATGATAGTTCAACTGGATCGGATCCACCCTCTTAACTATCTCTGCAGTGCACATACTGTATAAATTGTAGGTTGTGAAGTATTTCTCAAACTTCCTCAAAATTGGCAACGTACCCGAGACCTTCTTTATTAGAAGTTGGTTACAGTTGTCCACAGGCTATAGTAATTACTTACGTGGACAATTAATTAGTTTAATATTAATTTAAAAAATGAAAAAGAACGATGACGCCTACACCTGATAGTTTTTTTTTTAGTTAACATAACTAAACTTTAAAAACACGCATAAAATCACTGCAAAAGCTATTTTACACACTTAACTGTAAGGATGATGAATAGATAAATTCTAAAATAAAGAAATCTTTTTAAGTTAGTTGTGCCTAATAGGTAAACTAATTAGGTACCAAACTCATCTGAAAATGAATAAAATAAACTTCGACTTAGGTATATAAAGAATTTCTTCTCTAAAATCTGCAGTTTTATAAATAAGTAACGTTGTTTTGTGAAGAAATACGTCAATGTAAGTTTGTATTACTATTTCTATTTACTTGTATATAGGTACTGCATATTTATATTAATTCTCTATATTAAATAAACTTAAATATAAGTACTTATTTTATATATATATATAGAACAGAACAGAAAGAATAAAATTTTTGATGTATGTTGTAAAATTGATTTTTAATAATATGAGGTAAATATAAAAACATCACAACGGTAAATTTAAAGTTAACAGCAGATAAAAACCAATAACTTGATAAAGTGAAACTCTTTTTAGTTTTAATAATACTCCAATAACGCAAGCGGTTAATTACACAACAAACTTTAGGCTTATTAAATAGAAACACTACAATAATAATTAACAAACCGAGTCCTTATAACATTACGTACGCAACACTAAATGAAAGGATGAGCAAAGCGCACTCCGGTAATTAATAACAACAACATCCGTCAGTCGAGGGAATCGTGGCCCTCCCATCGATTTCGTATCGATGTCATTGCAGGTCTAACGCACGACACGCGTACATTATAATCGTGGAGACGTTTCTAACGCTGTGTGCGTCGCGTATACCCGTCCGTTGTAGTGTGCGTGGGCGCTGCGCACGCGCTTGCGACGGAGTATTTACACCGGCGCCCCCTACCACCTTCGCCACTCATGCGCCGCGCAATCTACAGAACACACGTGAACCCCACCACGGCCTAACGCGGCGACCCTACAGGACCTACCGTCGAAGACATTCAGCTACCAAACGACAAGCGCGGCAGTAGCCCGATATGTGCCAGTGATCCAAGTGACATTAAAACAGTGAAGTGACTGACATGTGCAATTAAGAAGAAGTGTACGAGTGTTGTTTATCAGCCGCAGCCTCAGCCGTTATCAATCAATGTAAGATTCTTCTAACATAAGAAACCAATTGGCGTTATATACTATTGAATTCTGAATGTGTAGGATCGACGCTAGGCCCCCGACCCAGATCTCACGGGTTAAGCGCCACACAATATAGGGACAACAGAAACAATGCGCGTTTCGCGACACGAATAAAGTCAAAAAATTCACATAGCTTAGCCTTCAGTGCAATACTCAATGACGCGACGTAGAAAAACACCTGTGAGAAAACACAAACAAATGCCTGTTTGGCGAATTGTTGTCACATAGCTAGCCACATATACACAGTAATAATGCAAGTGAAGAGTAAACCGCGACCCGACGACATTTATCGCAAGCAGAGTCAGGGATAATGGAATGTTCACGATGGTAATGAGCACTGCAAATATTATTCACGATATATATACCGGCGAAGTGCTAACCCATCCAAACCTCGCGACGCAAAACCGCGAGGCGTATACAATTTCGAAATTTATATTTAGACTTTAAATACTCTATTCATAAATTTTGATTCCGTAATAACATTTCAAAATATTGCTTCGTACCACTGGCATTATTAATACTACAGTGGTACGATATCCATCGCAAACGCAAGTCTTTCAGAGCTTAATGTATTTAAGACTCAGAAAACGTTGTTCTTTAAAACATTACGAATACCTAACTCGGGATATTACTCACTGTTACTTCTGCGAATACCTGCTTATTTAGTCGAACAGCGGTATTTAATATTGACCTTTAACGACGAATGCCGCAGGATGTTCTCATAACGGGAGACCGGTGTCTTACGTGTAGACAATGCTAATTAACCCGGACCGGTACTGTAGTTACGTATCCGTGAGGCTTCATTGACTAAACTAAACGGGAAATTCTAAATTATTTTTACGTTACGCGACCGCCTCATCGAACTTTTTCCGAAAACAACGCATTTCGTGGAAACAAAAATACATTGTAAACAGTAATCGATGACCATCGGCAATAATATGTGATATACGCAAATAAAACGAATCCAGTTGACCAATTCACCAGTTCATGAACGAAAGTAGTCCGAGAGGCGACGAAAGTCGAACGCGGTCTTAACATACATGACATAATGCTAGCAAACAACTCATATTACACTATACGAATACAAAAACGATCGTGAGCACCTAACACAAAAACATATCAAGGAAGTAGCCGTTCGATAAACGAATAATTGTTACGAAGGAATCTGACATCGTGTGAAAATAAATATTTCAAACAAGGACGCAGTGAGCGCGCGAGATAATTAAGCACAAAACAGGAAATCTACGATAAAGCTATATTCATGACGTTAGACAGAAATCTTGATCAACCGGCAAATGCTGGTAAGCCATGAAATATTTGCCGAACGATTACAAAAATCATCTTGTGGTTTTTATATGCAATTCTAAACTGAAACAAATTTAATAGAATTTAAGTTTGAATAGAAAGAGTAGGTTTTTAGAAAGTTTCTCATAAACCATCAAAAGTAAAGCTTGCGCAAACTATTTTAACAGTAACATCTTTTTGGTATCTAAACTGTATCTCTTCTTCGATCATATCTAAAGTGATATTTTAAATGATATTTAAATTAATCTGATTTTGCTTTTCACCCCTGTGACAAGGTCCCTGTGACATCAGTTTGTGAACCTCACTGACACAAAATAAAGACTCTTTATTTTGTGTCAGTGAGGTTCACAAACCACGGCCTCGCTCCAATTCATACGCGTTTCCGAAAAACTTGCGCTTTTAACTGTTGCTTAACTAAACGTGAGCGTTAAACTGTTTGTACACCTTTATGGACTTAGTGGCAAAAACGTAATTAGATTTATACCAATTGTTGCTTCTAATTTAATAGTTATATGCGCCCTGTTATTTTTTGTTTTATTATCATATTTGTTTTTAATATTATGATTTACACTTATACGTACACACTTCTACAATATGAAAAAAGCCTTAATCGAAAACGTCATTATCATTTCTTACTTGTACGTGACTGCGCATGACAGCAATATGTATAATATTACCACAAGATCGTATAAAGAATTTGCTGGTTTTAACGTGAGAACAAATCGATAAAATATTATCTCTACTATTACGTCACCTGTCCGCATGTCCGTAAACAAAAAACACATCCGGCTAGGAGCAGTGAGGCGTCATTATCAAACATGTAAAAAATAATCACCACCACGAAACCAGTTAGACTCGTACAATTTCGAAGAGAGCAAGGTCTGAGAAAAAGGTTGATTTATGAAAACAATGTAGTATACGCATTATAATGGTATTAGGCAACTACAATTGTCGCGCGCGCGCCAAAATGAACAATGGACTTGCTCGACTCAATTGCGAGGCGAATCTGCACAGGTAATCTATCGCATACGAACAAAAACACATTGCATACGAGGGAAAAGAAGACGCCTTGGAAAGCGCGATAACGTTATCACTGATCGCTGTCCGTTATTGCTTAAAAAAATTACAAAATTCTACCATTAAAATATGCAGCTTTCCTTTAAACCGAGCGAAGGACTCCGGCCGTTAAGGTTGCCTATCCGCCACGCTCCGAAAAACATCAAAAGGTAGCCGGAGTGGCGGAAAACTTTTGAAATGCCTTACACAAGCGACTCATATTAAACAATATGAAAATCACGATAGCGACGATTATCAGATCGGTTAATTGGCATTTACCTCATAGATGCGGTGTGTTCGATCTCCGCCCATCCATTCTAAACTCTAGTTCCCGATGCACGCTCTAAATGCACTTACCGATTTGATAGCACTAAATAAAATTCCTTACCTGTAATAAAAAAAAAACATATTATTTAATTATATAATACTGTTTATTTGTACGTACAACAATCAAATTACAACGTGTAATTATTACAAGCGGGTAAAATGAAAAGTTCAAAAGGGTAACAAACAACGTGCCCACGATTTCTTTTCGCTTTTGTTCAATTCATGTGAAAAGTATGAAACGTTTCGAAACTGCGTAATTGCTATTACGGTTGTACATGAGAACGTAAAACCGACCATTATATGGAAGATTACATACAATACGAGATGTGACCGTTTTGCGAATAACGTAACAAACAATCAAGAAAGTCACAACAATGAGAAGAAAGCGCGCGCTTACATAAAAATAACAATATCGCGTTAAGTAAAACAAAACAAAGCAGGACCTATTTGTAACCTCGGTTATCGCATGCACGAGCTAAAAAATCCACTAGTAGTACTCCGTCTGATTAGTTTCCTCTTTCACTTTCAACAAAAATCAAATATCAGGGAGTTCTTTATTAAAAGGTATTCCAAAAACTGTAAAAAAAATTCAATCCTATTAAACTTTTAAGATATACTATAGCAGTCTCACGCAGCGCACACATTATAGAAATTTGATTGATTTTTACTTGTGCAATAAAGAAACCTTGGTTTTAACGAAGGCGGTGGCATTATAAATCATAAACATAAACCCGCCAACAATAGATACATAGGACACAGATACTTGGAAATATTTTACGACGAAATGGCCCCGGGGCGGGCGCGTGCTAACGCCGTATCGCCGCCAGTCACGACAACAACCAGATCACTTTTTTATAACTCGACCTTACTTGGCATACCAGTGCAGCCACTTAAACCTCAAAATGCCGGGTATAAACTATAACAGACAATGTGACTGACAATAAAGATCTAATTACGTTGTTGTAATTTTACGACCGAAAATTGTTTAACGTGTGTAATAAAGATATAAAATATCGTTAATCATTCAATTAAAAAGATTTGATTGATCTGTCTCAAATTATTGCGAGTATTTTTTTTTGCTACTTACATCTTGATAAAAATCCAAACCAATTTAAACAAATAAGAGGCAAATGTTAAAACATAACATTTCCATGAAAAAGTTGCGAGGTTAAGTGTATATAGAGGGAATAAAATGCATCACATACTAATGCTAGATTAAAAACTGCGGATTGGGTGAGGCAGCGGATCAGGCTGTATATGATGGTTTTGCCTTGACCCCCAGCGCCTTCGCGACAATTAATAAGCCCTGACACTATTAGAAGTTATTTCAAACCATTCAGTGAATCGAATAGTGATTGACGAATGCGATAACTGATTTAACGTATTTACGCAACATCTATAGAGATTAATTATCCAGATTAAACACCAATCAAAACGCTGCATGAAATATTAAACCTGCAAAGAGGTTAAAATAATATACTAAGAAACGCATAACAAGAAGAGCTCATCCCGATGATAGAAAATCTTAATAATTAAGGCAGAAACTTTCTAATTACATAGTTCGCAGCAACATTATTTTTACTTGGGAAAAGGTTCAGAATTACACATGTAAAATACTTGTTTGCACATATTTCTCGTATTATATTTACTCAACGGAGTTATTGCCTATTTAGTCGACCATAAATAATTTCTAATTAACCATGATTAATACAGATTCGTCTCGGTTTCGTTAGACGATGATATACCTTAGGTATTAACACCCCGAGGTCTAAGGACAATCACTAATGATAAAACTTGACACAAAGGGTCCAATGCCACAGTTGCGGCGATTCGTTACGATTTCGAAAGTACGTAAGGCAATAGCTACGAATATACTCGTTTAAAACAGATATTTATGAAGCGATTAACTCGATAAGTGAACCGAATTGAGAAAAAATTACTCAATAACAGGAATTTAGTCGTTTCCCTTCTCAACATCGTATATAATAAATGTTTGACTTGTAATAATTCTTATAGATAATTGATTCCTAAATTATTAAACAATTTATTTCATAATTTTCGAAAATTAATTATCTACTTTGACATCTAGACGCAACGGGGATTTGAAGCAAACAAAAAAACGGTGGGAGTCACTACTTCTAATCGATTTTAGCATTACCCTTCTACACATACACATATAACCTAAAAAAACTAAAACTGTACAATTGCAAATCGTAATAAACTTTGTGAAATCGGTATGTCCTGTCCGTTCAATCTGTTAGTAAATAAAGGCCATTGGAAAGTTGGCGACTCGTCAACCGCGCGTATTGAATACAAAATGACAACAATACATCGAGAAGTTTCCCAACATTGTCGCGAATGCGACTCCAGAAGAAAGTTAGCATGCATTTGGCATATGTTTAAAATTATCTTTTATCTGTAAAGAAGTTTCGAATGCAACTACTTGTATTATATTACGACTGTCTGTAATAAACTTACAACGGATTAGTTTTATTCCGATTATAAAAAGCTTGCATTTTGTTCGCTAGGCCACCATCTCTCAGTTAAGCTAGCCAAGGAAAGGTGTTTAATTTTCTATTCATTAATAACATATATTCGAAGTAAGATTGCAAGACTATTTATCAATAAGTATTACATTATTTCATGCGAAAACAAATTTACCTCACGATTTCAAATGATTAAAAGCTTTCTAATTATGGCAACGATCTTTTTGACAAAAAATGCCAAAAGGACTCGAAGCCTAGCGGAGTACAATCCCAGTACTTTTAACGAAGGTGAACAGGTATAGGAAACGAAAGGATGCGCACAGCGATGCCCTGAGCAAATGTCAAATTCGAATATTTCTGTAAACATTATTAAACACACAATACGTTAAATGTACTGATTAATTCAATATACTTAAACTTAACCATATTTAAATCGATATCAGTAACATATAAGTCAATGAATTATTGCAAAAATCTTTGCAACTTAATTCGGACAAATTATTAAAATCTGTATCGAGGGTAGTTAAAATGACTCAGTTGCCATATTGAGCTTGCATTTTTTAATCTTAAAGTTATACAGGGTGGCCCGCGAAATTCAACTTTTTTTACGTTTTTTGCTATTTGTAGGTCAGTGTCAGGTTGTATGTTTAATAAAATATGATTCGCGAACATGCCGAGTATGTATTTACAGAATTATAATCATCACCACCCTGGAGCTTTCACCTTAAGCTACAAAATAACACACTTTTCCTATACTTTAAGTGAGAGATTCTTGAGAATGTTGTACATTGGATGTCTTGTGAAAATGTTGTATATTATATGGTTGGATTTGGATGACACTTTGCAAAAGGTTAATGTCTAACTTTCCAAGTTCCAAGGCACGGCAGACGTTCTTCCCATTCCGGTTTCACTCCGAATTCAGTCCGGTCTTTTTAGAGCTTTAAATACAAAATTTTAAGTAACTCGACCACTGCGCCACTTATTGGAACGTAGCATAGTTATAAGCCATCGTCTCGATAAAACAAATATTTTGAAGGATTGGTAGCGCAGTGGCTAAACGTTAGGTTGCAGAGCTATAGCTCTACATACCAAGTATTTGTTTAGCCAACAAATAACTGTTCTGGGTCTGAATGATTGGGTAACTTTTTTGGAATTACAAAAGCAGATATAGTATTAAACCATTACACTCCTGACTCCATACATATATTTGAAAGCCACAAGACTAACTACGGCTAAGAACATTTGAAGGCATACAGTCGTAATCGATTACATTTGTTCGTACTTTGTATAGCAATTTTGTTTAATTTTAAAATTAGAACAATTACGAGGTGACTCGAATGAGTATCGAAGGCGAAATCGAGCAAATAAAATTCCTTTCGCAGAGTCAGACACACCTAACTTTCAATTGCCTTGGACCAAACAGTTATTCTGACAATTTTTTTATCCGATTCAATTCACTTTAAAATACTTTTGAGCTAGCGCGATCTCATTTCGTAAACTCACGACCAAATTCACACAAGTATTTTAAATGAGGCTTTACACAATTTACACCCACGTTATTCGCGACACTCTTAGAATTTGTTGTACAGTTATTTGAAGTCGCATATTTATATCGACTGTCTTACTATGCTGGATTACGAGCCCGTGCCGATTCAAATTGCAAAAATTGCCCGAAACGGTCATTGTTTCAAAACGATCGACAATTTATAGTTCTACAGTCTGCTACTCGCCAAATGAAACAGCAAAATAACAATACCCACCACCCATACGGATAAAGCAACGTGCCGCGATACAAATTAACAAAACGTACGCGAGCGGATTTAAAACGATACTCTGTCGCAGGCCTTGCTCGACCTTCCAGTCTCGTGTTCATTACCTGCTAATTTCCAAATTAAACGCTTGTTTTTCAATGCCAGCCAGGTCGGAGGTGGTCGGCACTACGACTTGATAAAAGGCGAGCGTTGGAGTGCGGCTCGCCAGTTGCTAAATTACTGGCCAACGTTTTTGTCTTTGCCGGTGTCCTTTCACTTTGCTCATGTTAGCGATAGAGTGGGTTCGATTTACAAAAGCGCGCGTACTTAGATAAGTGAATTATTAATTCGCACTTAACCGACAGTAGCCTAATTGAAATGTTTAACAGTGGATTTATTTCGTTGCAACTAAAAAATGTTTTTCAAACTTTCAGATGGTGAGAGGGGCGGCGTTGGTGCTTATGCTAGCGCTGGCATGGGCATGCAACACACAAGCCAGTGTGCTAGTCCCAACCTACGTGTTACCGCCCGACTCGTTCGTGCGCGATCAACGCAGCCTGGGGACACCAGTCGACTCGGACTCAGCAGAGTCCCAAAGAACTGTCAAACGACTCATCGGAGGACATATAAAATTAAAGCACGATAAGATATACAGTGCTTCAAAAAACTACATCAGCTACGATGGGAAAACTGAAACTGGAAAATTTGCTGGTGTGTTCGCACCCGAGCAGTCGGGCAGTACCGTAGGATGGAACCAAGGTATCTGGGATGATGGCATGCTCATGTCCAGTGCCGGCGAAGGAAAGGAGACTGGGAAAGTCAAAGAGAATGATGAAGAAAAGAAGACTTTATCAGACCAGGTAGCCGAGGGAAAATACGGATTGATACAAAACGAGATATTCGCCAAAGCGCCGAAACGGCCAGGAATCGTTAGTTACGAGCCCAACATTGAAACTAGGTCCAAAGATAATTTCGAGAGTCTTGGAGGACTCAAGAAAGATGAGATTTGGCTCGCAGAAGATCACCTTTTAGTCCTCAAAGGCGGATCATTCCCAGAGCGCAAGAAGGAGACTGAACGAATACCTTGGCCACCGATTGATAACTACGTAGCCCCGAGAAGGCAAGTAAAACTACCACAGAAACCCAAAGTACCTCCGCCCTTTCCGGTACGTCTCTTCGACAACGGACCGCTCGTCTTCCTCACTCCAAACGGTAGCGTCCCCGCGTCCCTTTACCCTCCCTTCCCTACGGGAGAGGGCGATGGCCCTCTACCACCACCGCCATTCCTTTTCGCAGCGGGAGCGCCCTACCCCTCGAGTGATGATCAGGGAAACACTACTACCGGGGGAGCGCCGCTGCCAAATCCTCCGTTCCCATTCCTACCCGGGAATACGAGCGAAGGGCCATTCCCCTTGCCTCCAACCATAAACGGCTCTTTTCCAGAAGGCTTTCCTCCGGGCGCAGCGTTCCTACCACCACCGAGCAACCAAACGGACCTGTACGACGAAGACGACCCATCGATATACTATCCGCCGCCTTACAATTTTTCTTTCCAATCTGAGTACAACAACAGTGTTCCCGCGGGTCCACTTGTACCAGGAATAATCTTGCCGCCACCACCGGATTTCTTCGCTCCAGAAGATACAACCACCACAGAACCAGTGCAAACTACAATTACAGATAAAACTGTGACTTATTCAAGACCAAAATCTACTAGAAAACCATTGACAACGCCGTCTGTGTATAGACGTAAATATAAAACAAGACCAACGACAACGGAGTCGACGAAAACGACTGAGATTCCGACCACGATAACCACTCCACCACCTACTGAAATTGTGACCACGTCTAAAGAGAGAAAGCCACAGCGTATTACACTGCAACCGCCTAGAAATCCGATTAGAGTACATAATTTACCAGACGAAGTAACAAATAAACTCACGACGGCAAAGCCCGTCTACAAGTCAAGAACAAAGCTCACTTCAAAGCCCATCTCCGTGATTTACGATTACACAGAACCAATTTACAATTCAAAGATGCCAATAACATCGGAAAATCCATACGTAATTTATAGAGTATCTGAGAAAAATCCAAACGCAATCAATAACGAAATAATTACATCTACTCAAGTGCCCCTTAGAGCGTACTACTCTAACACGCAGAATGACGGCTTACCAGCAACAAAATTACAACCCGTGTACAGACCGAAACCCAGCCAGAACGCTGTAGCTTCTTTCTACTTCTACGATGAACAACCAAAGACATCGCCAGCTCCTGAAACCTATTTTGACGGAAGACACTATTACAAAACTGTACCAACTAACTTAGCTCCACAACCACAGCAATCGAACTCGAACTCTCAGAAGGGCTACAACCCCGCAGTAGAAGTTACGTATGGAGCTATCGACGACTCTGATGGGCTATTTTTATGGCCACAAAAACAAGGTCCCAGAACGCTAACACAAGAGTACTTCAGCATACAGAGGCCACGTCCACAACCCGTTTACTTACAACAACCCAACCAGAATCCACATGCTTTCTACCAACAAATAGCGGACATTCAGCAGACGATAGACTTGTTCGCTACGAAAAGACCTAAGGCTCAATCTTTACGAAATATTAACAAACAAAAAGCAGTCACATCACGACCTGTATATCAATTCAGCTACCAGTCTAATCCCAGACCTGAACAACTGACCTTCAGAGCACCTAAACTCGACCCGGAACCATTTAGACCGATGGTAAGCTACAGCAAGCCCTTCAACGTCGAAAACGAGTTCAATGCTATTACTCCGTCAGTCTCGCCAGGATATCATCAGCAGTATTTGTTAGAAAATGTGAAAGTAACCACGGAAACTCCAACATCTAGCAGATATTATCCAAAAACAAAAACCAGGAATGAAGACTACGACGATGCTCTGTCAAGTAAAGAGCCAAATCAGAATAGAAATCACATTCCTAAACAGACCGGTAAACCTGCGGCACACGTCCACCAAGTGAATAGATACCCAAGCACGACGCCCAACCCCATAAGCAACGGATACTACACGAAACAAGACGAAAGTTACTTCGACGATATAACAAAAAATTCGTTCAATATCTTCGGACAGAAGGTAGAAGACGGCACGCATGATGTCAACGGCTTAGCTGTGACACCTCCGCTAGAAACTGTGAGAACGCCAGTAAACAACAACATAAACTTACAATACGCTTATGAAATAGTTCCGTCCCCGAGACCGACTAATCCGCCTTCTTTGGACAGAGATTCGCTGGTAAATTACCGCCTAATAAGGCCGCAGATCAATCCTGATAGTGAATCTATTCCGGGGAATCTAAGTGCGCAGTTAGTACACGAACCAAACCCGCCATCTCTATTAGACGATACGCTAGTGAATGACAGATATCCTCGACCTACAATTAACCCAGATAGTGAATTCATCCCCATACCGAACCCTAATTACCGAAAAGCTCAGTATGGTATTGAGTTGGACGATTTGAATGCAACTCCCCCGACGTTGGAAGGCGACACAGACGTGAATTACAAGAACCCCACGCCCACGGTCGACCCAGACGCGGAGTGGGTACAGCCGGTGAACGCTGGTGGAGGACAACGAGGTGCTTTCGTGTCTTACAGGCTGCCTGGCGAGGGCGCGCATGTATATTTCCTGACCCCGCAGGCATCACAAGCTGTGCGGGAGAGGCACAGATCTGCCGGCTATGGACGGTGAAACCAAAGCTCTAGTCTGAACTCTACGCCGCGTAGTAGGCGACGAATTGTGTAAATACAAAGCGCAAATGTGATGTTTAAGTGTCCTAAGTAGCATAAGGTCCAAAAAGACTAGTGGCTTCTGCCGCATTGCCATAATATTTAAAACGAAACGTGAGGTTTAAATTGTACGTGATGTACCAGTGAGTGAGCAAGTACTTCCGATACGCAATGAACGCTACTAACTTTATAACCTATTTATTAAATTATTTTGTTAAGTGACTGTGGTGCAAGCGTAGTGGTAATTAATTTATTTATGTATGTCAGTATTGTGCATGAACTAGATATGATGCGATGTGATATGCATGACGGACGGTGTTTGAGAGCATTGTCGTAGATTTATTACTAGTATTTTGTTATTATAATTGTTATGTAAACAAAGATAATGACAAGTAATTGTGATTCTATGTTTGTATTTTCTTATACAAAAAAGGTAAAATATAATATTAAAACCATATTTAATAGATTATGTGTTTCACTTAAAGCCCGAAATATTTTATTGTAATAAATAAGTGACGGCCTAGTACCGGCAGGCGAAGTGTAGGGCGACACCCCATCAGATGGAGTGACGACCTGGTAAGACATGCAGTAAGTCGATGGATGCAGGTGGTTCAAGACCGTGCTTTGCGGAATTTCTTGGGGGAGACATATGTTCAGCAGTGGACTTGTGAAGAGCTGTAATGATGAATGATGATGAAATAAGACCGGACCGTGTAGTGGCGGTCTAAGAATATCCACTACTCATACCGTCCCGTAGGTGTCGTAAGAGTCGACAGAGGGAAACAAACCAGGAGATAGGCAGCAGCGTTTTTTTTAATAACTACTAAAATAAAAAACTGCGGTTCCCATACTGCCTGCCAAGCGTGGCAACTATTGCAAATATCTCCTAAATATGAGGCAATCTATGGTTGGAGGCCAGTGTTCAGCAATGGACTTTAGACAAGCTGTAACGATACGGTAATAAATTAAACAGTTCACAATAAGTATAAGACAGTATTAAATATTTAGACTCCATTTTATTTATTTTTTATCGCAAAAGAACGTGTCATATTACCTAAACTAAATTAATTATGCAAATAAAACTTTAATTCTTCTATATTTTAATTAATACTGTTTAATAATATCTTATTATATATAAAACAATGCAAAATGTGAAAACATAAGAAAATAAAAAAATAAAAAATCATAAACATCCGAAAGATTAATGATTTCTTATATTTACGCGAACACTACACATTTAAATAAAACTAATATTACGGATTTTATCGCGTATATTAACTTATTTTACATTCCCGACGTTTCAAGCACTTTACAGCACCTATGGTCACGGGGGGGACTGAGGTGTATGACGTCCCAATGTCATAGTTAACCACGGCTACCTCCAGATTAAAAATTATTATTTTTTTTTTATTTTTGTTCCGATCTACGCAGTATGAACTTACAGTATCATGAAGTCTTGCAGTTGTATGCTTGGGTTGGGATTTAATTTTATTAATTATGGGATCCCAAGCAGATGGTAGCACCCAGCCATCTTCTCTATTGAAATTAGGATGTTTCTTGATTTCAATAGCCTCGCGAATCACCTTGGAAGGAATCGGTGTTCTTTAGCGAGGATTTGTAGTCTATCAAATCTAATGTAGTGACGGGGGCGATCCTGTACGTGTTCACAGACTGCAGACTGCGATAAAATCCGTAAAATTACTTTTATTTAAATCCGAAAGATTTCTGAAAAATCAGAATAATCTTTATATGATAAAATTATAATGAAAATTTCAAGTCGAACTAGAAGAAAGAAATAACATGTTTATTCTTTTCATCAGTTAATAACCTAGAGAGAAAACAACCCTGATCTAACAAATCACTCATCAGATCAAAAAAGAGCCTATGACGACCACGAGTCCCAAGTCATAACATTATGCCCTAAAACTGAGGTCGTTATTTAGAGACAATCTAGATTTCTTACTGAAACTCTACAATATACAAATTTGTACATAATATTATGGATGTAGACTCCAATTTTGACATTATGAAGTTTGAGTTTAAAATCAAGATAGTGAATGAATACCAATATTATATAATCGGAAGCTGACAACTGAGAACATGAGTAAGCTAACATTCATCCCTCGTGTAGTAATTTATTTAATCGTTTGACATCAAAAAGCAAATAATAAACATTGAGCAAAAGACCGTTAGGATCATGCTTTGTGGTATCCTTAAGAGAGTGCTATGTTCAGCAGTGTAGTTGTGATGGTGTGTAATGTTGATGATGTTTATGAAGATTACGAGTAGACCGATAGAAAGTTGATAACTGCGATAGGAGTCTAGCACTGCAATCTCCAATACACCAGTCAACTATGGTAAACTCTTTAAACGGCTTATTAAACTAACAATAAAATTAATATTAACAAAGTCGATCAATTCGAACCTGCTATTCGAATACATTCGTGGACCACTTCGGACACTAACATGGTTTAACTTATTAAGAGGACTGACTTTACTTTTTTTTACTAAGAGGTTGGTGATGAAAGTATAAGCCATGTTAAATAGTTTCTAGTGTATATTAAAAAAAAAATTAAAAACACGCCCGACATGGTTGACGGAGAGGTAAGGTAAAAAGAATGATCCCACATAAAGCTAGAATTGTAAAAGTCCACCAAAAAGCTATATAAGAATGTAAACAAGTTTAAACATCGTAAAAACTAAAATTGAAAAAATATTTAAAAACCACCGCGGCAGGTTTTGCAGTCGCGCGGATGGGCCGGCTCGAACCGGGGTGGTACCACGACCTCACAGAATACCAGCGTGAAGTAGAGGTTTACCTCTGCGTTTCGCTTGGTGAGTGCAGGTGGCCGGAGGCCCTTTTTACTGGAAATGAGGCATTCCATCTTAGTCCTCACGGGTGACAACGGATCTGCATTTTGATTCGCAAACGAGGATAGATGTAGATGTCTATGGGCCGCAGCAACCATTTACCATCAGGTGGACTGTGTGCTCGTTTATCACCCTTATCCTATAAAAAAAAACCAAGCAAAAGTGAAGTTAATAATAACTAAAGAAAATAAACGATAGTAAGTAAAGATTTACTCACTATAAAATAAAATTAATGCATTCATTTCTTAGAGTATTTAATAGCAGTTTGCTTATAAACTAGTGTTAATCTTAGTAGATTAATTTTGAGAAAGTTGTAAAAATTAATTTGTAACGTAAATTGTATCAGAAAAGGTTAATAAAAATATTTTCAGTAAGTATAAAAATCTCAATAACATTTAAGGACAAGTGTATTTTTTATTAAATACCAGCGTACTGCTCTGGCCTCGCCTGAGTAGGATCGGGATTAGCCCAGACAGACAAAAGAACAGACAGAGATAAAAAAAAATGGTCATTAAATAAATGGCTTAATGACATGCTAATAACCCTCTCAGCTCACCATAAAGAATTATTTCTATATTACGGACAAACACTTAAATTTATTTATTTATTTAAGCTTTATTTGCACACATAAAAAAATGTACAAAACGGCGGACTTAATGCCTAAAGGCATTCTCTACCAGTCTACCTTTGGTTTGTTTATGCGTTTCGGTTAAGTAATGCTAAACCATTCGGGGAACCTTATAGACATTAAAGATCTAATAAGGTCCCCCGAATATTCCAAGTTCTCCTATCTAGCAATGAATTACAGTTTGAATTATACATAGTTTATCTGCTGGTAAATAGATGCTGTGGCTTATATACATACTACTCATATCCTCGAATCGGCATCAAAAATCCCGTATTCTTTGAGAGCGTGTTCATTCCCCGGTCGTGCCGTACCAATCATATGTGGACTGCTGCACATATGTGGCTCCACCACGAAAAAAATACACCAAAAACTTTTAATCTCAAAAAGTATAAACAATGATTATTGTGGTTTCAAATTAATTTAGCAAGAAATTACCCGTAAATCTACTTTCATTATAATAAAGAAGGTCGCATAAACCTTGAAAACTATAACAGCTCATTAATCAATTCTATATTTTAAATATTTAAACAAACTCAAAGGTCAAAGGAAATACACATGATGCATAAATTGTT
Source organism: Parnassius glacialis (assembly GCA_033319125.1). Taxonomy (NCBI): domain Eukaryota; kingdom Metazoa; phylum Arthropoda; class Insecta; order Lepidoptera; family Papilionidae; genus Parnassius; species Parnassius glacialis. The sequence goes on along the minus strand of JAVANC010000024.1, from coordinate 13,879,650 downwards.
CTGCATCTGGATGTTTGTGTATGTGCTCTTTATGTAAGTAAAACACCGCTATAATACAAAAAATACTGTATTAAGATAATTTAAAATCAAAAATTTCATACAACCGACTTCAATATATATTATTAAGGATAACTCAAAAACTATTGGTCAGACCTTGCACCAGCTATCAAATAAAAAAAGAATCATCGAAATCGGTTCACGTAGAACAAAGTTATGAGGTAACACATTAAAAAACACATACAGTCGAATTGAGTACCTTCTCCTTTTTGAAGCCGGTATAAAAAAAAACTGTAGTAAAAACTGTAGTCAAAAGTCAAGTCTTAAAAATCCTACTAATCCTGTTAAAATTATAAATGTGAAAGTTTGTGAGGATGTATGGATGTTTATTACTCTTTCACGCAAAAACTACTGATTGGATTTTAATGAAAGTTTACAATAATAAAGCTTATACATCAGAATAACACATAAGCTATAATTCATACAAACATTGCGTAAATTGGCCAAAGTATAACCATAAATGTTAAGTATGTCTGAAAAAAAAACATGTGAACCAATTTTTTTTATATAGGATAGGGTGACAAACAAGCTCACAGTCCACCTGATGGTAAGTGGTTGCTGTGGTCCATAGGCATCTACATCTATCCTCGTTTGCGAATCAAAATGCAGATGCGTGGTCTACCGTGAGGGCTAAGATGGAATGCCTCTTTTCCAGTAAAAAGAGTCTCCGGTTCTCTACACTCACTATACCGAAGAGCGTGGTCCTTCCCCGGTCGAGCCGACCCATTCGTGCTACAACTATACTAATAATATAACTGCAGCATGGCTCTACCACATATTAAAATTTGGATGGGACTTTCACTGGCAGATAGCTGATGTTATAAGGAGTAAATTAGGCTTCTTTTATTTTGGGGTTCCGCACAAAAAAATATCCACGCGTGCGATAGTCGCGGGGACAGCTAGTATATAATAATATTATATCCACACTACTCTATAGTGAAAACTAACAAAATAATATCTTCTATGTCATAAGTTCCTTCTTGCCAATTGTATATACAATAAAAATATCCCGTTATATAAACAATTGAATTATTTATTGTCATATTCTATGTATAATAATCATCATCATTACAGCCTAAGTCCACAGCTGAACCTCCCATAGATTGCCTCTTAGGAATGATATTGACCATAATTGCCACACTTGGCTTGCGGGTTGACAACCACAGTATTTCATTGTTTTAAATTGCTATCAAGGAGATGCTGCTGCCCATCTACTCTTTCAGTTTTCCTGTTTATTATAAAGTATTCAACAAACTCCCATAGATGTGTACGAAAACTTGAACGCCACACCATACCAGACGACTTGATTCTGCCTCCCCTAATATATTACTTCTATTAATCTAAAAATAGCCACCTATCGAACGACATGAAAATTTACTTTCCTTAGCGCCTTCATACAAATTTCAAGCATCATAATGCTTTATGCGTTTGATAACAGCCGAGAGTATTTAAAAGTTGATCAAACAAAGGCAGGAGTTTCGTAAACAGATTTCATACCTACTTGAATAACAAGCATATTGCATTGTACTATTTTCCTTCATATTTAGTATTAGGTCCTTACATATGAAATTAGCGTTTTGTCGTACTGACCACTTTGATCTGAAATATCTCCTCTTTGGTTAAGAATTCCAAATTCAAATTTATAAACTCATTTAGCTCGTACATTTGAGACAGTCATTCTTTTGTATTTTCCTCATTATTTTTTTCTTTGGCGTCGCTTATTACCGCACAATGGAAAACATGAAATATCGGTATATTTACGAGTACGAGTTCTACCGTGGCACTAGTGATGCAGAAACAGCTCGAAAGATTAATGATGTGTACGGCGCTGGTGTCGCAAAAGAAAGCACGGTACATTTTTGGTTTCCACGTTTTCGTTCTGAAAATTTCGACCTTCAGAACCAACCCCGTGGACGGCCGGAGATCAAAGTGGAAAATGAAGAATTAAAGGCTATTTTGGAAGCGGATCCATCACAAAGTACTTCAGAGATAGCTGCAGACTTCAGGGTAACTGATAAAACTGATTAATCCACTTGAAACAAATCGGGAAAGTAAAAAAACTTGAACGATGGGTACCTCATAAATTGAGTGAATCGAACTTGCAAACACGCGTCGACTGCTGTTTTACTTTGCTCCACGGACACAATAATGAAGGGATTTTAAATCGAATCATTACTTGTGATGAAAAGTGGATACTGTACGATAATCGGAAGCGCTCGTCGCAATGGCTGAACCCTGGAGAACCAGCCAAATCCTGCCCTAAACGAAAATTGACTTAGAAAAAGTTACTTGTGAGTGTTTGGTGAACGACTAGCGCCGGTGTCGTTCACTACAGCTTTCTAAAATCTGGCGAAACGATTACGACAGATATCTATTGTCAGCAACTGCAAACGATGAAGGAAGACCTAGCTGCTAAACAACCGAGACTGCTTCTTCACGACAACGCAAGACCACACTGCACAACAAACAACCACTAAGTTAGATGAGCTACAATTGGAATGTCTGCGACATCCACCGTACTCCCCTGACCTTGCTCCAACGGAACTTGCTACCATTTTTTCCAGAATTTGGACAACTTCTTACAACGAAAAAAATTCAACTCCGATGCGACTGTCCAAACCGCCTTCAAAGAGTTTATTGATATCCTCGCCCCAATGGTTTTTTAGTAAAGGGATCAATGAAATACCTATTAGATGGCAAAAGTGCATAGATAACAACGGTGCATACTTTGATTAATTAAATATATTTTACAAAAAAAATTGACTTTATATTCCTCCCGTACAAAACGCCAATTTCATATGTAAGGACCTAATATTATCTACTCTACATTGTAGACTCCCCGGACCTTACTCCAACAGATTGCCCTTTTTTCCACAATTTGGACAACTTTTTACAAGGAAAAAAATTCAACTCCGATGCGGCAGTCCAAACCGCCTTCAAAGAGTTTATTGATTCTCGCCCCCATCGTTTTTTTAGTAAAGGGATCAATAAACTACCTATGAGATGGCAAAAGTGCATAGATAACAACCGTGCATACTTTGAATATTTAAATACATTTTACAAAAAAATTGACTTTATATTCCTCCCATACAAAACGCCAATTTCATATGTAAGGACCTAATAAAAACATATCTGTGAAAGATTTTTGTCCCAAACTTGTTTTTGACACGTGTTTAAAAATTTAATTATTTTTTCATGTAAAACACAAAACAATATCTTATTCATACAATATTTTTAGACTTTGAAAGGTCGCGTGAGTGGCAGTGTAGTTCGAATATTGCAGGTGTCAGAGGGATAGGGAATGTCTGGCACATGGAAAAGGTCATGTTTTGCAACGCTTGAGTTAGTGTGAGTGTTGTGTACATGAAACAAATGCACCTGTAACAATAATGATTGTGCACTTAACCGCACTATGCGCAGTTTCGTACTCAGGTCAGGGTTCAGAAGAATCTCTTTGATTTATATTCTTAATAGTAGTATATAAGTTAAAAGCATCCCAAAACAAGAGTTTTACAAACATAAGTTAGTCATCATCATCAGCCTTTTTATTAGCACTGTTATACATAATATTATGCATAATTTATATGTAGTGGCAGTGTAAGAATATCCACTACCATGGGGTAGTGGATATTCTTATCATCCGGTGACAGAGGGAAACAAATCTGGAAATGGGCAACGGCGTATTTTTAATAACGAATAAAACCAAAAAAATGTAGTTGCCAACCCGCATGCCAAGTGTGGCAACTATGGCAAATATTCCCCTACGAGGCAATCTATGGGGGAGGCCTATTTTCAGCATTAGACTTTAATAGGCTGTAATGGTAACAGTAATTTCTAAGATACGGCTTACAGCAGCGCTTACCCACACCAAGAAATAGAGTGAATGGGGCTCTACACTCTATTGTGAAAAGTCAGAATGTGTCCAAAAAGGCACGTATGGCAATTCACAATGCTGTGTTAGTACCTACTTTAATGTATGGTAGTGAAAGTTGGGTGTGGCAGAAGAAGCACGAGAGTAGAATAAATGCTGTAGAAATGCGGTCATTAAGGAGTATGTTAGGGATGAATCTGAATGACAGAGTGAGAAATTGTTTAATAAGAGAAGAGTGTGGTTTGCAAGATGATGTTGTGACCAGGATTAAGAAAGGAATGCTTCGGTGGTTTGGACATGTAGAAATAATGAATGAGGAAAGAGTGACAAAGCAAATTTATGTTGCAGAGGTGAACGGCAGAGTCGGGAAAGGTGGCCCTAGGCGAAAGTTTATCGACCAAATTGGCGATATATTGAAAATGGGCCAAATCAAGAGTACCTTTAACCGACGAGCGTGTATGCGCAGGTATATGGATGTGGAGGAAGCGAGAGAGGTGTGTCAGGATCGTGCCAAATGGAAGTCCATAGTCTCTGCCACCCCTCTGGGTGACAGGCGTGAGTGTTTATGTTATGTTATAATGAGTATTTAACTCTTTACTTTTTTTTAAGAATAAGGATGACAAGCGAGCACACATTCCACCTAATGGTAAATGGATGCTGTGGTCCATAGACATCTACATCTGTCCCCAATTAAGAATCAAAATACAGACCCCTGAGGACTAAGATGGAATGCATCGTTTCCAGTAAAAACGAGTCTCCAGTAATCTACAATGACCATATAAAACACAGCAGCATTAAGCTGCTATTTCACACAGATATTATGTAAGAGCGTGGTCCTTCCCCAGTTGAGCCAACTCATTCGTGACACAACCATAACATAGCTGCAGTGTTTTGATGTGTGTATATGAAATTTTGATGTGTATTTGGAGGGTTTATGGAGGTTTTTTTTTATAAAATTGAACTCGAAAACGAACTTACAGTCCACTTGATGGTAAGTGGATATTACGGTCCATGAACACATGCTGCCAAAATGAAGCTGTGGCGGGAGATCTCCCCTTTTCCTTCCACCCTCCACAGTGGTGACCAACCGACGTGATATGAAGACGCAACCAACAATCTTCAGAAAAACTACAACTTCAAGCTTTCGACATCGTCTTCAAGTACCCCATTCATTCGCTCCCGAGCAGATGTTGTCTACAGTCTTCACATTTTGCAAGCCATCTAGCTTTACAAAGGTTCATCGCAGCACTGGAATAATAATGCTTCCTGTTCCTACAAGCTACTCTCTGCGCTACAGTGTTCGGCACGGCTCTGAGCCTTACTGCTCGCCTCTGCTTCACGGCACTTTCGCAGATTACTTGCCTTCCTCTCGACTCACCGCAGACTTACATCCACCCTGGCACTTGCAAATTCGTCGACATCTAGACTACACTATCGCCTTCGGTCTGAGCAGGGGGGTGATGTGGCGGCGCTGTCGTCGCGCCACAAGCGAAACACATCGAAGCCTAAATCACGCTTACAAAGTTTCGAAGTTAAAGC